>JAQQAC010016209.1:71090175-71186567 GCA_029783875.1 Phataginus tricuspis
TATAGCAAAGGACACCATCAATAGAACAAAAAGGCATCCTACAGTATGGGAGAATATATTCAAAAATGACATATCTGATAAAAGGTTGACATCCAAAATATATAAAGTGCTCACACATCTTAACAAACAAAAATCAATAAGCCAATTAAAAAATGGGCAGAGGATCTGAACAGACAGTTCTCCAAAGAATAAATTCAGATGGCCAACAGGCACATGAAAAGATGCTCCACATCGCTAATCATCAGAGAAATGCAAATTAAATCCACAATAAGATATCACGTCACACCGGTCAGGATGGGAACCATCCAAAAGACAAACAACAACAAATACTGGCAATAATGTGGAGAAAGGGGAACCCTCCTGCACTGGTGGTGGGAATGTAAATTAATGCAACCATTGTTTAAAGCAGTATGGAGGTTCCTCATAAAACTAAAAATAGGAATACCATTTGACCCAGGAATTCCACTCCTAGGAATTTATCCTAAGAATGCAGGAGCCCAGTTTGAAAAAGACATATGCAACCCTATGTTTATCACAGCACTATTTACAATAGCCAAGAAATGGAAGCAACCTAAGTGTCCATCAGTAGATGAATGGATAAAGAAGATGTGGTACATATACACAATGGAACCATAAGAAGAAAGCAAATAACATCATTTGATAAAATATGGTTGGAGCTAGAGGGTATTGAGCTCAGTGAAATAAGCCAGACAGAGAAAGACAAGTACCAAATGATTTCACTCATATGTGGAGTATAAGAACAAAGAAAAAGTGAAGGAACAAACAGCAGCAGAACCCAAGAATGGACTAACATTTACCAAAGGGTAAGGGACTGGGGAGGATGGGTGGGAAGGGAGGGAAAAGGGGAATAAGGGGGATTTTGATTATCATACATAATGTTGGGGGGCACGGGGAAGGTTGTATAGTAAGAGAAGACAAGTAGTGATTCTATAGCTTCTTACTACACTGATGGACAGTGACTGTAATAGGGTATGTGGTGGGGACTTGATAATGGGGGTAATCTAGTAACCATAATGTTGCTCATGTAATTTATTAATGATAACCAAAATTTTTTAAAAAATAAAAAGAATGATATTGATCATTTTGATTAAAACACAGGGCAACTCTTATGATCCTGAGGTATGAATGAGCAAGATGAAGAATAGACCAATTTTTATAGGTCTTTGTTGATTAAAATATGTACTGCTACAATCCAACAGAAGCATCTTTCTTGTGCGAATTAAATTAAAAAATGTTTAAAACTTCTGTTTCTCTGGGATTTCCTAGGCTTAATATAAGGATATAACTGCTCCACTTTTGTTTTGCCACAAATTAGACAATTTGAGTTGAATTGCATCTTGTCCACCTTAAAATAGTTTAAAACACAATTAGAAAGAATACACAGCAAAGCAAAAACAACACCCAAAACAAAAGAGATGAATGCAAAATAAGAAAAAGTAAATCTTCTGGTTGTAGAAACAAAGAGGAAACAAAATCAGTTATCTTAGGATATCTTGTCCATAAATGGCAGAAGACCAGTATGATGCTTTAAATACATGTCCACAAACTCTGGAGTCATCTTCCAAAGATGAATTCTAATTCTCTTTCTCCTTGAATATGAACTTATCGTAATGATTCATTTATAATAAATAGAAGAATGCAATAGAAGTGATACTGCATGATTTTTGAGGTAAGATAAGAAAAGGCAATAGAGCTTATGCCTATTTCTATATACTTGTTCTTGGAATCCAGCAACCATACTGTGAGTAAGCCATGTGGCTATATGGAAGGCCACTAGTAGGTGTTTTGGCCACAGCCCCATTCATTTGAGCTCCTACCATTAAGCGCCATACAGAGCATCAGCATCATGGAGGCATAAGTTGTTCTTCCTCTTCCTCCCATTTTTAAAGCAACTAATTAGACAGACAGACATGAACAAAAGTACCTTAGTGCCCTATGTGAAGGGGTCCAGGAGGACTTTTGTCTACCTGTGCATCTGAAAATAAATAAGTAAGACCATAATAGGGTCTGTGGATCCAAGGGACTGGGAGAGTCTTCCCCACCCCCACTCACCACAGTTGTCGGGGGAAAAAACTGTCAGTGCTGACCTGGGCAGATACTCATGAGTAAGGAGAAATTTGCATAAATCCAGTCTTCCTGAGGGAGAGTTCAGCATGCCATTGAAATGGGATAAAGGTGGGTTTGGATTAAGAAGAGAGGGAGGAACTTTTCCAGAGCTGTCCCCCTTATCAGGGTGATACTGTATGTCTGGCAGTGACAGCAGTAATCTCTCTCATGGATGAGGTGGAAAGTGGTGACCTCTTCCATGGAAGAAGTAAAAAACAGATGAGGTCATAGCTGGAGAAACCTGTTTCTCTCTAGCAGTACCCATCTTTCTGAGGTGGTACCTCCATGACATGGGGGAGGGAAGGTAAAGGAAATGAAGCAGATCAGGATAACAAAGTGCATTAAAGGAATACAGTTCCTGCCTCTGCTTCAGGATTTAGCAGGAATCCCACCCATAAGTCTCTAAGTGTTCAAGTACCACACTTGATCTCCCACCAGGTCTGTGGGCACTCCCAATACCCCAGGTGCTAAACCCACATCTCCTCCACTCTGTGGTCAACTCCTTCTGTGTGTTCCCAAGTGCAGTGAAGAGAGCAAGTTGGGTAATCAGAGCACTGTCAAAAAAATTAACAGGGTTTATACATAGGAGAGAAAACACAAACCGGAGTTACAGTGCCAACTTTCGGAAAACAAAAAGAAGATTGCCTGCAGCCAGCCTAGTGAGTTATAAAAACAAGAGAAAACACCAACATTGAGAAATTTGCCACAAGAGAGAGCAAGAAGAATGAAGCAGGTATACCCATAATAAGCCTAGGAAACCCCAGAGAACTAACATCGAGGAAGAGTACCCCATCTGAGAATAAACAGTAAAATTCTTCAACTATGAAAGCAGCAAATTAAAAATAAAACGAACTTGTTCTATGAATACGTTTTCTGAAAAAGTCCAGAAATATATTTTACTGGAGAGAAACTGAGCACAAGTTCAGTGTAACCATAGTATTTTTCACATCAAAACACCCAGAGCTGCACTTGCCCTTGGAAGAGTTTTTTAAGTCATTAAAACTTGTCTTGTCCAAGTACCTCGAATGATGAATGATGGATAACTATACACTGGGATTTCATTTAATTTGTATCTGGAAGGAATGTCATAGCTCACCACAAAATATCTTCCAAATAAACACCTTGTTGATTGAAAAAAAAAAACTTTATAAAATCAAGGAATTATGTTGTCATCAAAATATATCAATAAATATTCAATAACTGAGCCCAAAGACATGGAATACTACATTCTCACTGAAAGAATTCAAAAGCTCTATACTGCAGAAACTTAATAAGCTATATGAAAACTCAGAAAGACAGTTCACTGACATTAAGAAAAAGGTATATGAACAAAATGAGATAAACCATAAAAATATATCCAAAAATGGAGCTGAAGAATTCAGTAAGATGAAGAAAACAATAGAGAGCACTGGTAGTTGAGTAGAGGAGATGGGAGATAATGTGATTTACAGAACAGGAATTTTGAAATAGCAAAGTCATAAAAGAACAAAAGAAAAGAATTAAATTAGTTAAAAAAGCCTTCATGGTCTATGGTACTCAATCTAAAGAGCAAACATCTGAATAATTAGGATTCCAGAAGGAGAAGACAGAGATAAGATGACAGAGTTCATTAGAAGAAATAATAGCTGAGAACTTCCCAAACTTGGGGAATGATAAGTCCATAAAGCTAATATAACATCTTAATATCTCAATAAAAAAAAACCTTCTGTAAGACACATAATAATGAAACTGTCAAAAAGCAATGATAAAGAAACAATCTTAAATGCAGGCAGGGAAAAAAGAAAGTAACCTAAAAGGAACTTTGGTTAGGCTATCAAGAGATTTCTCAGCAGAAACTCTACAGTCCAAGAAAGAGTTGAATGTTGAACAAAGTATCGAAAAATTAAAGTTCTCAACCTAGAATACTTTATCCAGCAAAGCTATCCTTCAGTTATGAGGGAGAAATAAAGGCTTTCCAGACAAACAAAAACTTAGGCAGTTCATCAGCACTAGACATGTCTTGCAAAAAATGCTGACAGGAGTTCTTCAAGCTGAAATGAAAAGATGCTAATTAGTGACATAGAAGCATATGAAAGAACAAAATGCATTGATAAAGTGTGAAAAATAAGCAGAACTGGAAAACTTTAACTCTGCTAGAATGACATGTGAACCACTTAAATATAGTCTACAAGTTAAAGAAAAAGAGTATTAAAAATAAATATAGCTACTATAATTGTTAATGAATACACAGCATAAAAAGAAGTCAATTGTTATATTAGAAATACAAAAGGGTAGTTGTAAAGGGTGGAGCCTTTATTGGCAAATGAAGATAAGTCCTCATCAGCCTAAAATTTATTATTTTATGTATGAGATGTTTTATATAAGCCTCATTATAACCACTAAGCCAAATCTAGAGTAGACTCATAAAACATAAAAAGGGGAAAACAAAGCACACCACCATGGAAACCCCCATTTAACAAAGTTAGGCAGAAACAGAGGGAAAAAGAAACAATGGCAATATAAAACAAATGGAAAGCAATCAATAAGATTGTATTAGTAAGTCCTTACATAATCCAATAATTGCAAGGTCCAATAATCACTCTAAAGGTAAGTGGATTGAAATCACCTATCAAAAGGTAGAGAGTGGATGGACAGATAAAAATAAGACCCAACTTTATGCTAATTACAAGATATTCATTTCATCTTTAAAGACACACATAAGCTCAAAGTGAAGGGATGGAAGAAAGTACTCCATGCAAGTGGAAACCAAAATACAGGGGGGGCAGACAAACTTATAGCAGACAATATAGACTTTAAGCCAAAAATGGTAATAAGAGGCAAAGAAAGTCAAAATGTAATGATAAAGAGATCAATATAACAAGATATAACAATCACAAATATATACATGCCCAACATTGGAAGACCTAAATACATTAAGCAAATACAAACAGATAAGAAGGGAGAAATAGAAAACAATACCATAATAGTAGTGGACTTCAGTACTCCACTTTCAGCAATGGATAGGTCAACCACACAGAAAATGAACACAAAAATTTGGGAATTGAACCACACTTTAGAACAAATAGATTTAACATTTATGGAATATTCTATCCAGAGGCAGCAGAATACACATTCTTCTCAAGTGTACATGGAACATTCTCAAGGATAGATCATATGATAGGACAAAAAACAAGATAAAGCAAATTTAAAGTTATTGAAATCACACCAAGTATCTTTTCTCACCACAGTGGTATGAAACAAGAAATTAGCATGATGAGAAGAGCTGAAAAATCTGCAAATGTATAGAAACAAAACAACCTGAACCAGAACAACCAGTTAATTAAAGAAGAAATCAAAAGGGAAATTTAAAAAATATCTTGAAACAAACAGAAATGGAAATACAACACATCAAACACATGGGGTCATGCAGAAGCAGTTCTAAGAGGAAAGTATAGTACTAAATACATATATTAAGAAATTATAAAAATCTCAAATAAACAACTAGATTTATACCTTAAGGAATTAGGAAAATGGGAACAAAATAAACTCAAAGTTAGAAGAAGGAAGGAAATAATAAAGATCAGAACAGAAATAAATGATAAATGACACAGAGATCGGAAAAATAAAAGATCAATAAAACTCAGCTGATTTTTTGAAGAGATAAAATTGACAAATGTTTAGCTAGACCAAAAATAAAACAGAATATTCAAATAAAATTAGATTTGAAAGAGAAGACATTACAATTTGAAATTACAGAAATACATAAAATCATAAGACTATTATGAAGAATTACATACTAACAAATTAGATAGCCTAGAAGAAATTGATAAATTTCTAGAAACACAGAAACTAACAAGACTGAATAAGAAATAAATAAGAAATCTAAACAGAACAATAACAATTAAAGATATTGAATCAATAATCAAAAGCCTCCTGACAAAAAAAACTCAGGACCAGATAGCTTCACTGGAGAAATACTAAAGTGCGGTAAGAAAAAAAAGAAAAGTTTCAATTCTGTATCCAGTGAAATTATTCTTCAAAAATGGAGGATAAGCAAAGGCTCTCTCAGATGAAGATAAATAGATAATTTGTCATCAGTAGACTTGCCTTGTAAGAAAAATTAAAAGTTCTTTAGAGATAAAGAAAGTGATAAATGTCAGAAACTTTGTTCTACTTAAAGGAAGATTACTAGAGAGAAAATAACTGAAGGTAAAATAAATGTTTTTATTTTCTTATTCCTAAGAGATCTAACAAGTAACAGTTCATTCAGATTACTAACAGCAACAATGTATTTGGTGAGTAAAGCTCATGAATATGTAAAATAAATAACAATAAAGTTAGAAAGGAAAGGTGAGAAGAATTGGTAATACTCATAAGTTATCTTTACTACCTGTGAAAGAGTATATAGTGTTATTTGAAAGTGGACTTGGATTACTTGATTCTCTATAGTACACAATAATGTGTTGCTTACAAGAAACCCAGTTTAAATATGAATACCAGGTTGATTTAAATAATAAAAAATACAATTCTAAGATGAATTAAAGAAAGTTGAACTATGTTAATTTCAGACAAAGCATACTTCAAAGTAAAATTTTCAGTGATAAGGAGGAGTATTGCAAAATTACAAAGGGGCCATTTTCCAAGAAGACATAAGAATCTTTTATATACCTAATAAGAGAAAATAAAAATTTGGGAGGCAACATCTGACAGAAATGCAGAGAAATAGGTGAATCCACTATTACAGAAGCAGATATAGTGGGAGTTATTTAAAGTATACAAGGCTAGTTCAGCTTAAGTGCCCATCAATAGATAAATGGATAAAGAAGAAGTGGTATATATAATATGCTATGGAATAATAGTCAGCCATGAGAAAGGAGGACATCCTGCCCATTTGTGACAACATGGATAGGCCTTTAGCACATTATGCTAACTGAGATAAGTCATATAGAGAAAGACAAATGGTATATGATATCACTTAAACGTGGAATCAAAAAAAAAACTCATAAAAGTAGACGGTAAAAGGTGGTTACCAAGAGATGCAGGGTGGGGAGATAGGACAGATGTTGTTTAAGGGTACAAACTTACAATAAGCCCTAGAGATCTAATGCACAGTATAGGAAATATAGACAACAATATTGTATTTACTTATCAAACTTGATAAGAGACTAGAAATTAATTATTCCAACCACTAAAAACAGGAAACTTATGTAGCATTATAGAGGTGCTAATGATCATTACTATCACAGTCATATTATAATATGTAAATGCATCAGATTAATACGATACACCTTAAATTTAAATGATGTTATGTGTAAAATATATTTCGATTTAAAAATCTGAAAATCAATGTAATTCACCTCATCAACAGGCTAAAGAACAAAAGTCATATGATCATACCCATAAATGCAGAAAAACCATTTGACAAAATATAACATACATACATTGTAAAACTTCTCAGTAAATTAGGAACAGAGGAAGAAATTCTTCAACTAGATAAAGAACATCTACCAAAAAACTATGACTAAGTTGGATTTACCCCAGGGATGTAAGGTTGGATTAATAACTGAAAACCAAATAATGTAATATATCAAAACCAATAGAATAAAACACAAAAATCATTTGATTATCTCAATGGAAGCAGAAAAAACATTAACAAAATCCAAGAGTCTTTCATGATAAAATATTCAGCAAATTTAAAAAGAAGAAACTTCCACAAAATGGTAAAGTGCATCTATGAAAAACCCACACTAACATTGTACTTAATGGTGAGAGTCTGAATGTTTTCTCCTTTAGCTCAGGAACAAAACGACATCTGCTCTTGCCACTTGTATTCAACACTTTACAGAAATTTCTATAAAGATCGATTTAAAAAGAATAGAAATAAAATGCATCCAAATTAGAAAGAAGAATGAAAACTTTATTTGCTGGTAACATAATCTTGTATTTAGAAAATCTTAAGGAATATACTTTAAAAAATATTAGAACTAATAGATGAGCTCAGCAAGGGTCAATGGAATAGAATTGAAAGTACAGAAATAAATCCACACATCTATGGTCAACTGATTTTTGACAAGGGTTCCAAGACCATTCAATAGAGAAAAAATCGTTTTAGTATAAAGAAAGTAACAAAATCCAGCTATATATTGTGATGAGGATTGCATATGTCACCGAAAAATTAAGTTAAAAGAGATCAAGATGAAAATATTTGTATTTGAAAACTAGAAGCACACTTTCCAAGAATACACAGAGATCCAAAAATAAATAGTCTTTCTGTTTCTTTAGATACATTACTGAAATAGAAAAGTGTCTTGCAAAATTATTTAAATGAAAACAAAGAAGTTTCAAATACATAATACCAGAAATGAAAAGTGTCTTAAAACTGAACATAGAGTATGGATATTTCAAAGTATAAGAAAATAATATAAACAACTTTATTTCGTGTTACTTAAAAACAGGGAAAATGGAAACTTTCTAGAAAAATATATTGGCAAAACTGAATAGCAGAATCTAAATATCTGAATAGACCCAAGACCATTACAAAAAAAAAAAACTGAAAGAATCAGTTTATAAAAATGCAATCATACATAAAGCAAAATAAATACCAAATGACTCTAAAGGAAAATCTTCATAAAGACAAGAACTATAATTTCTATCTTAACTTAAATTTAATGCTAATAAGGATAAAAAGTGAAGAAAAGCCCCCATGATTATTTTATGAGGCTTGTGAAACTGCAGTACCAAACCTGAATCAAAATATTCTAACAAGGGAAACTTATTGACATACTCCTATATTCATACAGTCAATGATCCTCACTAACGCATCTGCATGGAGCATCCAGGAAACATATTTAAAAAAAATTGTTCTGAAATTATTGGGACAAGAATGTAAAGTTGATTTAACCACAGAAAACTTGTTAATATAATTTAACAAATTAAAGCAGAAAACTCATGTGACCATTTAAATAAATTTAGGAAAACCGTGCCATAAAATTCTATACCCACTCATTCTAAAAATGTGGAGCTGACTGAAATAGAAGAGAATTTCTTAACCTGTTAAGGGATATCTAGCAAACAGTTTGGAACAAAGATTAAATTTACTAATAAAACATTAGAAGTTTTTCCTTTAATATGTGCAAGACAAAGATGTCTATTATCTCTACATTTAAATAACATCATTATTGTAGGTTATAGGCAACAAAATAAGACATAAATAGTTAGGAAACATGATTATTGTAAAAGAAGAAACAAAACTTTCACAAGAAAGATGATAGTATGCACAGAAAATATAAGTAATGCATAGACAAATATTATAACTCAAGAATGTTTAGGAAAGTGAATGGATACAAAATTGGTGAATAAAACAGTGTTTTCATAAACACCAAAAAAATAGAAGATACAGTTTTTGAAACAATCCCATTCACAATAGCATAGAAAGGAAAATGGTATGTCACTTGTGAATAAATCTTGAATTTGAGGTTTAATATTTGTATGTGTAGAAAAAAATTAATTGAATGATACGGCACATTAACAAATATGAATGTTTGATATTTGAGTCAATTTTCAAGTTAATCTATAAAGTCAATGCAATTTCCACAATAAATATTAGCAATATATGTTATATGACTTAACAAGCAGATTCTAAAATGTAACAGGGAGAAAACATAACCAAGATTACCTTGGAAAAACGTAGTGACTTAAAACTGCTTAGCCCTCAGACTTCCCATCTTAGTGCATCACTATGTGTTCTGTTAACAAAATCCCTGGCATTCACTTTGTCTTTCTTTCTTTCAAACTACATATCTAATCCACTTTCAAAGAATATCCACAATGTGACCACTGCTCACTCCCTACACCATTAATAATTTAGTCCAGCCGAAGTCACCTCTTGCCTGTACTACTCTAAGAACTTCCTAAATCGATCTCTTCTATTTTACTTTTGACCACGGGAACTTGATTTTCCTCATAGTAGCCAGAGTCATCTTTTAGAACTGTAAATCAGATTGTGCCACTCCTGTACTCCCAACCTTATATTGGTATCCATTACATTTAGAAGAAAATCCAAAATTCTTACCATGAACTAAAGGACCCTACATAATCTCTTCTTTAACCACTTCACTGTCCTCAATTCCTACCATTCCTCCCCCTTCTTACTGTGTTTCCAACCATCACTCCTTGTTTTTCCAACCCCATGCCAAGCAGAGTCTTGTCTGAGGAATTTTCCACTTCCATGTCATCTGCCTAAATATATATTTTCTTGAATATTGTTATGGATTGCTCTCTTCTTTCTTCATTCCTTTATCAAAATGTGGTATGGCTTCGGACAGACCTTCTTTATCCATGGAATTATTCTTTTGCCCTACATTATTTGTCTTTATAGCATATACCACTACCTGAAATTATATTGTCTATTAATTTTTAATTGTCTATTTCCTGCATTAGAATGGAAGCTTCACAATGACAGACACTTTGTTTTGTTAACCACTGTAGCCCAGAAGTGTGTCCAGCATATAATAAACACTTATTCAACTTTTGTAAGAGTGGATATATAGGATACTATACCTAACAATTAGAGAACATATATTCTTTTGAAGCACACAGGAGACATTCACAAAATTTACCATTATTATAGAACTGGAACATCACAACAAATATGAAAGCACTGAGATAATGCACACAAACATCTCTGGTCACAATAGAATTAATTCATAATTTAGTAATAATATCACCATCACAACAACGAAAGCAAGCATTTGCATAGGGTTCATTTGTCAGGCACAATTCTAAGTGCTTTACATATATTAACATTTAATCTTCACAACAATCCTATGATGTAGATATTATTATTCATTTTTACAGAAGAGACTGAGAGTCATAGAGGTTAAGAAACTTGCTCAAGATCACAAAGCTATGAAGCTGTGAATGGCAATATGTACACAGGTATTTCTAGGTAATCGTAATATCCCTTTTCCCCCTTTATCCCTCCCTTCCCACCCATCCTCCCCAGTCCCTTTCCCTTTGGTAACTGTTAGTCCATTCTTACGTTCTGTGAGTCTGCTGCTGTTTTGTTCCTTCAGTTTTTTTTTTCTTTGTTCTTATACTCCACATATGAGTGAAATCATTTGATACTTGTCTTTTTCGGCCTGGCTTATTTCTCTGAGCATAATACCCTCCAGCTCCTTCCATGTTGTTGCAAATGGTAGGATTTGTTTTCTTCTTATGGCTGAATAATATTCCATTGTGTATATGTACCATATCTTCTTTATCCATTCATCTACTGATGGACACTTAGGTTGCTTCCATTTCTTGGCTACTGTAAATAGTGCTGCGATAGCAGAGGACAAATTGGAGAAAACCACCAGAATGAACCAGTAGTGAATCTACTTTTTTTTTCTCCAAAAATACCTCCTGGCCTGAATTCAATATAGCCTCAGACTCCTAAGTGAGTGCACCAGGGAGATAAAATATCCAGAAGTCCTCTAATTCAGTTTCAAGGAGTTTGAAAGGGAAAGCCTGGAGCTTAGAGAAATAAAAGGACATGTTTTATTTACCTGCTCTCACTTTCCTTTTCCTCTAACCTCATGACCCAGCTGCCAGCTAATCCTGTGGCAGTAGCAATGGCTGTCAAAGGGAATGTACAGAAGCCAAAACATTGAGAAAACTCTTAAGAGAAATGTCCTCTCAATTTAGTGGCTGCAAGGTGGCTGCACAAAACACCATTGCATTGTTCTTACTATCTCTCTGTCACGCCATTGCCTTACCTGAATGAGGTTGATTATCAGAAGTGGATAGTTTCTGGACAGAGGACCAAGAAAAGACCAAAGGAAACTGAATGTACTACAGAGGAAGGGGCTTGAGAAAGCAAGCCCTTAAAGTGGTTTACAGAATACTGGATTTGCCTGTGACGAGGGCTCATGTATAGATTAGATCTGAATTAACACATCAAAATTTTTGAGAGCTAACACACAGATCCTCATTCCAGGTTCCATACTGACCACTGGGTGGCACACATGGGACCAAAAAAAATACATTGCTTTGAAAATTGAACTGACATTTAAACCACAACCCGAGAAGGTAGATTGGAACTCACAGCCTGAACCAAACTCAGTGAATTGCCTCCTAAAACAGCATCCTCCATAAGATGAAATAAGACCCAGAGTCTTCTAATATAATATTTAGAATGTCCAGTGCATAATCCAAATTTACTCTGCTTTTCAAGAACTGTGATAATCTAAATTCACATGGGAAAACTATTAGAAGAAACCAATGTTCCAGTATATCAATATTCTCACTAGCTTTTGGCACTGTTAGCATTTAAAAAATATTTAGCCATTATAACTAATATCTCATTGAGTTTTAATTTAAAATTTTAGTAGATAAGGAGAGGTTGAACATCTCATGAGCTTATTTCCCAACTATATCCAACATGTTTTTCTTATAAATGTAGGAGTAACACTGTGTAGCTAAAATTGAAAGTCCTAGCCTTTTCATTTTAACCTACCTATATAGTTACATTTGGAGTTCCTTGTAAAAAAATAGTTGGACATTTTTTGCTTTTTTTATTCATTCTGGCAATCTCTGTATTTTAACTGCTCTGTAATGTAATTATTTATATGTTTGAATTTAGATCTACCTTTTTGGGGTTTTTTCTTCCTTTTCCTCTACTTCATCTTCCATGCCCTTTTTTGAGTTATATGAACATTTTTTTAGTATTTCGTTTATTGTACTTTTGACTACATTTTTCTAGATTAAAAAAAAAAATTCTCTAAAGATTCCAATACCCATACTTTACTTTTCACAGTCTAATTAGAATGATTATTTTATCACTTCAAACGAAATGTAGAAATCTTACCACCTTTATCCTGTGCCCATTAGTGGTCCTGACTGAATTTGGTTGCTATAGTTTTCCATTGATCTTAATCACAGGGTATGATGATGCTAACAGACGCCATAATGGACGTTCTATTCCAGACATACTTGTCCTTACCTCCATGTGAAGTAGTAGTCCAATTTCTCCGTGAGGCAGTAGCAATTACTCTAGCCAGCACGTAACTCCCTTATTGCCTCAGGAAGCATGGGGAGTCCAAAATGGCCAGGTAGAAGTCTTAGCTTGAAGTTCAGTGGAATTATTCTGTCTCGTGATGGAGCTAAGATCTCTCTGTCTGGAATTAAAACCTGTATGCCAATGCAGCATAAAGTCATGCAAATAGGAAGAAAAATATTTTGCCAGTAGGTCACTAGGGATATTAGAGGGTGATGCCATTCTCATTTTCACTCTTTGATTCCTGGACCCATGAATCCTAGATATGGGAGATGCAGCACCTTATACTGGCCACTGATTCAGAGCATATGCAGCCTTCTGAAGAACCTTGTACAGGCTTTGAAGGGTATTACCACCACCTGGTGCTCTGAGTCTTCAAAAGATCATTCCGCTGTTCTATCAAGTAGTGCTTTAGGATGGTAGAAAACATGGTTAAACAAGTGAATTCCATGAGAATGAGGCCACTGTATTACTTTTTTTTATGGTGAAGTGAGTTCCTTGGTCATAAACAGTGGTGTATGGAATGCCATGATAGTGGATAAGCCTTTCTACAAGTCAATTTGATGGTAATTCTGACAAAAGCATTGCATACAGAAAAGGCAAAGCCATATGGAGACAGTGTCCTTAATTCCCGTGAGGACAAAATAGTGAACCCTTCATGGTAGAAGTGGTACAATATCAGCAACCTGCCACCATCTAGCTGGGTAATTGCCCCAGGAAATGGTTCCCTAGCAGGAGCTCACTGTTAATCTCTGCTACTGAAAAATTGGGCAGTCAGTGGTGGTTGTAGCCAGGTTGGCCTTGGTAAGGGGAAATCCATGTTGTTGAGCACACAAAACCTCCATCCTTTCCACAATGGCCACTTTGTTTATCAGACACAGGGGTGACTGCAAACAGAGACTGGTATCCAAGAATGAGTCATCCTAGTCACTTAGTCACTTGATTTTTAAAATCTTCTTCTGCTGAGATCACCCTTTTGTGACCCACACAGGACAAATATCTTCCTATTTTTTGTACTTTCAGAGAGGTCTATCCACATACCTATTCTCCAAATTTCTTTGTCACCAGTTTTCCAGTCATGTTAATTCCAAGTCCTACACAGTCCACAAAACATTGGCCAAAGCAATCAGTATATAATTGCAGATCTGACCATTTCTCTTTCCAAGCAAAGTGGGAAACCAGGTGCACTGCTTGTAGTTTTGTTTGCTAGGAGGATTTCCCTTTACCAGTACCTTTTGGGAAATCCCAGAGGGTTTATAATATTGCAGCTGTCCACTTTTGGGTAGTGCCTGCATATTGTGCAGAATTATTTGTAAGTCAGGCCTGAGTTATAATCTCTTAGTCAGCTAAATATAGGGAATTGCCCATGAAGTCATAGGTACAGGGAGAAGGCAGTGTACCAGCAGTGAGGACCATGGTCATTTGAGCCACTTCCCTATGTAACTTACTTGTGCCTTCAAGGGCTGCTTGTATCAGATCACATATATACCACATCTGTTTGATGATGGACTGCTGTTATATATGTCTAACTGTATGGCTCAGTGGGTCAGATAACACCCATTTTGTAAGGTGCATCTCAGGATACCTGGTGACCTGGTGGCCCTTGGTCAAACATTCAGTCTCTATGAAGGCCCAGAAGCAGGCTAAAAAAGCTTTTTCTCAAGAGGAGCATAGTTATGCAGAGTGTGGCAGTGCTTTCCTCCAAATTTCTGAGTCTGTGCAGCAGTTTACTTAAGGGGACCTGCCAAGGGTTCCAAACAGCATTACTATCTGTGACTGATACTTCAATACTTCAAACACCATGGAATCTGCTGGATCATATAGCCCAAGAGGCAAAACAGCTTGTACAGCAGCCTGGACTTACTGCAGAAACTTCCCCTGTTCTGGGCCCCCCCAAAAATATAACAGCAGCTTTTTGGTCACTCAGTAAATGAAATAGAGTAACACACCCCAAGAAGAATATGTTAACTCCAAAATCCAAGAAAGCACACTAGGCATTGTACATGTTTCTTAGATGTGGGCAGGACCAGATGCAACAACTTATCTTTCACCTTAGAAGATATATCTCAATATATTCCAAGCCACTGGGCCCCTAGATATAAGGCAGAAGGCTCCTGATTTTTTGTCAGATTTATTTCACACCTTTTGAGACACAGATGTCTTAACAATAAGTCTACAGCAGTTGTTACTTCTTTCCCACTAAATCCAATCAGCATAATGTCATCAATATAATGGACTAGTGTGCTATCTTATGGGAGGGAAAGGCATCAAGATCCTTGCAAACTAAATTATAGCATAGAGCTAAAGATCTGATATACCCCTGAGGAAGGGCATTGAAAGTGTGTTGCTGGCCTTGCCATCTGTTAGCAAACTTCTCTCGTGGGCTTTATGGACAAAGATTGAGAAATATGCATTAGCCTAATCAGTAGCTGCATACCAGGTATCAGTGGATGTATTAATTTGTTCAAGCAATGAACAAATGCAGTTAGCAACACCAGCTGGTTAAGCTTGCAATAATCCACTGTTATATTCCAATATTTGTACATCTTCTATAGAGGCCAAATAGGTGAGTTGAATGGGGACGTGGTGGGAATCACCAACCCTGCATCTTTTAAGTCTTTGTTAGTGACACTAATGTCTGCAATCCGTCCAGGAATGCAGCATTTCTTTTGGTTTACCATTTTGCTAGAGATAATTCTAAAGGCTTCCACTTGACCTTTCCTTCAATAAAAGCCCTCACTCCACAGGTCATGGAATGAATGTGGGAATTCTGCTAGCTTCTTAGTAGTTCTATTACAATTATGTGTTGCACAACAGAAATACTGCAAACCAAAGCAGTATAGTTTTGAGTATCAACTGGGCACACTGTAAAATGGACAAGGGCTAAAATTCCACTGATTACTTGACCTCCATAATCTTCTATTCTGACTGGTGTGCCACACAGTGACATATTGGGTCTCTTAGAATAGTGTTCATTCAAAACCATGTCTACTAGTTCTTGAAAGGTCTGATTATTTCCTTTTACCAGTACACAGTTACCTTGGTAAAAGGCCATATGTCCTTTAGTGAAGCCTGAGAGAAAGGTTAACAGTATAAATTTTCAACTATATACAAGTGTCCTTCCTCAAGGGAACCAAGCCTCCCCTTCGTTCAAGGAGTTCTGGGTCTGTAAACTGGTTCAAATCTGGGAATTGATTGAGGGGCCCTGACTCTCTAGTTTTATGATTCACATTAAACTTTTCTTCGCTTGACCTAGGACTTCCTGCTTATATATAGATCAAGTAAAAATCTGGTGGGCTTCCTATCTATTTCATTTCTATGGAAACCATGATCCACTAGCCAACATAGGTCTGCATGAGTCAGGCTATTGATTACTGCTTTAACTCTGCTCTTCATTATGGTAACCACACCATCTTGCCTTTAATGATTGAGTGTCACCCCTTGGGTCCTATCACTATGGGGTCCAATTACTCTCATTGCATTTATGTTTCCAAATTCAGTGGCTGCAGTTCCTACTGTGAAGTCTGGTCTACAAAGAAGAGGGATTGCATAGGTCTTCAAGGATGTAAAGTCTCTTCTCATAAATGTTTTTCTCATAATATTGGCAAAATGTAGGTCTTATGGACCCTCACAGTGTGGGAGAGTAGATATTTAATTACTAATCCATTCTAATATTCCAATCTCCTTAGGCCTTTGAGTCTCTTTCTCTACATTAAATCAAAGCAAGTCTTGTATTTCCATTTCAGTCACTATGAGCCACTTTTTGCTCCACGTTTCCACTAATCAACCGAACTACCAACCTTTGTAACAGCAACCCCAAACCCCACCACAACGCTGCAACATGAAATGTAAAATCTCTCCTTGGTAATTCCAGATCAGTGAATTTGGATTGATCCAATTCCATATTTCTTCCATCACTATCCCACACTATTAGTCATTCCTAGACATGTTCCCAGGTTTATATCTGTATAAATGAGAAAATAAAGTTAATAAAAAATCATTCATATCAAGTAGCTCTTTTGGAGTGCAGCACACCTCCTCATTGGTCATACTTTGTATCTCATATTTACATCACAATGCGCTCTAAACAAAGCTAAACTTATGATAGGCTTGATGGGTATGGATAAGTGTAAAGGCAAACAGAAATTAAACTATGGATTCTAAAGTTAAATAAAAGCGCAAACTATCTGACTGTGTGGTGAACAACAAACCACAGCATTTTAACAATTTATCTAAAAGCATTGACTCTTAAGAGGGAATTCAAATATTCTATTCAGTCACAGCACGAAAGTAAAGCCATAGCTAACTTGATGATACCCCAGGGATAATTCTTGAAATGAATAATAAAGAAACAAAACTTTAACTCTAAGACAAGACTGTATTCAGACAAGAAAAAGCACAAGTTTATAAGTAAAGAACTCACCAGACATAGTATGAGAAAAGTCTTTTAATGCTAGGAGGGTTTACAATCGGAATAATTACTATAAGATGAGAGTTTATTGAATGCCATTAAAGTGTTTTAAAGTACTATAATATTAAATAATTTATGTTATTAAAGATTGATGTCTTGCTTTCTCTAGTCATTTATTCATTGTAGTCTTTGAGACTGAATTTTGTCATTAGTCATTTTACATATACTGTTCTGAAAAATGCCATAGGACTAAATGTTGCAATAATAAAAACATAACTTCTTATAATATATGCACAAGATAAATAATGTTTTTATTAACTAATATTAACACCTATGACAAACTTACTAGTTCAATTTACTGAATGACAAATCAAAAATTATGGAAGATGGATAGGTTAAAACACTGTCTTTTTCATTGATAATAAACATCATCAAAAATAATTACTATAATAAATGCTACCTTGTCATGGAAGAATAAGGCATATTCAATGTTGAGTAAATTATGTCATTTTCCCATTGGGAGTAGCTCAAAATTTCCAAACATAAGGAAAGAATTCCAAATTACAAGAACCTTTTCTTAAATATAACCAAATCTCCACACAAAAAAATTATATATAAAAAATAAAGTCATGAAACTCAAAATAAGGACCCTCTTGCTGCTCACTAAGGATGTTAAATGACAGTAACTCTGGGACACACCAGACTTAAGATTATCCCATAACACCTGAAACTGAAAAGATAAATGCTCATGAAAAGAGATTGTTAATTTTGATTATGTTGAGATCATAACACTTTACAAAATTTGAATTTATACAAAATACAAAAGGATATATTTTCCACCTTTCATATCATTTTTCTACACCTTAATTCACAATAAACATCATTAACATCCAAAGTTCCATGTTTCCAAGGAACACGTTTTCTTAATATTTTTAAATCCTGAAATTAATGTGAGTATTACAATAGATGTCAAAATAAACATCATTCACCAGATAGAATACATGTACCACAGTTTTTGTTGCTTAAACTTGTATAAATTTAAAGTTCTATAGAAAATATCTCTCATCTTCATCACCTTACTGGAGTTCCACATGTGGTTAACAGTATATACTGCTCAGTTGTAATAAATATATTTTACTTCTTTACATGAAGATCACAAACATTCCGTATGTCCCAAGGAAAAAATGCACACATGTATAAAGAGATGAATTGTTAAGGAGGGTAATGTGAAACAACAAATGTGATAACTTTTTATTTTATTGAGGTATAATTGAAAAATAACATTAGTTTCAGGTGTACAACATAATGATTTTATATTTGTATATTTTGCAAAATTATTTTCACACTAAATCTAGTTAGCCATTATCATACATAGTCACAATATATTTTTTCTTTGATGAAAACTTTTAAGATCTACTCCCTTAGCAGCTCTCAAATATGAAATTATTATTAACCACAGTTACCACACCATACATTACATCTCCATGACTTATTTATTTCATAACTGGAAATTTATACCTTTTGACCTCCTTCACCCATTTTGCCCACCCTTTACCCTGCCTCTGGAAACCACAAATAAGTTCTCTGCATCTATGAACTTGTTTTGTTTGTATGCTTGTTTTTAAATTCTACATATAAGTGATATCATGAAGTATTGTCTTTCTCTGTCTGACGTATTTCATAGCATCATGCCCACAAGTTCCATCCTTGTTGTTGCAAATGGCAGGATTTCATTCTTTTATATAGCTGAATGGTTTATATATATTTAAAATAACATATTTTTATCCATTCATTCTTTAATGGACACTAAGATTGTTTCCATATCTTGATTATTGTAAGTAATGCAGCAATGTACTTGGGGGTGCATAAACCTTTTTTAATTAGTGTTATTTCTTGTCTTTTTCATAATAGCCATTCTAAAAGGTGTGAAGTGATATCTCATTGTGGTTCCAATTTGCATTTCCTTAATGATTAATGGTCTTGAGATATTTTCATATGCCTGTTAGCCATATGTTTGCATATGTTTGTTTTCTTTGGGAAAAGTGTGTATTCACATCTTACTGTTTAATTATATTATTTTTGCTATTGAGTTGCATTAGTTCTTTATATAGCTTGGATATTTACCTCTTATTAGATCTATGATTTGAAAATATTTCTCCCATTCAGTAGGTTATCTTTTCGTTTTGTTGATAGCTTCCTTTGCTTTGCAGAAACCTTTTACTTTGATGTAGTTCCACTTATTTATTTCGCTTTTGTTACCTTTACTTTTGAAGTCAGGTGCAAAAACTCATTGCCAAAAACTATGTCAAAAGTCTCATCTCACTACGCTGATGGACAGTGACTGTAATAGGGTTGGTGGGGGGGACCTGATGAAGGGGGTAGTTTAATCATCACAATATTGCTCATGTAATTGTAGATTAATGATACTAAAATAAAATAAATTGTAAAAAAAAATAAAAAAGTTTACTGCTTATGTTTTTTTCTAGGATTTTTATGGTTTCAGGGTCTCAAATTCAAGTCTTTAATCAATTTTGAGTTAATTTTTGTGTATGATGTAAGACAGTCTAGTTTTATTTTTTGTATGTGGCTGCCCGGCTTTCCTAACACCATTTACTGAAGAGACTGTTCTTTGCCCACTGTATATTCTTGGCTCCTTTGTTGTAAATTAATCGACCATATACATGTGGGTTTATTTCTGGGCTCTCTATTCTGTTCCATTGATCCACATGTCTGTTTTTATGCCAATACTATACTCCTTTGATAATTATAGTTTTCTAATACAATTAGAAATCAGAGTACGTGATGCCTCCAGCTTTGCTCTTTCTCAAGATTGCTTTGGCTCTCTGGGATCTTTCGTAGTTCCATACAAATATGAGGACTGTTTTTTCTATTTCTGTGAAAAATGCCATTGAAGTCATAGGGATTGTGTTGAATCTATAGAAGACTTTGGATAGTATGGGCATTTTAACAATATTAATCTTTCTAATCCATGAACACAAGATGTCCTTCCATTTGTTTGTATTTGATTTATTTCAGTGTCTTATAATTCTCATTGTACAGGTCATACACCTTCTTGGTTACATTTATTCCTCGGTATTTTACTAATTATTTTATGCTATTGTGATGTGATAATTTTCTTTGTTTCTTTTCAGGTGTGGTATTTGTTAGGTTATAGTAAAGCAATTATTTCGGTGTATTGATTTTTATATCCTATACTGAATTTGTTGACTGTATCCAATTTTTCTTTTGGTTTAGTCTGGGATTTTAAATATATAAGATCTTAACATCAGCAAACAACAATAATTTTTCTTCTCCCTTTCTAATTTGGATGCCTTTTTCTTTGTCTTGCCTGATTTCTCTGGTTAGGACTTCCTGTACTATGTTGACTGAGAAAGAGAGAGTGAGCACCCTTGTTTTATTCCTGAGTTTTAGAGGAAAAGCTTTAAATATTTAATTATCTATTTAGCATAGTGTTAGCTGTTGGTTTGTCATATGTCATTTATTATACTGAAGTATGTTCCTTCTATACCAAATCTGCTGAAGTTTTGTATCATGAAAGGATCCTATACTTTGCAAATGTTTTTTCTACATTTATCAAGATAACCATGATTTTTCTTTCATTTTAATAATGTGGTATATTACATTTATTCATTTGTGTATGTTGAACCATTCTTGCATCCCAGGATTAAATCCCACTTGGTCATTGTGTATTTTGCTAATTTTTGTTGAGAATTCTTGCATCTATGTTGATCAGGATTTGGTCTATAGTTTTATTTGAGTGCAGTGTACTTATCTTGCTTTCGTATCAGGGTAATTCTGGCCTTACAGAATAAGTTTAGAATATTTCCCTCCTCTTCAACTTTCAACAAATTTTGAGAAGGATTGGCATCAATTCTTCTTTAAACGACTGGTAGAACTTGCCCATGCAATCATCTGGTACTGTGTTTTTCGCTGTTGGGAATTTTCTTATTATTAAGTCAGTCTCCATCATTATTACTTGTCTATTCAGACTTGCTATTTCTTCCTGGTTCAGTCTTGGTAGCATGTATGATTCAAGGAAATTATCTATTTCCTTCAGCTTATCTAACTTGTTGGCAGATTACTGTTCTTAGTGGTCTCTTATGACTCTATGTGTATATTTAGTGTCAGTTATCATTTCTCTTTCTTTATGTTTTAACTTATTTGAGTCTTCTCTTTTTTTATAGTGAGTCTAACTAAAAGTTTGTAAATTTTATCTTTTTGAAAACTTAGTTTCACTGATATTTTCTGTTGTTTCTCTGGTTGTGATTTCATTTCTTTCTGCTCTGATACTTATTATTTCCTTTCTTTGTTAACTTTTGGCTTAATTTGTTCTTCTTTTCTAGTTACTTGAAATGTAAAGTTAGGGTTTTATTTGCAATTTTCTAATTTCTTAATATATGTATCTATTACTATGAACTTTCCCTCTTGGAACAGCTTTTGCAGTTTCCCATAAGTTTGGTATGTTGTGTTCCTATTTTCATTTGTTTCAAAATAATATTTGATTTTCCTTTTGATTTCTTCTTTGGTCCATTGGTTATTCACAAGTGTGTTGTTTAGTTTCCACATATATATATAAATTTTCCAGCTTTCCTGATGTGGCTGATTTCTAGTTTCATATTAGTGTGGTCAAAATACACTTGGTATGATTTCATCTTATATTTACTAAGACTTGTGTACCATTATATGATCTATCCTTGAGAATGTTCAGTGTGCACTTGAGAAGAATGTGTTTTGCTGCTTTTGGATATAATGGAGATTAAAAATTTGTTAGGTCCATTTAATCTAGTGCATAGTTCAAGTCCATTGTTTCATTTTTTATTTTCTGTATGACTGAACTACTCATTGAAGAAAGTGGCGTAATGACATTCCCTACTGTTAATGTATTCTTTCTATTTTTTCCACTAAATTTGTTAGATTTAATTAATATATTTAGGTTCTTTGATGTTGGGTGCATATATATTTATGACTGCTATATCTACTTGATAGTTTGATCACTTTATTACTATATAATGCCTTTCTCTGTCTCTTGCTACCATTTTTGGCTTAAAGTCTATTTTATCTCATATGAATATAGCTACCTTCACTTTCTTTTGGTTTCCACTTACATGGAATATCTTTTTCCATCCCCTTATTTTTAGTCTATGTGCATCCTTAAATCTGAAATGGTTTCCTGTAGAAAATATATTCTTAGGTCTTGTTTTTTAATCTACCCTGACACTTTATGCCTTTTAATTGGTGAATTCAATCTATTTCCATTTAGAGTGATATTGATATGTAAAGACTTACTAATGCCATCTTTTTTCTTATTGCTTTCTAGTTTTGTATTTTCAGTGTTTCTTTTTCTTTTTGTCTCTTCCTACCCCTTCAATGGTTAATTTTCATGGTGGTATGTTTATTCCCATTTCTTTATCTTTTGTGAATCTACTCTAGGTTTTTGCTTTGCGCTTTCCTTGTGAATCTCTTAAAATATCTTATAGATAAAACTGTCCATATTAGGCTGATAGTAACTTATCTTTGAATACCTATAAAGGCTTTACTCTTTTGCTCCTCCATTTTTTATAATTAATGTTGCAATTTATCTCTTTTTCTGTCATGTACTTATTAATGATTTATAGCATTTATAGTTATTTTTACTACTCTTTTCCTTTAAATTTTATACAATAGTTGAGTGGTTAACACACCATTCTAATATAGTTACAGTTTTGCAATTCAGACTATTTTTTGCCTCTACCAGTGAGTTGCATAGTTTCATATGATTTCAAGTCACTGATTATGTGTTCAAGTTAAGCTTTAAGAACTCCTTTTAGCATTTTTTTTGCAAGCAGATCTAGTGGTGAACTCACTTAGTTTTTCTTTGTCTGGGAAAGCTTTTATTTCTCCATCATATATGAAGCATTACTTTGACACATAAAATATTTTCGGCTTGTCATTTTTATCTTTAACACTTTGAGTATGTCATTCCACTCTCTCTTTGCCTGTACAGTTTCTGCTGAGAAATCTGCCTAATAAGGGATGCTATACAGATAACTTCTTATCCCCATCTGCCTTTAAGATTCTTTATCATTGTTTTCTGACAATTTCATTAAGATGTGCCTTAAAGAAGGTCTTCTTGCATTGAAATAATAGGGTGTTCTATTACCTTCATGGATTTATATGGTGAAGTCTTTCCACAAGGATGTTCTCAGTGACTTTTTTTTCCTTAAACTCTGCATCCTACTCCCTCTATTTTCCTTCTGGAATCCCAGTTATTCAGATATTTGCCTTTCTGATGGAATCTGATAGCTTCCAGGCTTTTATCACCTTTTTTTTTCTTTAAATCTCACTTCCCTCTCCTCTTCTATTATTTCTACATTCTTATTCTGCAAGTCACTTATTCTTTCTTCCATTTTGTCAGCCCTACTTCCAGTGCTGTCTATTACATTCTTCATCTCATTCATTGGATTATTTAGTTCTAAAAATTCTGCATATTTCTATTTTATAACTTCAGTCTCTTTGGTAACATACTTCTTTTCATTAATTTTATTACTGATTCCATTGCATTGTCTTCTGTGCTTTCTGTATCTTATTGTGTTTCTTCATAACAGCTATTTTGAACAACAGTTTCATCATAATATTCTGTGGCTTTAAGTTCAGTTGCTGGAAATTATTATTTTCCTTTTATGGTACCATATTTTCTTGATTTTTCATATTGTTTGTTGCTAAGTATCTCTTCTTTCACATTTGAAGTAACAGATGCCTCCTTAATTAACATTTTACATAATTTTTTATTCTTACAGTTCACCAGGCTGACTATTAGAAACATTTCTTTTATATTTCAGAAAGTGGCACTATAGCTATTCTTGTTTCTCTCTTGCCCACTGACTGTGGCCTATTTTCTGAGCTTTTCTTTGTGTCTACCAGAGCTCATTCTCACTGACACACTCAAGAGTGTGCACAAGGATCTGGCAGCAGAGTGGAGGGAGGTACAGTTTTAGCACTCAGTGTATTTGGAGTGTGTGTAGATTGACCTGGTAGGGAAATCCCCAGGGGTGAAACTTCCAGTGACTTGTGGGTAGAATTTAGACTGAGTGCAATCCCTTCAAGTCCATTTGAAATTCTTATTTGCCTCTTTTTCATTATCGTCCCTCTCCCCAGTTTTAGTACTCCATTAGTACTCTAGGTTATAGGAAAGAGAAATAGGTTTCTCCAGCCACGACATAGCACAAAGGGGTAAGGGATAGCAAGGTCCTTTCTCACCCCTCTTCTGTCTTCCCACAGGAGTTGTCACCTCCATTAGAGAAATCAGCCCTGATCAGTACCTTCTTGGGGGTGGTGCATCACTGGGAATTTCCTTTTATGCCTCTACTGCCACCAAGTTTGCATTATTTTTCTCTTTCTTACCTCCAATGGAATATTCAATTCTCCCTTTGGGAAAGCTGGATTTCTGTAAGTTCTTCCTTATGCCTGAGTGACTGCCAATTCAACACTCACTCAATTTTTGCCTAACAATTATCAGAAATCCAGACAGTCCTGTTGGCTCCTCTGGTTTTGCAGCCCATGTGAAGGCTTATTTATGTTTTACTGGCTGTACGGGTGGGTGAGATTCATCTTGGTTCCCTTGAAGCAAGGTGCAAAGTCTGGACACTTTGACAAAGTTGCTCTTGTTCATGCATGGATGTCTAGTTCATTGATTAAAAAGTGGGATAAGAAAGAGAAATGTCTTATGAAGCACAGTTAGCATTGACATCACTAACTTCTTTTAAATTTTTCTCCATCCAATTTGCTTTTATTTTATATGTCTTTATATTTAAGGTGAGTTTACTGTAAACAACATATAGTTGGGCCTTGTTTTTTATTTACTCTGATAATCTGTCTTTTAATTGGTGTATTTAGATCATTGATGTTCAAAGTGAATATTGATATAGTCGTGTTAATATCTACTAAATTAATTACTGTTTTCTATTTGTTGCTTTGCTCTTTGTTACTATTTTCTGTCTTCTACACTTTTTCTGCTTTTTGTGACTTTGAGTACCTTATATCATTCTATTTTCTCTCCTTTCTTAGCATGTCAGTTATACTGTTTTATTCTTTAATTTTTATTAAAAATTTTTTAGTGAGTGCCCTAAACTTTACAATATACATATATACATTTACAATACACGTCCTCTTTCAAATAGTATTATACCACTTAAAGGGTAGTATAACTACCTTATAATAGTTATATAACCCTAATTCCTCTTCTCATCCTTTGTATCACTGCTGTCATTCATTATATATGTATATGCATATATATATATGCATACATATAATATACAAAATTATATATAAACATACATAATTGAATAAATTGTAATTATGGTTTTGAATAAATGGTTAACTGTTATTTTAATTAAGAATAAGAAAAATAAAATTTTTATTTTACTTTCATTTGTTCCTTTTTCTGTGATCTTCCTTTCTTGATATGAAATTCTGACCTATATCATTTTCTTTCTCTCTAAATAATTTAACGTTCTTTACAAGGTATATTTACTGGGAACAATTTCCTTAATTTTTGTTTCTCTGCACAATTATTTATTTCTCTTTCATTTTGTAAGGGTAATCACACAGGGTACAGAATTCTAGGTTGGTGCAATTTTTCTCTCAAAAAATCAATTATTTTACTCCAACATATTGTTTACATGGTTTTGGAGAAGATGTGAGATGTTATTATCTTTGTTCCACTATAGGTAAGGTGTCCCTTCTGCCACCAGCTTCTTTCAGAATTTTTCTTTATCTCTGATACTCTGTAGTTTGAAAATGTTATGCTTAGATGTATTTTTTTGGCATTTATCCTGCTTGGTGTTCTCTGAGTTTCCTGAATCTATGATTTGCTGTCTATCATTAATTTTGGGGAAAATATCATTCATTATTCTTTCAAATATTTCTTCTTTTCCTTTCTTCTACGTCTGGTATTCACATTACATATATTGCACCTTTGTAGTTGTCCCACAGTCCTTGTATATTTCATTCTTTTTTTTTCAGTCTTTGTTCTGTTTACCTTTTTCAGTTTTTGAAGTTTCTGTTGATATATTTTTAAGCTCAGGGACTCTTTCCTCAGCCACATCCAGTCTATTAATGAGCCCATCAAAGGCAGCTCTTTATTTTGTTACAGTGTTTTTGATCTCTAGCATTTCATTTTGGCTCTTTCTTATGCTTTTCAGCTCTCTACTAACATTGCATATCTGTTCTTGCATGCAGTCTACATTATCCATCAATCTCCTTAGCAGTATTTATCACACTTGTTTTAATTTCCTGGTATGATAAATCTGATATCCCTGTCATATCTGGTTCTGGAGCTTGCTCTATTTCTTCAAATTATGTTTTTTGCCTTTAGTATACCTTGAATTTTTTCCTTGCTAGCCAGACACGATGTAGTGCGTAAACAGAACTACTGCAAATAGGCTCTTAGTAATGTGGTGGTAAAGCATGGGGGAAAGGAAATATTTTGTAATTCTACAATTAGTTCTCAGTCTTTTAGTGACCTTATGCTTCCAAACTGATCTTCACCTGTATTTCTGTTTTTCCCTTTCCCCTTAGGTGAGAAAGGATAGCTGTGTGAGCTGTACTTGGGTGTTTTCCTTCTCTTTCATAGTAGGGTAGAGCTGCCTGAAATTGGTTATTTCCCTTCCCATTGGTTAGTTAGGCTCATGTAATACCTCAGCAAGTTAGGCTCTGGTTAGCTAATTTCTCCTGAGGGCAGGCCTTTGTTTAAAACAGAGTGCTCTGGTGTACTTCAAAAGGGTTACTTTCCCCCATCCCCTGCTGGATGCAGGACGGATTTTTCCTCCAATATTTACTGTAGGAAGCTGGTTGAGCTCCTGAACATAAATCTCAATGTTATGGGGACCCCCCTATGTTTAGGTCCCCCTGAACTTTTTAACTCTCAGAATTGTCCACTGAGCTTCCAGCAATTCATCAGTTATAGTTCAAATATTCTTATTCCAACATGGTTTCCTGTGGCAGTTTCCATTCATTACTGTTTGTTCTGGTAAGCCGTTACTCCATGTATTCGCCTATTTTTCCAGTCTTTGGAACAGCAATTTGTTATGTATACTCCTTTCTTATGAACCCAAAAAGAGGTGTTGATTTTTCAGTCTGTTCAGTTATTTACTGATAGTTAGGACAGTATGGCAATTTCTGAACTCCTTACATTCAGAACCAGAAAGTCTTGTTTCTATTATAGCTTTAAAATTTCTAAATTGAAGGCTGTTTAATGGATTTGTTATTGATTTCTAGTTTTATTATACTGTGATCAACACATTGTTGTCCTTTATACTTTATTAAACTTAGTGAAGCTTAATTTTTAACTTATTACAAGTACATTTTGTGTATTTGTATGTTCCATATATGTTTGAAACAATTACACATTCTTTATTAAAATATTAATATTAAATATTTTTATTATTTTGTTATGAAAATATTAATATCCATCAGTATATGACACACTATGTTATTTAGGTTTTATAAAACCTTTATTTTTTATGTTTACATTTAACCTGTCTTTGAGTATGAGTAGTATAAATTCTAAACTTTGTTTCTGTGTATTTCTCAAGTCTTTTGTAATTTCTACTTCTGTAGGTCATTGCAGTTTTATTTGGATGACAGCTATTATTTTCATTTTAAGCTGTAGAATTTATTATTATAAAGCATCCTTCTTTGCCAGTTTTAATGTTTTTTTTGAATTCTACCTTGCATAGTACCAGGATCATAACCCTTGCTTTCTTATTGTTTGCTTTTGCTTTGTAAATGCTTGCCCATCCTCTTATTTTAGCTCTTTTACATCACTTTTCTTCATGTGTTGCTCTTATAATTATTATGAAGTTACTCAGAGACACAATTTGAAATTTTTTTTTCAATGTGGGTTAAGCATATTTACATTCACTTATGTGATACATGTATTTTCTCTCATCTTAGTCAAATTATTTTTATATGTATTGTTTCTCCATAAAGCCTGCTTTCTTTTTTTATATATATATTCTTTTCATTTTGTTTGATATTTAGGAAGTTTTTATTTTTATTTGAATATTTAATTTTATATTAATATTTTTTAAATATCCTTTTTTCCCTTTCCTTACACAGGCTTCTACTCTGGTTTTTCAGCTTCTTCTGATATCTTTTTACTCCCATTTATTGCTATGTGCAATCCAACTTATTTTGGATACCACATTTTCTGATCCTTCTCCTTTTATAAAATGCCTTATTTTTACACTGTCAGAACACATAAAACCTAAATACACCCTCTTTTTACATACTTGTCCCATCTATGATTTACACTGAAATTTGCAATTGCATATGTTTAATGATCCCCATAATCCTTTTGCTAGTTTCCACAGTTGTAACTTAGAAGAAATTTGTCCTTTTGTAAATTTATCATTAAGATTTGAGAGCACAGTATTATCTGAATTGTTTCATACTTTAAAATGTCTTATTTTAATTTTGAAGCTTCCAGGGA
This sequence comes from Phataginus tricuspis, assembly GCA_029783875.1. Lineage (NCBI taxonomy): Eukaryota > Metazoa > Chordata > Mammalia > Pholidota > Manidae > Phataginus > Phataginus tricuspis. The sequence goes on from JAQQAC010016209.1 coordinate 71,119,222, forward strand.
AGTTACCTAGATGATTGCTGTCCAAAGACACAGTAAAATTATATTGTAGATCCAGTATTGGCTTAAATTATTTTGTTTTAACATTTAAATATTTTCAATATAAAACTTGGTGCAACCTCAATTTCTTACATGAATAATTCTTAAGCTATTATAGACAGAAAATCAAACACAAACAAAATGAAGAAAAACAACAGTTTAATTTAAATTTGAAATTTAATTTAATAGCATGTATATATAGGTAGTCTGAAAGTAAATTGCTGCCCAAAATGTAAGTATAGTACTAGCTTCTAAAACACAATTTCATTTGATATCTGGCTTATTGTTCCTATCATACATATGAAAATATATTTGTTTTATATGAATATTTGTTTAATATCCCTATTAAATAAGAAAATACATCTTCATACAGATTGCTATGGGGATTCAATTCACAATAGGAAAATAGTATCTATTTCTATTCTAGTCTTATTAGTTTGTGAAAATTTGCAGTTCACTTTGGCATCAGGGTGATTTTTAATTCCACAGATAATCATTCTTTCATAGCACATATCTTCATGGAACACAAACTGTGTGTTGATTACTATTCTAGGTGCTGAAAATACAAGAGTCAGAATTCTTGCCTGAATCTTAAGTTCTAGAGAGGTAGATGATAAGTAAATGAACAGGTGTATACTTATAATGTCAGGTAATGATAAACAATATAAAGGAAAAAGAAGCCACATGGAAGATTTTGAGTGATCAGTTTCAGGACAGTCTTCTATGAGGAAGTTGCCTTTCAGCACAGAGATGAATAATGCAAAAGGAATGAGGCACTCAGATATCTGGAAGAAGGACATTTCAGGCACAAGGAACAATAAGTGCAAACTCTTTAAGGTAGGAATGTACTCATTTATAAGAGGATTCTGGTGATCTGAAAAGTATTGTTAATTATCATTAAACTAAAAATATGCACTGTATAAAAAATGTAGAGAAATCAAAAACTTTTCATATTGTCTAACGACCATATTAATAAAAATTGATATCATATTTGAACATATTTTCTTGCAATCCTTAAAATAGTGCTTTGTATTTAATGTTTTTATTTAGGGGATTCTGTTTGACTTTGGGGAAAACTGGTGACCCATTTAAATTTCCCTAAATAGACACTAGTGATTGGAAGAGAGATTAGGACTTCAAATTTTAGATGTTCTATCTTTATTGCATTTTTATTTTTACTTTGAAACAACTTTGAATTTAGAGAAAAAACAATAACAGTACAATTAACTTTTTTCCTGAAATACTTAATAGTATGCTGTCAAACTGACATCCCAGTTCCTCTGAAAACGTCAGTATAAATCAGGAAATATGAATTAACTCATTATAAACATATTACCCTCAGACCCTAAACAAGTTTCAACAACTGTCTCCATAATGTCTTTTATAGTAAATGATCCAGTTCAAAATCAAGTATTTCATTTATTTTTCATGCCACTTTCTTTAGTCTCTTTCCTCTCGGATTAGTTCCTCAGTCTTTATTTTATTTTCATGAAGATTACAGCCTTGATATATGGATATGATTAATGCTTACTTATGATTATATTCAAAGTAGGCATCTTTGGCAGGAATACCATTGAAGTGATGCTGTGCCATTCCTACTGTGTTGTATAAGAACTCATAGAATGCCAGTTTGACCACTTTGATCATTTGAAAGGCTGCTCCACTGTAGCTACATATTTTCCTCCTGTACTTAAAAAGCATTTATGAGGAGGTACTTTGAGACCATGTAAATATCCCTTTCCTCATCAAAATTTCAATTTATTATTAATCAGTATGATTGAGTGGTTTCTAGTTCATTCAACATATTGCAATTTGTTATCATCTTTATTTATTCTTATTGTTCAAATTGTCCTAGATTTAGCCAGTGGGAACACTTTCAACTTGGATCCTATATCATTTTGTGGTTTGTTTTAATTTATTTTTGTTAAATATCACTGAAGTATAACTTTCATACAATAAAATAAATCTCTTTTAAGTGTACAATTTGATGAGTTTTGACAAATGTATCTGGTCTTATAACCACTTCCAGAAGATATAGAACATTTCCAAGTTGGGAGAAAATTTTCACTAAGTCTCTTGTATTTAAACACATAAAGCATTAACAGTCAATTTGTTCTAGACTATCTTTTCAAAAATATTTCTATAAGCAAACAATCTTGGGATGATTGAATTGTTTCTTACCTTTTCAAAATAGAAATGTTTCCCTCTTCAGAAGCAGATTTATTTACATTCCAGGATAGTAAAAATAGAGTTGTTTCCGTATCCTCCACAAAGCAGATTAGTATATCTACAAAGGAATAAAGAAAGTGCCCTTCCTCAGATGACACTTTAAGAAGGCAATCTGCCATGTCAACTATAGATCATTTGGGGAATGACTTGGAAGTATCTCAGAGCCTTTCACAGTGTGTCTAGGGTGGCTTAATGAACCTGAATGAATTCTAAAGGTCATTGCCATTACCCTACTAAACTCCCTTACACTTTATGTTAAAAGAAAGCAAACAGTTAAGAGATGTTATAATGACAAAGGGGCATCAGGTGCCCTGTGTTAAGGTAGCCCCTTGTAAAAAGGTCACCTCAGTGTGAGAGATGCTTAAGATTGTCAGGAGGTGACCATACTCTAAAAGCAATCAGGATGTAGCTGTTGAACCAAAGGATTCCTAAAGTTAAAATAGTTGGTATCAGTAACGCTGACCTAGTCATCCAGTGTACAGCTGGGAGAGGTTGAAAACATTGGAAGTTTATGTGGTGGTACCATGAATAGCTGCTTTGTTGCTCAAAACTGAAAGTAAGCATGTTTTGCTTATTGGAATTGAGCTACACTCTTCATCCATACTCCCTGATCCCTTACTCCCCCTTCTAGCTTGACATCAGCTTCTTTAAAAACAAAAAGTTATTAGGGGGTTAGATTGAGATCTCCCTGTCCCTAAAGGGGATCAAAGGTCCTAAACGCCCATCTGAGCATGCCGATAACCTTAATCAAGGAAAAAACTCAAACTTTAAAAGCTCTGTTGGATACCAATGCCCCAAATCACCATCCTACCCAGTCCAATGGAGGTGGTAGAGAGAAGGGGGATTGGAAAGATACTTTGATTCAACTGATTCATTTTGTCAGAATTCTTAGAATTGAAGGTAAATTAATGTTACTTTGTGGGTGGGGTTCTTCAGGCCAATTTGAGGTACTGATAGTATTGCTACTACATATAAATTTATAGTAGGAATTTATGTATTATATTTCCCCATAAGTGCCAGAGGGCAAACTCTAAAACACTGCATGGTACATGCCAATAAATGGTAATAAAATATATAGATTGTTCCCCAAATCCACCTCTGTGAAATAATATTGAGTCCCAGAAGCAAAAAGGGAAACCACAGGTTGGATTAAGATTTTAAAAGAAGATGGAATAATAAGAGATGTCATATCTGATACAATAACTCAGTATAACCACCAGAAATGACCAGTGGGAGCTGGAGGATTAGAGTGGATGATCATCAATTGAATTCATTTGTTGTTCCCATAGCTTTAACTGTACAAGACATTCTATAGCTTTAACTGTACTAGACACTCTGACTAACTGACTCTACTACATAGACAGATGGCACTAAGACAATGCTTTCTTTTCTATTCCACTGGTACCTTAGGAACAAGATTAATTTGCATTCATGTGGCAAGACCTCCAATATAAGTATATAATATTCCTCCTAAACTCTCCTGCAATTTGCAACCAGTGGGTGGTAAAGGATTTAGCATGATTGTATTGCCATTTATTCCAAAATTTTCACTATATAGATGATGACCTGTTTTTTTGTAGTCAGAAGCCTCAGTATCATCAGTCCTGAGTGTAAATTTATCTCAGCTCTACAAGTAATGGCTGCTGATAAAATCTGGTAAAATTCAGAGGACAATTCACTAAGTAAGTTTCTTGGGATAATTTGGGTAGATTCAAAATGTTTAATCTTTCTGGCAGTCAAGGAGATATCGCTGTCATTTGGTCTGACACTTGAGAGTCAGCAATCTATTGTATTGTTGGGTATTTGAGACAGTGTGTGCTTAATATATGCCTTGCAACTCATCCCTCATATCAGTTAACCTACTAATCAGCACTCTTTGGGTGGAACCCAAAACAACAGTAATATTTAGGAGCTGTCCAGAAATCTATTGCATACTATCTACATTTGGTCCTTACAATCCTAATGACTCCATCGATAATTTTGCCATTTGTAGACTCTAGCAAAGTGAGGTAGTCTCTACCAAGATGTGTCCCTTGGGATTTTGAATCCATCATCATCCCAACACACCTACCAGTTACACAACTTTTGAAAAGCAGCTTTCAGCTTGCTACAGGACCCTAGTCAAAACTAAACACCTGATAAAAGATGACCTTGTGACTCTTTGACCTAACATTCTCATTTTTGGTTGGGTTAACTCACAATGGTTAACAAGGCTATAAGAGCCCAATAAGGCTAACTTGTCAAATAGAAATAGTATATACAAGAATACAGCCAGACTGCATCAGACATTTTACTCTCTTCTCATATTGTCAGTTACTGAGAAAGGAATGCTATGAATTTCCCAGTATAATTTTGGATTTTTATTTTTTAATTTTAATTAACTTAAAAATTTTTATTTTGGCATATATAAAATAAAATGCACACATCTTAGATAATTTTGGATTTTTTAAATTATTTTGATTTTATTAACTTTTACATAATATATATTTGAGGTTCTTTTATTTGGTGTACAGAAAATCAGAGTGGTTAGCCCTTTCAGATGATTTGTTTCATAAGTAAATATGTAGTGATCCGATAGGGATTAAAGAGAGTGGCATGAGAGGTGAGACAGAGGCTTCCTCCTAAAACCGCATATAATATGAAAATATAACTAATACAACTACTCTTGAAAGAACAACAGGAAAGAGGACTGCACCAAGCCGCATACACCTGGAGACAAGAGGAGACCTCATGGAAAAGGGTAACATACAAAAGCTGTGGTCCTGCAGGATCCAAGCCCTTCCCCCAACCCAGCTCACAACAAAGAGGAAAAGGAATAGAGCAGGGAGGGAGTGGAGATCTGGGACTGCTGAATACCTAACTCCGAAGATCTGCTTTGGGAGCACAAATCTACATTTCATGGTGCTTACATGATACTCTTGTAATTAGGGGATTGGAAAGCTAAGACAGGCAGAATTCCTGGAGAGACTAAGATTCCAGCTGCTTTGGAAAGCAGGGATCCTGATCCAGTTGCTCTGGGACAAAAGGTGGGCAGTCTGAGAGACTTCCTAACAAAGAAGCCTTTAGCAAGAGAGCTGCTAAAGGGGCAAGGATTGCACAGAGCTTACTGCTTAAGAGAAAGGACAGGTAGACAAAATTGTCCAGGTGCACTCTGCCCAGCAGTTTTGGAGCTTTCATGACCTTTAGGTACTCCAGCTTCCTGGCTGCCTGCACAGCTCTAAGAACCCCTTCCATGACAGACAGACTACTGTGCCTTTCTCCTGGCCAGCCCCACAGGGCTTGCAAACAGGGAAACCCCACCGGGCTTGCAAAAGGACAGACTACTCTGGCGTTAGACCAGCCAGAGGGAAGATCTGTTTACAGCAACTAAAAATGCAAAGCACAGAGGCTTATACCTGTGTGCCCAGCCCACAGGTTCAGGCAGTGACACAGGCATAGCAGCCAGGGAGCAGGAAACAGCTCTTTCCCCCCAGACACCAATACCACTCCCCTACAATCCCCAACATTGCTTCAGGGGATGAGCAGCTCCAGAGAGTAGAGCTTCTGGGCACTAGAGGGCACCATACACAAATATGAAATGCAAAAGGAACATGGTCCAGGGTAAAATTATTAATACAACTCTGGAGAAAGTTTTAAATGATATTGACCTCATGACGCTCCCAGAAAGGGAGTTCAAAATAAAAGTCATTAACATGCTCATGGGGGTACAGAAAGATATTCAAGAACTCAGGAATGAATTACAAATGGAAATCCAGTCACTGAAGAGCACAATGGAAGGTATTAAAAGCAGATTGGATACAGTGGAGGAGACGATAAATGAAATAGAAACTGGAGAAGAGGAATACAAAGAAGCTGAGGCACAGAAATAAAAAAGGATCTCTAAGAAAGAAAGAATATTTAGAGAACTGTGTGACCAATCCAAACAAAACAATATTCGCATTATAGGGGTACCAGAAGAAGAAGAGAGAGAAAAAGGGTTAGAAAGTGTCTCTGAGGAGGTGAGTGCTGAAAACTTCCCCAATCTGGGGAAGGAGATAGTCTCTCAGGCCATGGAGGTGCACAGATCTCCCAACACAAGGGACCCAAGGAAGACAACATCAAGACATATAGTAATTAAAATGGCAAAGATCAAGGATAAGGACAGACTATTAAAAGCAGCCAGAGAGAGAAATAATATCACATACAAAGGAAAGCCAATCAGGCTATCATAAGACTTCTCAGTAGAAACCTTACAGGCCAGAGGGGAGTGGCATGATGTATTTAATGCAATGAAGCAGAAGGGTCTTGAACCAAGATTACTTTATCAGCAAGATTATCATTTAAATTTGAAGGAGGGATTAAACAATTCCCAGATAAGCAAAAGCTGAGAGAATTTGCCTCCCACAAATCATCTCTACAGTGAATTTTGGAGGGACTTCTTTAGATGGAAGTGTTCCTACAGTTTAATAGCTGTCACCAGAGGTAATAAAACCACAGTAAAAAAAGTAGAACAGCTAATTATTAAGAAAATGCAAACTTAAATTAACTATCCCCAAAGTCAATCAAGGGTAGACAAACAGTACGGAATATGATACCTAATATATAAAGAATGGAGGAGGAAGAAAGAAGAGGAGGAAAAAACAAAACAAAACGAAAAGAACTTTTAGGGGGAATTATGCTTCCAGACTTCAAGCTCTACTACAAAGCTTCAGTAATTAAGACAATTTGGTATTGGCATAAGAACAGACCCACAAACCAGTGGAATAGAATAGAAAATCCAAACATTAACCCAAACATATACAGACAATTAATATATGATAAAGGAGCCGTGGATACACAATGGGGAGATGACAGCCTCTTCAGCAGCTGGTGTTGGCAAAACTGGACAGCTACATGTAAGAGAATGAAACTCGACTACTGTCTAACACCATACACAAAAGTAAACTCAAAATGGATCAAACACCTGAATGTAAGTCATGAAACCATAAAACTCTTAGAAAAAAACATAGGCAAATATCTTCTGGACAGAAACATGAGTGACTACTTCATGAACATATCTCCCCAGGCAAGGGAAACAAAAGCAAAAATGAACAAGTGGGACGATATCAAGCTAAAAAGCTTCCGTACAGCAAAGGACACTTCTGTACAACAAAAAGACATTATACAGTGTGGGAGAATAAATTCATAAATGACATATCTGAGAAGGAGTTGACATCCAAAATATATAAACACCACACGCACCTCAACAAACAAAAATCAAATAATCCAATTAAGAAATGGGCAGAGGATATGAATAGACACTTCTCCAAAGAAGAAATTCAGATGGCCAACAGGCATATGAAAAGCTGCTCCACATCTCTAATCATCAGAGAAATGGAAATTAAAACCACAATGAGATATCACCTCACACCAGTAAGGATGGCCAACATCCAGAACACAAACAACAACAAATGTTGGCGAGGATGTGTAGAAAAGGGAACCCTCCTACACTGCTGGTGGGAATACAAATTAGTTCAACCATTGTGGAAAGCAGTATGGAGGTTCATCAAAAAACTCAAAATAGAAATACCATTTGACCCAGGAATACCACTCCTAGGAGTTTACCCTAAGAATTTAGAAGCCCAGTTTCAAAGAGACAGATTCACCCCTATGTTTATAGCAGCACTACTTACAATAGCCAAGACATGGGAGCAACCTAAGTGTCCATCAGTAGATGAATGGATAAAGAAGATGTGGTACATATACACAATGGAATATTATTCAGCCATAAGAAGAAAAAAATCCTACCATTTGCAGCAACATGGATGGAACTAGAGGGTATTATGCTCAGTGAAATAAGCCAAGCCGAAAAAGACAAGTACCTAATTATTTCACTCATATTTTGAGCATAAGAGCAAAGAAAAAAATAGCAGCAGACTCACAGAACCCAAGAATGGACTAACAGTTACCAAAGGGATAGGGACTGAGGAGGATGGGTGAGAAAGGTGGAATAGGGGGAAAAAGGGGCAGTACAATTAGCACACATAATGTAGGTGGGGGGTGCACGGGAAAGGCAGTATAACACAGAGAAGACAAGTAGTGATTCTATAGCATCTCACTATGCTTATGGACAGTGATTGTAATGGGGTAAGTTGGGGGGACCTGATGAAGTGGGGAGTTTAGTAACCATAATGTAGCACATGTAACTGTAGATTAATGTTACCAAAAAAAAACCCCTTTAGATTGTGTTTGTAATAGCATATTAAGTGAGTTAAGTTAGACTCTTAGATAGTAAGGAAGTTAACCTTGAACCTTTGGTAACCACGAAACTGAAGCCTGCAATGCCAATAAGTACATACCTGTCCATAATCACCCTAAATGTAAATGGACTGACTGCACCAATCAAAAGACATGGAGTCACTGAATGGATAAAAAAACAAAACCCATCTATATGCTGCCTTCAAGAGACCTACTTTAAATCCAAAGACATACACAGACTAAAAGTGAAGGGATGGAAAAAGACATTTCATGCAACTAATAGGGAGAAAAAAGCAGGAGTTGCAGTACTTATATCAGACAAATTAGACTTGAAAACAAAGAAAGTCACAAGAGACAAAGACAGACATTACATAATGATAAAAGGGTCAATCCAGCAAGAAGATATAACCATTATAAATATTTATGCATCCAACAGAGGGGATCCTACAAATGTAAAACAAATACTAATGGAATTAAAGGGGGAAATAGAATGCAATGCATTCATTCTAGGAGACTTTAGCACACCAGTCACTCCGAAGGACAGATCAACCAGACAGAAAATAAGTAAGGAGACAGAGGCACTGAACAACATATCAGAACAGATGTACCTAACAAACATCTACAGAACTCTACATCAAAAAGCAGCAGAATACACATTCTTCTCAAGTGCACATGGAACATTTTCAAAAGTAGATCATATACTAGGCCACAAAAAGAGCCTCAGTAAATTCAAAAAGATTGAAATTGTACCAAACACCTTCTCAGACCACAAAGGTATGAAACTAGAAATAAATTACACAAAGAAAATGAAAAAGCCCACAAACACATGGGGGAATAATAACATGCTCCTAAATAACCAGTGGATCAATGACCAAATAAAAACAGAGATCAAGCAATATATGGAGACAAATGACAACAATAATTCGACACCACAAAATCTGTGGGATGCAGTGAAGGCCATGCTAAGAGGAAAGTATATGGCAATACAGGCCTACCTCACGAAAGAAGAACAATCCCATATGAGCAGTCTAAACTAACAATAACGAAACTAGAAAAAGAACAAATGAGACCTAAAGTCAGTAGAAGGATGGAAATAATAAAGAGCAGAAATAAATAAATTTGAGATGAATAAAACAATAGAAAGGATCAATGAAAGCAAGAGCTGGTTTTTCAAGAAAATAAACAAAATAGATAAACCCCCAGCCAGACTTATCAAGAAAAAAAGAGAGTCTATACACATAAACAGAATCAGAAATGAGAAAGGAAAAATCACTATGGACACCACAGTAATTCAAAGAACTATTAGAGAATACTATGAAAAATTATATGCTAACAAACAGGATAACCTAGAAGAAATGGACAACTTTCTAGAAAAATACAACCTTCCAAGGCTGACACAGAAAGAAACAGAAAATCTCAACCGACCAATTACCAGCAATGAAATTGAACTGGTAATCAAAAAGCTACTGAAAAACAAAACACCTGCACCAGATGGCTTCACCACTGAATTTTATCAAACATTTAGTGAAGACCAAATACCCATCCACTTTAAAGTTTTCCAATGGGTAGAAAAAGAGGGAATATTTCCAAACTCATTCTATGAGGCCAGCATCACTCTAATACCAAAACTGGGCAAAGACACCACAAAAATAAGAAAAGTACAGACCAATATCCCTGATGAACATAGACGCAAAAGTATTCAACAAAATATTAGCAAACCGAATTTGAAGATACCTCAAAAGGATCATCCATCATGATCAAGTAGGATTTATTCCAGGGATTCAAGGATGTTTCAACATTCGAAAATCCATCATCATTATCCACCACATCAACAAAAAGAAGAACAAAAACCACATGATTATCTCCATAGATGCTGAAAAAGCATTTGACAAAATTCAACATCCATTCATGATAAAAACTCTCAACAAAATGGGTATAGAGGGCAAATACCTCAACATAATAAAGGCCATATATGACAAACCCACAGCCAACATTATACTTAACAGCGAGAAGCTGAAAGCTTTTCCTTTAAGATCAGGAACAGGACAAGGATGCCTACGCTCCCCACTTCTATTCAACATAGTACTGGAGGTCCTAGCCATGGCAATCAGACATCTCAAAGAAATAAAAGGCATCCAGACTGGCAGGGAAGAAGTTAAACTGTCCCTGTTTCCAGATGACATGATACTGTACATAAAAAACCCTAAAGAATGCACTCCAAAACTACTAGATCTAATATCTGAATTCAGGAAAGTTGTGGGATACAAAATTAATATGCAGAAATCTGTGGCATTCCTATACACTAGCAGTGACCAAGCAGAGAAAGAAATCAGGAAAACAATTCCATTCACAGTTGCATCAAAAAGAATAAAATACTTAGGAATAAACCTAACCAAGGAAGTGAAAGACCTATATGCTGAAAACTACAAGGCACTCATGAGAGAAATTAAAGAAGATACCAAAAAATGGAAACACATCCCATGCTCATGGATAGGAAGAATTAATATTGTCAAAATGGCCATCCTGCCTAAATCAATCTATAGATTCAATGCAATGCTATCAAAATGCCAACAGCATTTTTCAATGAACTAGAGAAAATCATTCTAAAATTCATATGGAACCACAAAAGACCCCGAATAGCCAGAGCAATCCTGAGAAGGAAGAATAAAGTGGGGGGAATTATGTTCTCCAACTTCAAGCTTTACTACAAAACCACAGTACTCAAGACAGTTTGGTACTGGCACAAGAAAAGATCCATAGACCAATGGAACAGACTAGAGAGCTCTGATATAAACCCAACCATATATGGTCAATTAATGTATGATAAAGGAGCCATTGACATACAATGGGGAAATGACAGCCTCTTCAACAGCTGGTGTTGGCAAAACTGGACAGTTACATGCAAGAGAATGAAACTGGATGATTGTTTAACCACATACACAAAAGTAAACTCAAAATGGATCAAGTACCTGAATATAATTCATGAAACCATAAAACTATTAGAAGACAACATAGGCAAAAATCTCCTGAATATAAGCATGAGCAACTTCTTCCTGAACGCATCTCCTCGGGCATGGGGAAAAAAAAGCAAAAATGAACTCATGGGACTACATCCAACTAAAAATTTTCTGTACGGCAAAGGACACCATCAACAGAACAAACAGGCATCCTACAGTATGGGAGAATATATTTGTAAATGACATTTCGGACAAGGGGTTAACAGCCAAAATATATAACACACTTACATGCCTCTACACCCAAAAAGCAAATAATCTGATTAAAAAATGGGCAGAGGATATGAAGAGACAGTTCTCCAAAGAAGAAAATCAGATGGCCAACAGACACATGAAAAGATGCTCCACATCACTAATCATCAGGGAAATACAAATTAAAACCAGAATGAGATATCACCTCACACCAGTAAGGATGGCCACCCTCCAAAATACAAACAACAACAAATGCTGGCGAGGATGCAGAGAAAGGGAAACCCTTCTACACTGCTGGTGGGAATGCAAGCTTGTTCAACCATTGTGGAAAGCAATATGGAGGTTCCTCATAAAACTAAAAATACAAATGCCATTTGACCCGAGAATCCCATTCATTGGAATTAAGGTATATCAATAATACCTTAATAAAAAAAAAAGAAAATGTAGTGATTCTCTCTATCAGGGGTTGAGAAATATTTTCTTTAAAGGGCCAGTTATCTATAGTTAACAATACTGTATCATATATATATATTTTAAAGGGCCAATTAGTGAACATTGAAGATTTGGGGTCCATAAGGCTGTGTTCATAACACTGCTCAACTCTTATTCAAATCTGCTGTTGTAGTACAATAGCAGCCCTGGATAATATGCTTTAAAAAAAATGAACATGGCTATATTCCAATAAAAATGTCTTTATAGAAAAGTCAGTGAGCCAGATTTGGCCCATGGACCATAGTTTCATATGCCCTATTTTATATAATTAATAATTTTTCCTCCTTAAATTCTTTGTTTTTGTTATACAAACTTTATACCAGCTTTCTTTTGACTAATATTTGGTGTACCTCTTTTCATTCCTTTATTATCAACAATAGTCTATCAATATCTTGAAGGTATGCCTTTTAAATAGTTTGTAGCTCTACATTCAAGATAAATATTTTCAAAATATTTCAACTGCAGTATTATTCCATTTACATGCACAATTTATATATCAGTGTCATTTCTACCTTCTTATTATGATCTTTCATTTTAACATACTTTTGCTTAAAATATTTTTCTTCTTTCACTATTCACTGTTGGATTCATAGATATTTCAGTGTTCTCTATTTTTATGTCTCTAGTTTGGATACTATTCATTTTTTTCTATTTTTAGTGGATATACTTAACTTTTTAGTCTGCATGTTGAACATAATTCAAATATTAAGCATTATTTCTACTCTAGTCCAAGGAACACAAATTACTGCCATTAATCTTGACTGTTGTTAACCTTGGTTTTCGTTATTGTTGTCGATTTATTTGAAAATTTTTCTTGGGAAAATTGTAGATACACTTGCAGTTGTAAAAAATAATGCAGAATCTGCTGCTGTTTTGTTCCTTCAGTTTTTTTTTGGTTTTTTTTTGTTTTTTTTTCTTTGTTCTTATACTCCACATATGAGTGAGATCATTTGGTACTTGTCTTTTTGGGCCTGGCTTATTTCACTGAGCATAATACCCTCCAGCTCCATCCATGTTGTTGCAAATGGTAGGATTTGTTTTTTTCTTATGGCTGCGTAATATTCCATTGTGTATATGCAGCAGCAGACTCACAGCACCCAAGAACGGACTAATAGTTACCAAAGGGATAGGGACTGGGGAAGAAGGGCGGGAAGGGAGGGATAAGAGGGTAAAAGGGGCATTATGATTGGCAGACATAGGGTGGAGGGGCACGGGGGGACTGTACAGCTCAGAGAAGACAAGTAGTGATTCTCATCTCACTACGCTGATGGACAGTGACTGTAATAGGGTTGGTGGGGGGGACCTGATGAAGGGGGTAGTTTAATGATCACAATATTGCTCATGTAATTGTAGGTTAATGATACTAAAATAAAATAAATTGTAAAAAAAAATAATAATGCAGAAATATCTTATGTTTCCCCCAAGGGTAACATCTTTCAAAGCTATAATATAAAGACCAGAATATTAACATTGATCTAACCTATGGATCCTATTTAAATATCCCATTTTACTTGTACATATTCATGTGTGTCTGTGTGTATTTATTTCAATACAATTTTTACCATAAATGAAGGTTCAGATATCTACCACCACAGTTAAGAGACTGTACAGTCCAGGACTAGAAGATTCCATTTTACTTTATCTCTGGAAACCAGTCATTGTTTTCTCCTTCTAAAATTTTGTCACTTGAATCATACAGTATGTAACCATTTAAACCTTCATTTTCTTGCACTCATCCTGATTCTCAAGAGATTCATCCAGGTTACTGAATCAATGAATAGTTTGCCTTTTTTAATGGAAGATTTCTCAAAGATATTTTTACCAGATATTGTATACTTGGTTAGCAGATTTGTTTTCCTTTTTTTCAGCACTTTGAATATATCATCCCTTTCCCTTTTGGCCTACAATGTTTCTGCCAGAAAATCACTGAGAGCCTTATGGTAATTCTCCAGAATTTGAGGAATTATTTCTCTTAATGCTTTTTAAATTCTTTGTATTTGATTTTAGACAGTTTTATTATAATGTCTTTGAAAAACTGTCTTTTGGTTGCATCTGTTGGGGATGTAAGAGCTTCATGAACTTGGATATCCAAACATCTTACCAGATTTGAGAAAATCTCTGCCATCATTTCTTTAAATAAGCTTTTTTGGCCCCTTCTTACCTTTCCTCTTCTGGGACTCACATAATGTGTAAGTTGTTTATTTTGATAGTTTTCTATAATTCATGTAGGCTTCCTTCATTCCTTTCCATTCTCTTTTCTTTGTTCTCTGACTGGATAATTTCAAACGATGTTTCTTCAGATTAACAAATTCTTTCTTTTGCTAGACAATATTACTATTGATGGTCACTACTGAATTTTTAATTTCATTCATTGTATTACGCAGCTCCAGATTTTTTGTTTGGCTCTTTTGCGATATCCATCCTTCCCGTAAACTTATTTGTTTATGTGTTGTTTTCATCATTTCATTGCATTGTCTCTCTCCATTTTCTTGTAGCTCACTGAGCTTCTTTAAATCAAATATGTTGAATTCTTTATCAGGCAAATCACATTTCTCCATTTCTTTGGGATTAATTACTGGAAAATTATTGTGATTTTGGTGATGTCATGTTTCCTTGATTTTTCATGTTTCTTGAAGTAATGCATTGCTGTCTTTGTATTGGAGGAAGCAGTCACTTCCTCCAGTCTTTAATGACTGGCATAAGTAGAGAAACACTTTCTGTCATTCCTCTTAGAGATTCTGAGGTTTTCTTAGACTTTTTCTATAGATACACCTGATCCATACTCTTATTCCTTTTTTCATGGGATTTCTTAAGATTATATGCCTTCTCTAAATCCTGCAAATGCCAGGCCACATGCTTAGAGCCACATTTATTTTCCCTATGGTGGTATTGAATGATCAAATTTATGTGTTTTTTCTAATCCTAGAGTTGGGCTAGCTCTCTGGGATTTCTCAGTAGCTATCTGCAAAGGCTTGTGATCACCACCCTTGGGGGCATGCCACTGTATGGGTATGTCTGTGTGTGTAAAACATGCACAGAATTGGTGGTTCCTGTAGGCCAGTTGAGGGGAACTTCAGATGAGTTGTTCCCAGAAATTTTTGGGTCAGCCTGTGGGAGTCCATGATGTAGTTGGTAGGATACCTGTCTTTCTAATATGTCCTGAGCCTAGCCTCCTGTGCTCCGAAGCTACTCTTGACACTCAGTCATGCAGCTCATGTCAGTATTCTGGATGGGGTGAAAATGTAGTAGGCCTATTTGGTAACATTCTCAAAGCTGGGAGGTTGTGCCTTCACTCAAAACTCTCACGTTCTCCCATGGGAAAAATCATGGGCTGAGAGAATCTCTTGGCACCAAGGTGTCCTATATGGGGAAAGGTGATGTGGGTAAAGGGAAACTGTTCTGTTACATTCTTGAAGGCATCAGATTCAGTTGCTCCAATGGTGTGCCTGATTTTCGACAGTAGATTCCTGTATTTCCATAAATATACTCTTGTCCATAGGGAATTGTCAAAATTAGTGTTGTTTGAAGGCAGAGGGAGATGGCAGAAAATTCCTATTCCACAATTGTGAATAGCCACTGTCATAGCCATTTTTTTTTCTAATTCATTTTCCTTTTATTTGGACACCCAATCCTTCTGGAAATTGTTTTTAATAATATTTAATGTTTTTAATCATTTAACATTATTAGTATCTTCTTTAGGGTTCTTTTCTATTATCATAGGATTTATAGTGTTAATAATGCAGTTGTATCTGTTCACTGTCCCTACTAGATTGTTTTCTCATATATTTTTTTTGGTAGAAAGTTCATGTTTCACAACTAATTTGTTTGTAAGAATCCCATTTGGCTTGTATTGTGAACTTGTCTCCTGAAAACAGTTTTATATTTAACTTTAAGTGACACCATGTGTTTCACCATCTTCTTAAAAAAATGTGCTTTTCTAGAGCATGGGACATCAAAAAGCCTTTCTTAAAGGATAATAAAGTAAATATGTTAGGATTGTGGGAAATGAGGTATTTGTCACAGCTACTCAATTCTACACTTGTAACATTAAAACAGCCATAAAAAATAAGTAAATGAATGGGTGTAGCTGTTTACAATAAATCTTTATTTACAAAACCAAGTAGTCTGCAAAAAGGCTGTAATTTGCCAACTCATTATCGATAAGTTTACATCCTCATGAATCTCATTACTAGAAGCCATTCTTAGTTCAAATCATGAAAAGTACAGGTTTAGTCTTTGATATCACATGATGGACCCTCCTATTATCTGGTACTTCATATCCAGTTCCAGGCAGAGAAACTACTGTGTTTACTCCTAGTGTCGATGAATTCATATTCTCCAGTCAACTATGCTTGCAGCCCTTCACTCAGTATGGCTTTTTCTAGGAGATACAGTTAAAATTCTTAATATACAGCAGATCTAGCTGCATTTTCAGTTCTAGAACACAAATTCTGAATTCATACTTCTTTTGCCAAAATAGGTGACTGGATTATTTTGATGTCCCTTCTAATAGAAACCACAGACAATAAATAAAAGAAATTTTACACTTCTGTGGTCTCAGGATTTAAGGAAAATTTCCAAAAGGCCAGAAATAAACAAACAACAGCTCTATAAGTAGAAAATTAAACTGTGAGATGTGATCACATGTGAAGGGCAAGGCTTTGGGGAGATGGTTGCAATATGGGTTTTGTGCTCAGAGTACACCTTGGGCCCAAGATAAGTATATTAAGGACTAAAGCCACTATATTAAGGTTAAACTAACTGTTGTAGTTTCATATTTATCAGAGGTAACAAGTATTTCTTATTTATATGAGATACAAAGGTATAAGTGATGATTTTAGAACCCAGGTTATTTCTCTCTTTTGGGGTCACCATATTCAGATATATCTTCTGAAATCATTAAACTTATTTTCAACAAGCAGGAAGAAAGGGAAAGAGCATGGATAATCATGCTGGAAAATTTATTTTCCAGGCTCAGTATTGATCTCAATTTCACTCATATTTCAACAGCTAGACTTCAGTCTTATTTTTAGAGTAACTGTAAAGTATACTGTAAATGGAGTTTGGCTGTGTTCCCATGAAAAAAAGAAAAGAATTTGCTGATCATCTAACAATGTTCCATATTCTATCTGGTTGCCAATTATCCTTTTCATCCTCTTCATTCATGCAGAATCTACTTCCCCATCCCCAAGTACGATGGTCCAAAATTCTACCCAGTCACTATACATATCGATTTCCAGGATTTCTAATTGATTCCCATGACATTTCATAAGATTATTTATTATAGATATCCTTGCTGTTTTTCAATGGATAACCTCAAAAGAAAAGTCATCCTCCTCTCCTTCTACCCATGTAATAAATTATGGTTGATCTGGAACAAGATAACAGTAAACACTTGAATTTGGAAAATGGAAGAATGAAGCTCCAGAGAAGTCACTGGTTCATGGCAAAGATGAAATACAGCTAAACAGACACTAAATTTGTGAACAGTAGCAGTCAGAGAAATTACTTAGTTACAGTCAAAGATAATATATTCTCTATAATATATATGATATATATATCATACATAATATATTGTATAAAACATATATAATATATATACTAAATATATTCAATAATATATATATCATAATACATATATATTACATACTACATATATATTCTCTATGACCATATTTGAATTAGGTGTTGACTAGTTTTCACTAATACTTCCTTCTGTTGCAAGGGTAGGGGACTGAGTGTTGCTTTTTCACTTGAATAGTCAAACAAATTTTTAGTTCAGGCTCATGTTGTCTTTAACAACGAATTTACTTCCAAACCATACTGGGCTTCAAATATATAAAAAAGAAGGAAATGCAAGTATCAGAGGAAAAATAAATGGACTAGAGACCAGAAAAGCAATATAAAAGTTCAACAAAATGAAGAGATTTTTTTAAAGATAAACAAAATTTACCAACCTTTGTGGCTATCAAAGGAAAAATGAGAGAAAACTCAACTAAATAATACCAGAGCTGAAGGAGGAGATATTATAACTGAAACCACAGAAATACAGAGACAATTATGAAAAATTAAGCACAAAAAAATTGGATACCCTAGAAGAAATGGATAAATACTTAGAAACACAACCTACCAAAACTGCTTCAAGAAGAAACAAAAAATCTGAAGACCAATAATAAATAAAGAGATTGAATCAGTAATCAAAAAACTCCCCAAAATGAAAAATCCAGGACAGATGGTTTCACTGTAATTCTACCAAAAATTTAAAGAAAAAAAAACACCAATTCTTTTCAAACTCTTCCAAAATAATTAAAGAGGAAGGACCACTCCAAAATTCATTTTATAAGGTCACCATAACCCTGAGCAAAGACAGATAAGGATACTACAAGAAGAAATTACAGACCAATATTTCAGATGAACATAGATGCAAAACTTCTCAAGAAAAGCTTAGTAAACTGAATGCAACAGCACATTCAAAAGATCAAAAGCATAATCAAGTTGGATTTATCCCTGGAATATATGACTGTTCAACATGTGTATGTCAATAAATGAGATATACCATATTAGTAGAATATGAAAATAATGTGATCATTTCAATTGATACAAAAATATCATTTGACAAAAGACATCCTTTCATATAACAATGTATAACAAATTTTGTTATAGAATGAACATACCTTAATAGAAAAAAGGCCATATGTGACAAATTTACAGCTAACACCCTACTGAATGGTGAAAGTTTGAAAACTTTCTGTCTAAAATCAGGAACAAAATAAAGGTGCCCACTCTCACGACTCCATTCAACCTAGCACTGGAAGTACTAGCCAGATCAATTAGGCAAGAAAAAGAAGGTATCCAAAACAAAAAGGAGATGTAAAATTCTGTTGATTTGTAGAATTTTCTCTGTGGATGATATGGTCTTATATGTAGAAAATCCTTAAGACTCCACCCAAAACAGCTAGAACTAATTAACAAATTCAGTAACGTTTTAGGATACAAAATCAATATATAAAATCAGTTGTTTTTTAACACACTAAGATTCAAATATTTGAAAAAGAAATAAACAATCACATTCATAATAGCATCAAAACAATGAAATATGTAGAAATAAAGTTAAACAAGGAGGTGGAAGATTCTGTACAAAAGACAAAGATCAATGGAAAGACATTCCTTGTGCATGGATCAGAATAATTAATATTGTTAATACATTAATAATGTTGCAAAATAATAATAATACCTGAAGAAATCTATTGATTCAATGAAATCCCTACAAAAGTTTCAATGGGTATGTCACAGGATAGAAAAAAATAAATCCTAAAATTTGTATGTAAACAACATCTCAAATAGCCAAAACAATCCTGAGAAACAATAAAGCTGGAGGTATCACACGTCCTGTTTTCAAACTGCTATGAAGCTTTAGTAATCAAAAAAGTATGGTAGCAACATAAAAATAAACACATAGATCAATGGAACAGAAAAGAGAGCCCTAAAGAAACCATCTCATGTATGGTCAACTAATATTTGACAAGGGACCCAAGAATACTCAGTGGGAAAGGATCATCTCTTAAATAATGATGTTGGGAAAACTAGATAACCACATGTAGAAGAATGAAATTGGACCATAATATACCACTTGCAAAATGAACTTGAATGGGCTAAAGACCTAAACATAAGACCAGAAACCCTAAAACTCTCAGAATAAAATATATAGAAAAATCTCCTCAATAATGGTCTTCACAAAATTTTTTGTATATGACACCAAAAGCACAATCAACAAAAGCAAATATCAACAAGTGGATTACTTTAAATTAAAAATCTTCTAAATAGTAATGGAAACAATAAAAAAATTGAAAGGCAGCTACAAAATGGGAGAAAATATTTATAAATCATATATCTGATAAACAATTATAATCCAAAATATGTAAGGAACACATACAACTCAAGGGCAAAAAACATTCTTATTTAAAAAATGGGCAGAGGAACTGATGTTTTTCCAAATAAGACATACAAATGGACAACAGGTACATAAAAAGGTGCTCAGTATCACTAATCAGATATATGCCAATCAAAACCACTATGAGAGGACTTCTGGGAAGATGGCGACGTGAACGGACCAGCAGAAAAATTCCTCTCAACATTATATTTATTCACGAAAATACAGCAAATACAACTATCCTTAAAAGAGAGACCAGAATACACAGGAAAGTGCACAGCGTACAGCTACACCTGTGAGAACTTGGCAGCCGGTGAGGCAGAAGGGATACGGAGCAGCGACCCGGTGGGACAGAGCGCTCCCCCACCCCAGAGCTCCGGCGGCCAGACACTCCGGAGAGAGGACTCGGCACCCGGTGAGGTGGTACAGAAACGCGATCCAGTGAGACCACAGCGCCCCTCCACACCAGCACTCCAGCGGGAGTCCCGGCAAGAAGGGTAAGTCATGAGAAGACAGAAGATTATGATACAGACAAAGCTTCAGACAAACACCACCCGAGAGAAAGAAGCTGAAGGAATGGAAATGCACAGTCTTCCTGAAAAAGAATTCAGAATAAAAGTCATAGCCATGCTGACGGATCTACAGAAAAATGTGCAAGAGCTGAGGGAGGAAGTGAGGGAAGTAAGGAAAGACAATGCAGAAATGAGACAAGACATCGACGGGCTCAACAGCAGATTGAATCAGGTTCAAGACACGATCAAGGAATTGCAAGACAGGGACCAGGAATACAAAGAAGCTGAGGCAGAGAGAGATAAAAGGATCTCTAAGAATGAAAGAATATTAAGAGAACTGTGTGACCAATTGAAATGGAGCAATATTCGCATTATAGGAGTACCAGAGGAAGAAGAGAGAGAAAAAGGGATAGAAAGTATCTTTGAAGAAATAATTGCTGAAAACTTCCCCACGCTGGGGAAGGAAATAGTCTCACAGTCCACGGAAGCCCACAGATCTCCCAACACAAGGGACCCAAAGAAGACAACACCAAGACACATAATAATCAAGATGGCAAAGATCAAAGATAAGGGCAGAGTATTAAAGGCAGCTAGAGAGAGAAAAAAGATCACCTACAAAGGAAAACCCATCAGACTGTCATCAGACTTCTCAACAGAAACCTTACAGGCCAGAAGAGAATGGCATGATATATTTAACATAATGAAACAGAAGGGCCTCGAAACAAGAATATTGTATCCAGCACGATTATCATTTAAATATGATGGAGGGATTAAACAATTTCAAGACAAAAGAAAGTTTAGAGAGTTTGCCTCCCATAAACCACCACTACAGGATATCTTAAATGGACTGCTCTAGAGGGAAATACCCCTAAGGCTAAAAAGATGTCACCAGAGAAAATAAAAGCATAGCAAAGAAAGCAGACCATCCAAATACCAACTAAAGGCAAAGAATAAAACACCTAATATATAAAGAAAGGAGGAGGAAGAATAGGAAGGGAGAGATAAAGAAACATCAGATGGCGTTCAAAATAAGTTAACAAGAAAGTTAAGTTAGATTCTCAGATAGTAAAGAAGCAACCCTTGAACCTTTGGTAACCATGAATCTAAAGCCTGCAATGGCAATAAGTACATATCTATCAATAATCACCCTAAATGTAAATGGGCTGAATGCACCAATCAAAAGACACAGAGTAACAGAGTGGATAAAAAAGCAAGACCCATCTATATGCTGCTTACAAGAGACTCACCTCAAACCCAAAGATATACACAGACTAAAAGTGAAGGAATGGAAAAAAATATTTCAAGCAAACAACAAAGAGAAAAAAGCAGGTGTTGCAGTACATGTATCAGATAAAATAGACTTCAAAACGAAGAAAGTAGCAAGAGATAAAGACGGACATTACACAATGATAAAGGGGTCAGTCCAACAAGAAGATATAACCATTATAAGTATATATGCACATAAAAGAGGAGCATCAGCATATGTGAAACAAATACTAAAAGAAGTGAAGGAGGAAATAGACAGCAATGCAATTATTTTAGGAGACTTTAACACGCCACTCACTCCAAAGGATAGATCAACCAGGCAGAGGATAAGTAAAGACATAGAGGCACTGAACAACACACTAGAACAGATGGACCTAACATATATCTACAGAACTCTGCACCCAAAAGCAGCAGGATACACATTCTTCTCAAGTGCACATGGAACATTTTCCAGAATAGACCACATACTAGGCCACAAAAATAACCTCAGTAAATTCAAAAATATTGAAATCCTACCAACCAACTTCTCAGATCACAAAGGTATAAAACTAGAAATAAATTTCAGAAAGAAATCAAAAAGGCTCACAAATACATGGAGACTTAACATCATTCTCCTAATGAATCAATGGGTTAACGACCAAATCAAAACAGAAATCAAAGAATATATGGAGACTAACGACAACAACAACACAAAGACACAACTTCTTTGGGACGCAGCGAAGGCAGTCTTAAGAGGAAAGTAGATTGCAATCCAGGCCCATTTAAAGAAGGAAGAACATTCCCAAATGAACAGTCTAAGGACACAATTATTGAAATTGGAAAAAGAAGAACAAATGAGGCCCAAAGTTACCAGAAGGAGAGACATAATAAAGATCAGAGAAGAAATAAATAAAATTGAGAAGAATAAAACAATAGAAAAAATCAATGAAACCAAAAGCTGGTTCTTTGAAAAAATAAACAAAATAGATAAACCCCTAGACAGACTCTTTAAGAGAAAAAGAGAATCTACACACATAAACAGAATCACAAATGAGAAAGGAAAAATAACGACGGACCCCACAGTAATACAAAGAATTATAAGAGAATATTACGAGGATCTATATGCCAACAACCTGCAAAACCTATAAGTAATGGACAACTTCTTAGAAAAATACAGCCTTCCAAGACTAACCAAGCAGGAAAAAGAAAAACTAAACAGACCAATCACCAGCAAGGAAATTGTATCGGTAATCAAAAACTACCCATGAACAAAAGCCCTGGACCTGATGGATTCACCTCTGAATTCTACCAGACATATAGAGAAGAAATAACACCCATTCTCCTTAAAGTTTTCCAAAAAATAGAAGAGGAGGGAATACTTCCAAACTCTTTCTATGAAGCCAGTATCACTCTAATACCAAAACCGGGCAAAGACCTCACTAAAAAAGAAAATTACAGACCAATATCCCTAATGAACGTAGATGCAAAAATACTCAACAGAATATTATCAAACCGAATTCAAAAATACATCAAGAGGATCATACACCATGATCAAGTGGGATTCATCCCAGGGATGCAAGGATGGTACAACATTTGAAAATCCATCAACATCATCCATCACATCAATAAAAAGAAGAACAAAAACCACATGATCATCACAATAGATGCTGAAAAAGCATCTGACAAAATTCAGCATCCATTTTTGATTAAAACTCTCAACAGAATGGGTATAGATGGCAAGAACCTCAACATCATAAAGGCTATATGTGACAAACCCACAGCTAACATCATACTTAATAGCGAGAAGCTGAAAGCTTTTCATCTAAGGTCCGGAACAAGACAGGGGTGCCCACTCTCTCCACTGTTATTCAACATAGTACTGGAGGTCCTAGCCACGGCAATCAGACAAAACAAAGACATACAAGGCATCCAGATTGGTAAAGAAGAAGTCAAATTGTGACTATTTGCAGATGATATGATACTGTATATAAAAAACCCTAAAGACTCCACTCCAAAACTACTAGAACTAATATCTGATTTCATCAAAGTTGCAGGATATAAAATTAACACACAGAAATCTGTTGCTTTCCTATACACTAATGATGAGCTAACAGAAAGAGAAATCAGAAAAACAATTCCATTCACAATTGCACCTAAAAGAATAAAATACCTGGGAATAAACCTAACGAAGGAAGTGAAAGACCTGTACTCTGAAAACTACAAGACACTCCTAGGAGAAATTAAGGAAGACACTAACAAATGGAAATGCATGCCATGCTCTTAGCTAGGAAGAATAAATATTGTCAAAATGGCAATACTACCTAAAGCAATCTACAGATTCAACGCAATCCTTATCAAACTACCCACAGCTTTCTTCAATGAACTGGAGCAAATAATGCTAAAATTCATATGGAACCAGAAAAGACCCCGAATATCCAAAACAATCCTGAGAAGGAGGAATCAAACAGGGGGAATTACGCTCTCTGACTTCAAGCTCTACTACAAAGCCACAGTAATCAAGACAATTCGGTACTGGCACAAAAACAGACCCACAGACCTGTGGAACAGAATAGAAAATCCAAACATTAACCCAAACACCTACAGTCAATTAATATTTGATAAAGGGGCCCTGGAAATACAATGGGGAGAGGACAGCCTCTTCAGCAGCTGGTGTTGGAAAAATTGGACATCTACATGTAAGAGAATGAAACTGGACTGCTGTCTAACCCCATACACAAAGGTAAACTCAAGGTGGATCAAAGACCTGAACGTAAGTCATGAAACCATAAAACTCTTAGAAAAAAACATAGGCAAAAATCTCTTGGACATAAACATGAGTGTGACTTCTTCATGAACATATCCCCCCGGGCAAGGGAAACAAAAGCAAAAATGAACAAATGGGACTATATCAAGTTGAAAAGCTTCTGTACAGCAAAGGACACTATCAGTAGAACAAAAAGACATCCTACAATATGGGAAAATATATTCATAAATGATGTATCTTATATGGGGTTGACATCCAAAATATACAAAGAACTCACGTACCTTAACAAACAAAAGGCAAATAACCCAATTAAGAAATGGGCACAGGACATGAATAGACACTTCTCTAAAGAAGAAATTCGGATGCCAACAGGCACATGAAAAGATGCTCCACATTGCTAATCATCAGAGAAATGCAGATTAAAACCAGAATGAGATATCACCTCACACCAGTGAGGATGACCAACATCCAAAACACAAACAACAACAAATGTTGGCGAGGATGTGGAGAGGGGGGTACCCTTCTACATTGCTGGTGGGAATGCAAATTAGTTCAACCATTGTGGAAAGCAGTATGGAGGTTCCTCAAAAAACTCAAAATAGAAATACCATTTGACCCAGGAATCCCACTCCTAGGAATTTACCCCAAGAATGCAGCAGCCCAGTTTCAAAAGGACAGATGCACCCCTATGTTTATTGCAGCACTATTTACAATAGCCAAGAAATGGAAGCAACCTAAGTGCCCATCAGTAGATGAATGGATTAAGAAGATGTGGTACATATACACAATGGAATATTATTCAGCCTTAAGAAAAAAACAAATCCTACCATTTGCAACAACATGGATGGAGCTGGAGGGTATTATGCTCAGTGAAATAAGCCAGGCCGAGAAAGACAAGTACCAAATGATCTCACTCATATGTGGAATATAAGAACAAAGAACAACAACAACAATAACAACAACAAAAAAAAGCTAAAGGAACAAAACAGCAGCAGACTCACAGAACCCAAGAATGGACTAACAGTTACCAAAGGGAAAAGAACTTAGGAAGAAGGGCGGGAAGGGAGGGATAAGAGGGTAAAAGGGGCATTACGATTGGCAGACATAGGGTGGGGGGGCACGGGGGGGACGGTACAGCTCAGAGAAGACAAGTAGTGATTCTCATCTCACTACACTGATGGACAGTGACTGTGGTGGGGTTGGTGGGGGGGACCGGATGAAGGGGGTAGTTTAATCATCACAATATTTCTCATGTAATTGTAGATTAATGATACTAAAATAAAATAAATTGTAAAAAATAAAAACAAAAAAAAAAACAAAACCACTATGAGCTATCATCTCATACCTGTTAGAATAGCTACCATCAAAAAGAAAAATGATAAGCTTTGTAAGCATAGGAAACAATGAACACTGATGTACTCTTGGTAAAAATATAAGTTGGAAAAGAGTATGGAGGTTACTCAAAAAATTAAAAATTAAAAGTTTTAAATTAAAAATATGATCCAGCTATCCCACTTCTGGCTATATATGCAAAGGAAATAAAAATAGGATCTTAAAGACGTCTTGAAGAGATATTCGCACTACCATGTTCACTGCAGCATTATTTATAATAGCCAAGATATGGAAATAACCTCTGTGTCTGTTGATAGATGAGTGGACAAAGAAATACACACATATGCACACAATTGAATATTATTTAGCCATGAGAAAGAAGGAAATCCTGTCATTTGTGTCAACATGGATGGACATTGAGGGCATTATACTAACTGAAATCAGAGGAAAGGAAATACTGTATAATATTACTTATATTTGGAATTGAAAAATGTTGACTCACAAAAATGCAGAGTAGAATATTAATTACTAGAGGATTCAGAGGTGAGAAATATTGGAATATGCTGATCAATGGGTATAAACTTCCAGTGATAAGATAAATAAGTTCTGGGGAATCTGATATAATGTTTGGTGATTACAGTTAATATTATCATTTTATATATTTGAAAGTTAAAAGAGAGTAGATCTTAAATGTTCCCATTACAAAAAGATGTGGTATTCATGAAGTCAGGGAGTTGTTAGCTCATGCTATGGTGGTAATCATTCTGTAACATACAAGTGTATCAAATCAACACATTGTGTACTTTAAAGTTTTGCATTTTTTTGTAAATTATATCTCAATATACCTGGAAAAAGTACATGGTATCCTCATGTCTACCTTCTACTAATCAGTTTCATGTGCCAGTAACAACATCCAATGTTCCTCCTTGATGTACTTTTCAGGTCAGATTTATTTTTTGCTTGGCCCCCATCTCAAATTAATGTTGGCCACTGTGAATCTATTAGAAATGATATGTTGGAAGGCCATATCCTTAATCTGATCTTTGTGGCAGAGCTGAATTATTTGCTCAATTATGGAAATTTATTGTTCCTTTAGTCCTTAACCTTAAGTCCTACCTTCTAATATGTACACTGTAGCAAAAATAGACTGTCTCATTAATATAAAGACCTGTTCATGGGATTCTGCCTACTATTTCCTTCAATGTACTTGAAATAGCCAGTTCTCATGTGAGCTTATTTATTTTCTAATAATAACTTATGACATGTGGACAATTCTATCCAAAACATAGTATCTATTTGATTATTCTCAACCACATTACTTAGTCCTACAAACTCAGTCAATAGATACAAGATATGCATAACTTTTAATATATATTATAGGCAACTTTTAATATATATACTTTTGCCAATTCTAATTCAGATTTTCTAGACTATGATTTTAGTTTCCTTACCCTTCCACTTAATCCCAAATATTTCTTTTTTTTTTTTTGGCCACACCTAGCTCTTACTTATTCTACTTGGTATACATTGTGCCTTTTATAGAAAACTCAATAAGCAATAGCCATTTAAAAATATTGGCCGACTTGACTACAATAAGACTAAGAACCTCATTTCATCAAAATATTTATTAAAAAGTGAAAACAGATGGGTGGTTCAAATATGGTAGAATAGGAGGAAATGGTGAAAACCTCCTCCCTTGCACACCCTGGGAAAGCAACTACATAAAATACAACCAACTCTGAAAATGACCCGAATAGTGAAGAGCAGACCATCTACACCTGGTTAAGAAGACAAGACCATATTGGAGAAAGATAAAGGAGCAGAGCCATGATCAAGTGAGACCCAAGCATTTCTGCAACCCCAGCCCATAAGCAGGAAGGAGTGGAATGGAATTGGGAGGGGATAAATCCTCAGGAATCTGGCACATCTGGCCCTTGATATCTACTCTGGGAAGACAAGTTCACATTGCAGTGGGCTTTGGTGATTAATAGGGCTGGACAAGAGGGAGAGTTTGTAGGGGGCTGAGATTCCTGTTGCTTGTGGAGGACAGTCACATTCTGTCAGTCTTTATGAGACCCAACACAGAGGCAGCAGCTTGAAATATTTTCTAGCTGTGAAGAGCTTACTGAAGGGGTCAAGGTCTGCAGGAACTCTCTCTAGAAGACAAAGGGCAGGTGGATGACAGTTTCTTAGACCTTCCTCAGCTCAACTGGCCAGACATTTGTGGAAGCCAGCTCTGAAAATCTCTACTGGTCCTGTTGAATCAGCCCTGGCAGTCCTCTGAGCACCCACCCCACCCAACACACTCAGCCTAGCAGAAGTCAGCCATTGCTGGCAGAGAAGCACAGCATAGCCTCATTCACGATGAATTCCAGTAGAAGCACCTCATGTCACACAAAGGGTATATAGAGGCTAGCTATGGAGATCTAACATTTCTGGCAGACAGGCAGAAAGTTGGACCCTGCCCATAGACAACCAACAGCAACCACAGCTCAGCTACAACAGAGAATCAGGCACTGGTGAGCAGACAGTTTTGAGCTTCTGAGCATCACAGGATGCCTACGACATAAAGCCACTATGATCAAGATGAGGAGGCATAGCTGATCTATCTAATACAAAAGAAGAAACACAGACCCAGCCAAAATGAGGAGGCAGAGGAATACATTGCAAATCAAAGAACAAGATAAAACACTAGAAAAAGGGCTAAATGAAATGAAGATAAGCATTCTTCCTGGTAAAGAATTCAAAGTAATAGTCATAAAGATGCCCAGTGAAATAGGGAAATAAATTCAGAAGCTCAAAAAGAATTTCAACAGATAGAAAATATAAAAAAGAACAATTTAGAGCTGAAGAATACAATAACCAAAATGAAAAATGCAATAAAGGGAATGAACAGTAGAAGCAGAAGAGTGTAATGGAATATAGAGAAGTCCAAGGGAAGTGAACTACAGAACACATAGAAAAAGAATTTCTAAAAGTGCTAAGAGAACTCTGTGACAACACTGAATAAAAAAGTGTTTGTGTATATGGCTGAACTCCACATATCTTGAAGTGGTATGTTTCTGTTTTCTTTTTTCTTCATGTATTGTTTAATTTCTTCTTTGATTTACTCATTGATCTATTGATTATTTAGATCCATGGTGTTTAGCTTCCATATGTTTGTTACATCAATGGATAGAAAATCAAGAACAAGAAAAGCAAGATGGGGTAGGAAGTCTCTTTGAAGAAATAATAGCTGAAAACTTCCTCAATCTGGGAAAGGAAATAGACATCCAGGTCATGGAAGCACAGAGATCCCCTAACAAGATAAACCCCGTGGAGACAGCACCCAGATACATAGGAATTAAAATAGCAAATATTAAATATGAAGACAGGATCTTAGAAGCAGAAAAAGAGGGGCAGACCATTAATTAAAAGGAAAACTCCATAGGCAATCAGCAAATTTCTCAGCAGAATCTTTACAGGCAAGAAAGGAGAAGCATGAAACATTTAAAATATTGAAAGGGAAGGACCTATGTAGATAAAATGAGAGTTCCTGTGGCCAGGATTCTCACCTGGCCCTGGTTGACTCACTGCACACCCGTGGGCAATACATGGCTGTTGACTCTATATAAAGAGCTCCGCCCAGTGCTCTGGGTGTGACACAGTGGCATGGCTGCAAGGCTGCAGGAGAGCAGAGCAGAAGCTGGAGTTGTGGCAGTGCTAAGGACAGAGGCCCAGAGGACGGCTGTGTAGGGTGACTGTGCAGAGAGGCCCAGACGACAGCTCTGCGGATGACTGTGAAGAGAGGCCCAGAGGACGACTGTGTGGAAAGAGAGGCCCAGAGGCAGAGACAGGCTCGCTGCATGTAGACTCACTCTGAGTGAACGGGATTTTAGTTACTGACCTGCCACGTGGAAATAAAGTTGGGTATAACCCTTTTACCCCAAGAACGTTTTGCTGTCAATATTTCTTTGTTCACATTGAATCCACAGAAAATTTGCCCGGGGCTGAAACACATTGGCAAGACAACCTACAACTATGAATTCTCTACCCAGCAACATTATCATTCCAAATTGAAGAAAAGATTAAAAGTTTCCCAGATAAATGAAGGTAAAAATAATTCACCACTAACCCAGCCTCATAGGATATGTTAAAGGGACCTCTGTAGATGGAAACATTCTTAAGTCTAAATATTTTTCAGCCATGAAAATAAACCTACAGTAGGGGATTAAAGATGGCAGCATGAGAGGTGAGACAGAAGCTTCCTCCTAAAATCGCATATAATATGAAAATAAAGCTACTACAACTACTCTTGAAAGAGCAAGGGGAAAGAGGATGGCAACAATCTGCATACACCTGGAGACAAGAGCAGCCCTCACAGAAAAGAGTAACGTACTAAAGCTGTGGTCCTGTGGGATCCAAGCCCTTCTCCCACCCCAGCTCACCAGCAGGAGGAACAGGAACAGAGCAGAGAGGGAGTGGAGAACTGGGACTGCTGGAGACCTAACTCCGAAGATCTGCTCTGGGAGCACAAACCTACATTTCATGGTGCTTGCATGATACTCTTGTAATTAGGGAGTTGGAAAGCTAAGACAAGCAGAATTCCTGGAGAGACTAAGAGTCCATCTGCTTGTGAAAGCAGGGATCCATACCCAGTTGCTCTGGGGCAAAAGAAAGGTGGGAAGTCTGAGAGACTTCCTATCAAAGAAGCCCTTAGCAAGAGGGCTTCTAAAGGGGCAAGGATTGCACAGAGCTTACTGCTCAGGAGAAAGGACAGGTAAACAAAATTGTCCGGGTGCACACTGCCCAGAAGATTGGGAGTTTTCATGATCATCAGGTGCGCCAGCTCCCTGGCTGCCTACACAGCTCCAAGAACCCCTTCTGTGACAGGCAGACTAGTGCACCTTTCTCCTGTCCAGCCCCACTAGGTTTACAAACTGGGAAACCCTTCCCTGGTGTTAGGCCAGCCAGAGGGAAGAACTGTTTACAGAAACTAAAAACGCAAAGCACAGAGGCTTATACTTGTGTGCTCAGCC
This sequence comes from Phataginus tricuspis, assembly GCA_029783875.1. Lineage (NCBI taxonomy): Eukaryota > Metazoa > Chordata > Mammalia > Pholidota > Manidae > Phataginus > Phataginus tricuspis. The sequence goes on from JAQQAC010016209.1 coordinate 71,150,202, forward strand.
CACTGGTTCAAGCAGTGGAGACAGGCATAGCAGCCAGGAACCAGGAAACAGCCCTTTCCTCCCCCGAGGCACCAATACAACTCCCCTACAATCCATGACATTGCTTCAGGGGCCGAGCAGCTACAGAGAGTAGAGTTTCTGGGCACTAGAGGGTGCCATACCAAATATGAAATGCCAAAGGAACCTGGTCCAGAGTAAAATTATGAATACAACTCCTGAGAAAGACTTAAATGATATGGACCTTATGTCTCTCCATGAAAGGGAGTTCAAAATAAAAATCATTAACATGCTCATGGAGGTACAGAAAGATATTCAAGAACTCAGGAATGAATTCTGGTCAGAGATCCAATCATTGAAGAACACAATGGACGGTATTAAAAGCAGATTGGATATGGTGGAGGAGACAATAAATGAAATAGAAACTAGAGAAGAGGAATACAAAGAAGCTGAGGCACAGAGAGAAAAAAGGTTCTCTAGGAATGAAAGAATATTGAGAGACCTGTGTGACCAATCCAAACAAAACAATATTCGCATTATGGGGGTACCAGAAGAAGAGAGAGAAAAAGGGTTAGAAAGTGTCTCTGAGGAGGTGAGTGCTGAAAACTTCCCCAATCTGGGGAAGGAGATAGTCTCTCAGGCCATGGAGGTGCACAGATCTCCCAACACAAGGGACCCAAGCAAGACAACATCAAGACATATAGTAATTAAAATGGCAAAGATCAAGGATAAGTACAGACTATTAAAAGCAGCCAGAGAGATAAATAAGATCACATACAAAGGAAAACCCATCAGGTTCTCATCAGACATCTCAGCAGAAACCTTACAGGCCAGAAGGGTGTGGCATGATGTATTTAATGCAAGGAAACTGAAGGGCCTTGAACCAAGATTACTTTATCAGGCAAGATTATCATTTAAATTTGAAGGAGGGATTAAACAATTCCCAGATAAGCAAAAGCTGAGAGAATTTGCCTCCCAAAAACCATCTCTACAGTGTATTTTGGAGGGACTGCTATAGATGGAAGTGTTCCTACAGTTTAATAGCTGTCACCAGAGGTAATAAAACCACAGTAAATAAAATAGAACAGCGAATTACTAAGAAAATGCAAACTTAAATTAACTATCCCAAAAGTCAATCAAGGGATGGACAAACAGTACAGAATATGACACCTAATATATAAAGAATAGAGAAGGAAGAAAAAAGAGGAAGTAAACAAATAAATAAAGAAAAAAAGAACCTTTAGATTGTGTTTGTAATAGCATATTAAATGAGTTATTAGACTTTTAGATAGTAGGGAAGTTAACCTTAAACCTTTGGTAACCACGAATCTGAAGCCTGCAATGCCAATAAGTACATACCTATCCATAATCACCCTAAATGTAAACGGACTGAATGCACGAGTCAAAAGACATAGAGTCACTGAATGGATAAAAAAACAGGACCCATGTATATGCTGCCTTCAAGAGACTCACTTTAAACCCAAAGACATACACAGACTAAAAGTAAAGGGATGGAAAAAGATATTTCATGCAAACAACAAGGAGAAAAAACAGGTGTTACAGTACTTGTATTAGACAAAATAGACTTCAAAACAAATAAAGTAGCAAGAGATAAAGAAGGACATTACATAATGATAAAGGGGTCAGTCCAACAAGAAGATATAACCATTATAAATATATATGCACCCAACACAGGAGAGCCAGCATATGTGAAACAAATATTAACAGAATTAAAGGAGGAAATAGAAAGCAATGCATTCATTTTAGGGGACTTCAACACACCACTCACTCCAAAGGACAGATCAACTGGACAGAGAATAAGTAAAGACACAGAGGCACTGACCAATGCACTAGAACAGATGGACCTAACAGACATCTACAGAACTCTACACCCAAAAGGAACAGGATACACATTCTTCTCAAGTGCACATGGAATACTCTCCAGAAAAGACCACATACTGGGCCACAAAAAGAACCTCAATAAATTCAAAAATATTGAAATTCTACCAACCAACTTCTCAGATCACAAAGGTATAAAACTAGAAATAAATCTTAGAAAGAAATCAAAAAGGCTCACAAATACATGGAGACTTAACAACATTCTCCTAATTCATCAATGGGTTAATGACCAAATCAAAACAGATATCAAAGTATATATAGAAACTAATGACAACAATAACACAAAGCCACAACTTCTGTGGGATGCAGCAAAGACAGTTCTAAGAGGAAAGTATATTGCAATCCAGGCCTATTTAAAGAAGGAAGAACATTCCCAAATGCATAGTCTAAAGACAGAATTACTGAAATTGGAAAAAGAAGAACACATGAGGCCCAAAGTCACAAGAAGGAGGGACATAATAAAGATCAGAGAAGAAATAAATTAAATTGATAAGAATAAAAACAATAGAAAAAAAAGTCAGTGAAACAAAGAGCTGGTTCTTTGACAAAATAAACAAAATAGATAAACCCCTAGTCAGACTCATTAAGAGAAAAAGAGAATTTACACACATAAACAAAATCAGAAATGAGAAAGGAAAAATAATGACAGACCCCAGAGAAATACAAAGAATTATAAGAGAATATTATGAGAATCTATATGCTAACGAGCTGGAAAACCTAGAAGAAATGGACAACTTCTTAGAAAATTACAACCTTCCAAGACTGACCAAGCAAGAAACAGAAAAAATAAACAGACCAATCACCAGCAACGAAATTGATTTGGTAATCAAAAAAATACCCAAGAACCAATCACCGGGACCAGATGGATTCACCTCTGAATTCTACCAGACATATAGAGAAGAAATAACACCCATTCTTCTTAAAGTTTTCCAAAAAATAGAAGAGGAGGGAACACTTCCAAACTCTTTCTATGAAGCCAGCATCACTCTAATACCAAAACCGGGCAACGACCTCATCAAAAAGGAAAATTACAGACAATATCCCTGATGAACATAGATGCAAAAATACTCAACAAAATATTAGCAAGCCGAATTCAAAAATACATCTAGAGGATCATACAACATGATCAAGTGGGATTCATCCCAGAGATGCAAGGATGATACAACATTCGAAAATCCATCAACATCATCCACCACATCAACAAAAAGAAGAACAAAAACCAAATGATCATCTCCAAAGATGCTGAAAAATCATTTGACAAAATTCAGCATCCATTCATGATTAAAACTCTCAACAAAATGGGTTTAGAGGGCAAGTACCTCAATACCATGAAGGCCATATATGACAAACACACAGCTAACATCATACTTAACAGCAAGAAGCTGAAAGCTTTTAATCTAAGATCCGAAACATAATAGGGATGCCCACTCTCTCCTCTATTATTCAACATAGTACTGGAGGTCCTAGCCACACCAATCAGACAAAACAAAGACATACAAGGCATAGAGATTGGTAAACAAGAAGTCAAATTGTCACTTTTTCCAGATGACATGATATTGTACATAAAAAACCCTAAAGACTCCACTCCAAAACTACTAGAACCAATATCTGAATTTAGCAAAGTTGCAGGACACAAAATTATCCTGCCGAAATCTGTTGCTTTCCTATACACTAACGATGAACTAACAGAAAGAGAAATCAGAAAAATAATTCCATTCACAATTGCATAAAAAGAATAAAATACCTGGGAATAAACCTAATGAAGGAAGTGAAAGACCTGTACTCTGAAAACTACAAGACACTCCTAAGAGAAATTAAAGAGGACACTAACAAATGGAAATGCATCCCATGCTCTTGGCTAGGAAGAATAAATATTGTCAAAATGGCTATACTACCTAAAGCAATCTACAGATTCAATGCAATCCCTATCAAACTACCAACAGCTTTCTTTAATGAACTGGAACAAATAATTCTAAAATTCACATGGAACCAGAAAAGACCCCGAATAGCCAAAGCAATCCCGAGAAGGAGGAATCAAACAGGGGGAATAATGCTCCCTGACTTCAAGCCCTACTACATAAAGCCACAGTAATCAAGACAATTTGGTATTGGCACAAAAACAGACCCAGAGACCAGTGGTACTGAATAGAAAATAGAAACATTAATGCCAACATATACAGTAAATTAATATTTGATAAAGGAGCCCTGGATATACAATGGGGAGATGACAGCCTCTTCAGCAGCTGGTGTTGGAAAAACTGGACAGCTACATGTAAGAGAATGAAACTGGACTACTGTCTAGCCCCATACACAAAGGTAAACTCAAGGTGGATCAAAGACCTGAATGTAAGTCATGAAACCATAAAACCCTTTGAAAAAAACATCAGCAAAAATCTTTTGGACATAAACATGAGCGACTTCTTCATGAACATATCTCCCCGGGCAAGGGAAACAAAAGCAAACATGAAGAAGTGGGACTATATCAAGCTGAAAAGCTTCTGTACAGCAAAGAACACCATCAGTAGAACAAAAAGACATCCTACAGTATGGGAGAATATATTCATAAGTGACGTATCCGATAAGGGGTTGACATCCAAAAAATATAAAGAACTCATGCACCTTAACAAACAAAAATCAAATAATCCAATTAAGAAATGGGCAGAGGACATGAATAGACAATTCTCCAAAGAAGAAATTCAGATGGCCAACAGGCACATGAAAAGATCCTCCACATCGCTAATCATCAGAGAAATGCAGATTAAAACCACAATGAGATATCACCTCACACCAGTGAGCATGGCTAACATCCAAAACACAAACAACAACAAGTGTTGGCGAGGATGTGGAGAAAAGGGAACCCTCCTACACTGCTGGTGGGAATGCAAATCAGCTCAACCTTTGTGGGAAGCAGTATGGAGGTTCCTCAAAAAACTCAAAATAGAAATACCATTTGACCCAGGAATCCCACTCCTAGGAATTTACCCTAAGGATGCAGCAGCCCAGTTTGAAAAAGACATATGCACCACTATGCTTATCGCAGCACAATTTACAATAGCCAAGAAATGGAAGCAACCTAAGTGTCCATCAGTAGATGAATGGATAAAGAAGAGGTGGTACATATACACAATGGACTATTTTTCAGCCATAAGAAGAAAACAAATCCTACCATTTGCAACAACATGGATGGAACTAGAGGGTATTATGCTCAGTGAAATGAGCCAAGCCAAAAAAGACAAGTATCAAATGATTTCACTCATATGTGGAGTATAATAACAAAGAAAAAACCTGAAGGAACAAAACAGCAGCAGACTCACAGAACCCAAGAACGGACTAATAGTTACCAAAGGGAAAGGGACTGGGGAAGATGGGTGGGAAGGGAGTGTTAAGGGGGAAAAAGGAGCATTACGATTAGCAGATATAATGTTGGGGGGCATGGGGAGGGCTGTACAACTCAGAGAAGACAAGTAGTGATTCTATAGCATCTCACTACGCTGATGGACAGTGATTGTAATGGGGTTGATGTGGGGGACCAGATGAAGGGAGTAGTTTAATAACCATAATATTGCACATGTAATTGTAGATTAATGATACCAAAATAAATTTAAGTATACACGAAAAATAAATAAATAAAATGTTGGTGAAAAAAATGAAAATAAACTTACAGTAAATGTAGTAGACCAATTATTTACAAAACAATAATGAAATTAAGTAAGCAAATAAACTACACACAACATTAGTCTAAGGATAAAAAAGTAGTGAATTATGAAATATTATACATAAAGTGTGGAGGAGGAATAAGAATAAAAATTATTACTTTTAGATGGTGTTGGAAATAGAGTATCAAATTAATATAGACTGTTATATATTTAGGAAACTATGAACATGACGGTAATCACAAACCTAAAGCCTATAAAAGATACACAAAAAATACAAAAAGTAATCCAAGTATAACACTAAAGAAAATCATCAAATAACAAGAGAATAAGAGAGGAAGAAAGGAACATAGAGGAACTACAAAAACAATCATGAAACAATGAAATGGCAATAAGTACATACCTATCAACAATTACCTTAAATGTAAATGGACTTAATGTATCAAAACGAAGATACAACTTGGCTGAATGGATTAAAAACAAGACCCATCTACATGCTTCTTACAAGAGATTCACTTATTTCAGATTTAAAGACATACATGGACTGAAAGTGAAGGAACAGAAAGGATATTTCATGTAAATAAGAGAGGAAAAATGTACTAGTAGTATTTATATCAGGCAGAATAGACTTCAAAACAAAGAAAGTAACAAGAGACAAAAAAGGACATTACATAATGATAAAGGGATCAGCCCAACAAGAGGATATAACAATTTTAAATATCTATGCACCCAACATAGGAACACCTAAATGTATAAAACAAATACTAACAGACCTAAAGGGAGAAGCAGAGAGCAATGCAATAATATGAAGGGATTTTAACATCCCACTTACATCTATGGATAGAAAATCTAGACAGAAAATGAATAAAGAAACAGAGGCATTGAATGACACATTACATCAGATGTACTTAACAAATATATACAGAACATTCCACATGAAAGCAGAGGGATACACATTTTTCTCAAGTAACATAGCATGTTCTCCAGAAAAGATCACATATTAGGGCACAAAATGAGTTTCAATAAACTAGAAAAGATCAAAATTGTATCAAACATCTATTCGGACCACAATGGTAGGAAACAAAAACCAATTACATGAAGAAAAACAAACACCTGGAAGCTAAACAACATGGATCTCAATAATCAATGGATCAATAAGCAAATCAAAGAGGAAATTAAGCAATATATGAAGAAAAAGAAAACAGAAACACAACACTTCAAAATATGTGGTGTTCAACCAAAGCAGTTCTAAGAGGGAAGTACTTAGGTCTAGAAAAGAAAAAAGAATGATCCCAAATAACATTCTAAACTCACAACTAAAGGAAGTAGAAAAAGAAAAACAAAACCCAAAGTTAGTAGGAGAGACGTAATAAAGATCAAAGCAGAAATAAATAAAATAGAGAGTAATAAAACAATAGAAAAAATCAATGAATCCAAGAGCTGACTCTTTAAGAAAATAGACAAGCCCCTAGCCAGACTTATCAAGAAAAAAAGAGAGAGGACACAAATAAACAAAATCAGAAATGAAAAATAAGTTACAACTGACACTACAAACATGCAAAGAATTATTAGAATTCTATGAAAGATGTATGCCAATAAATTGGACAGCCTATAAGAAATGGACAAATTTGTAGAAATATACAATCTTCCAAGGCTGACCCAAGAAGAAACAGAAAATCTGAACAAACTGTGACCAGTAACAAAACTGAATTGGTTATTAAAAAAAAAAAAAAACTCCTGTCCAGACAGCTTTACAGCTGAATTCTAAAACACAGTTAAAGAATAGTTAATACCCATTCTTCTTAAATTTTCCAAAATTTTAGAAGAGAAGGGAACACTTCCAAACTCATTCTATGAAGCCAGAATCACTCTAATACCAAAACAAGACAAAGACAATACAAAAAAAGAGAATTATAGACAAATATCCCTTATGAACATAGATGCAAAAATTCTCAACAAAATTAGCAAACCAAATTAAAAACACATCAAAGGATTACCCATCATGACAAAGTGGGATTTATTCCAGGGATGCAAGGATGGCACAATATTTTTAAATCAAGCAATATGATACAACATGTTAACAAAAGGAAGGATAAAAATTACCTGATTTTCTCAATAGATGCTGAAAAAGTATTTGACAAAATTCAATATCCATTCATGATAAAAACTGTCAACAAAGTGGGTTTAGAGGGAGCATACCTCAACATCATAAAGGCCATATATGACAAACCCACAGCTAACATCATACTCAATGGTGAAAACCTGGAAGCTTTTCATGTAAGATCAGGAACAAGACAAGGATTCCCACTCTCACCACTTTTATTCAACATAGTAGTGAAAGTCCTAGCCATAGCAATCAAACAACACAAAGAGATAAAAAGCAAACAAATTGGTAAGGAAGAAGTGAAATTGTCACTATTTGCAGAAAACCCTAAAGACTCCACCAAAAAAACTAGAACTAATAGATTCAGTAAAGTTGCAGAATGCAAAATTAATATATGGGTATCTGTTGCATCCCTATTTACTAATAACAAACTAGCAGAAAGAGAAATCAAGAAAACAATTCCATTTACAATTGTATCAAAAAGAATAAAATACCTCGGAATTAACCTATCCAAGGAGATGAAATATCTGTACATTGAAAACTATAACATACTGAAGAAAAAAATCAAAGAAGTCACAAATAAATGGAAATCTATCTCATGTTCATGTTTATGAAGAATGAAAAGAATAGCTATCCTGCCCAAAGCAGTTTACAGATTCAATGAAATACCCATCAAAATACCAATGGCATTCTTCAATGAACTAGAACAAAAATTCTAAAATTTATATGGAACCACAAAAGATCCCAAATAGCCAAAGTAATTTTGAGAAAGAAGAAGAAAGCTGTTGGCATCACACTCTGATTTCAAGCTATACTACAAAGTACAATGATTAAAACAGTATTGTACAGGCACAAGAATAGACACATATATCAATGGAACAGACGAGAGACCCCAGAAATAAACCCACCTATATGTGTTCAATAATATATGACAAAAGAGCCATGCATATACAATGGAGAAAAGATAGTCTTTTCAATAAATGGTTTTGGGAAAACTGGACAGCTACATGCAAGAGAATGAAATGGGATTACTATCTAATTCCATACACAAAAGTAAACACTAATGGATTTAAGACCTAAATATGAAATGAAACTATTGAACTGTTAGAGGAAAACATAGACAGGAATCTCTTGAACATGAGCATGAGTAATTTTTTCTGGATATGTCTCCTGGAACAAGGCAAAAAAGTAAAAACAAGTGGGACTACCTCAAATTAACAAGCTGCACAGCAGTGGACACCATCAACAAAGCAAAAAAGTAACCTCCTATGTAGGGGAATACATTCACCAATGACATATCTGATATGGGGCTAACATCTAAAATGTATAAAGAACTCATATGGCTAAATACACACGCAAATAAATAACCAAATTTAAAAAATGGACAGAGGATCTGAATAGACATTTTTCTAAAGATGACATATAGATGGCCAACAGGCACATGAAAAGATGCTCCACATCACTAATTATCAGGAAAATGCAAATCAATACAATGAGTTATCCCCTCACACTAGTCAGGATGGCTACTATTCAAAAGACAAGAAATAACAAGTGTTGACAAGGATGTGGAGAAAAGGGAAACCTCCTGCACTTTTAGAATGTAATTTGGTGCAGCCACTATGGAAAGCAATATGGAGGTTGATGAAACTAAAAATAGAAATACCATATGATCCAGTAATTCCACTTCTGGGTATGCACCTGAAGAAAACAAAACCTCTGATTCTAAATGATATATGCATCCCTATGTTTATTGCTGCATGTTTACAATAGCCAAGATTTGGAGGGAACCAAAATGTCCATCAATAGATGAGTGGATAAAGAAGATGTGATACATATACACAATGGAATATTATTCAACCATAAAAAAGAAAAAAAACCTGCATTTGCAACAACATGGATGGACCTACAGGGTATTATGCCAAGTGACATAAGCAGGGCAAAGAAAGACAAATACTATATGATTTCATTTATGTGTGTAATCTAAAAAACAAAAGAAATAAAAAAATAGAAATAGACTCAGAGACACTGAGAAGGGACTGGTGGTTACTATGTGGAAGATGTGTGTGTGGGGGGGAGTGAAATGTGCAAAGGGGACAAAGAGGCACAATATCTCAATCATAATATAAATTAGCCATGAGAATTAAAGTACAGCATAGACAATATTGTCAATGATTCTGTAACATCTTTCTATGTTGACAGATAGTAACTACACTAGTTGGGGTGAGCATTTAATAATGCAGTTAACTATCAAATAACAATGCTGTATACTTGAAACCAATATAATATCATATACCAACTATACTTCAATAAAAAAATAGCAGTTTTAAAAGATGAAAACATAAATAATAGTCTTAGAGAAGACATTTGAAATGAAAAGAATAGAGAAAGGATCTGTATCCAGAATATATAAAATCAGTGAGTCTGAAAAAAACAACTGAATAGCAAATGGGAAGAGACACTGTGTGTTATTCCATCTATGTCCCTTCACACCCCTTTATCATTTTTAATGCTTTCATTCCCAAGAGCCAGCATCTAAATCTTTTCAGTCAATGAACTCAGGCTACAGGAGTTGGTTCTGTTTTTCTGCATAGGGAGTAGAAGGTAACTTGAAAATTATGTTGCCCTGAGGCATCTCTTAACTAACAAGGTAGGTTTTGGAGGTATGAATGTTCATTGTTTGTCCTCGCCAGCGAGGACCTCTTAAGACGTGGGAGACCCCGGGGGAGCCGCGACCACCTATGAAATGGGATGAGAGAAAAAACGGCACGGAGAGCCTGCAATGTGTGTCAAGCTCTGTTTATTGAGGAAGCAAACACTGCTTATATAGAGGAGGAGCGGGTGTGGCGTAGTGTGGTAATCTCTGATTGGTTGCTTATTATGATAATGAGGCGATCTTACAGAGTCCAATCTCACACCGAGTGATGCACATGCGCAGTCGTCACTGACGCGAGCAACTGACCTGATTGAGAACACCTGGCAGGAAGCTGTGGCGGGGGAAATGGCAAAGAAGTAAACAACAAGATGGAGTCTTTAGAACAAAATGGCGGGTGTTTTTCCACTGGCAAAGGTTAGGTAATTTTCCACTGCCTAACTTCCTTGTTTCTCATGCTCTAGCAGAGAGGGGGGGGAGAGGGAAAGAGAGGGAGAGAGTAGAAGTTTGTGGTGAGTATAGAAAATGGAGGAGCTCTCACAACATGATGTCACAGATGACAACGGCCCCTGACAATTGTTCTTTTCTGGATCCCACAACTTCATTGCTAAGCATCTCTTGGAGTCATTTCCTAAGAAAATGCTATTGTGTGAATCCCCAGTTCAAAGTCTGCTTCTGGGGGCTCAACCTGACAGACATAATCTGATACTTTAAATAAAAGAAACATGAATGGCAAACAAACATGATACAAAGCAAAACTTCAGTAATCAGGGAATTGCAAATTAAGTTTACAACTAGATAGATTTTATACCTTTTAGGTTAATAAAAATGAAGATATCTGAAAACAAGTGTTGATGGGGATGAAAATCAATAAGAAATCTATAAATATTGTCAGGGGGTATAACTTGGTACAAATTCACTTGTAAATCTGGTAAATTTTTTCACAGTAATTTTAAGGCAGGCTGAGCATTCACATACTTTATGACTCAGAAATTCAACTCTTAGATATGTAACCTGAAATATTGCTACTCAGAATGTGAAACAAAACCAGAAGCAGCAGCATCACTTGGGACATTGTTGGAAATGAAGTATTTTAGTTGATAACTCAGATCTATTGCAATGCATCTACATTTTAACAAAAGCAACTCATTTTGTTAAGATCAATCATTCAAGAAGTACTGATTCAGAGAAATGTGTCATAGACATTTCATGTTCAAGGATATGTATGTCCTTCTCTACATTTACTAGACACCTTCTAGTTAACCTGTGTCACATGGCTAGTTCTGGCCAAAGGGCTGAAGATGGAAGTGGTATGTGTCATTTCTGAGACAATGGATTTAAGAACAGGTCTATTATCTTCCAGATACCTCTTCCCCTGCAGTGGTGACCTGGAAACCATGCTTACCACAGTTTGGTATCTGAATGATGGATCTTTCTGAGGCAGTGAATCATCCCCTGGAGGACCTTCAGAATTGGTTAAATTATATCTTAGGCGACATAAATTTCAGATTTTCTAATAATTTATTTTTTCCCCTTTCCTTTTCTGTAAATACACAACACTTGAAACATTTGAGAGTAGATTTCTTGCAATAAGAAAACTTTTGGTGATTGATTTGGACCATCTTTCTTGAAATCTTTCCCCTAAATATGTACATACATGAATTAAAAGTGAGTAGTAGACAACAGTGACAATTTCATGGAAAATTCGCCTAGATACAGAGGATAAACTTGCACGACTGTTGTAATTCTTTATCATAACAAAATAAAGACAACAAACTATCAGCAAAGCTGCAGTATAAAACCAACACAACTAAACTGAATTTATCTTAATTTACTCCAATAAGCTATGTATAACATTTGACATTCTGTCATAATTTTATATTTATGGGACTTAACTATGACTACTATTATGCGTTTTCTGTGGTTATATTGAGAAATTGTGCATTTAAAGCTATTAGAAGGGACCTTAAAAACTATATAGAACTATGGTTTCTTCTGCTTTAACGGAAATCTGATTAAAATGCATAGTAAATTGGACATTTTTCCTTTTGCCATTAATTGGCAGAACATATGCAAATGTTTTCCAATTATTAGTATATAATATAAAACAAATAGCTGTTCTAAGCTGTGCCATAGAATGCATAATCTTCCATTCAAATAACTGGGTAATTTTGAAAGTTATGGATGATTAATATTTTTAAAAATTCAAGTTTTTCACAAGTTGAACACAACCATTATCATTTGCTATGCTAGCAAGTCAAGCAGATGTTAATCATATTTATAAGCTACAGAGAACTTAAAGAGAAATGTCCAAGCGTCCCCAAATCATTGTCTTTCATCTGGATTAAAGGTAGGGTGTGAGAATACTTCTTTCTCAACCAGTAGTTAACATAAATTATTTTCCAAATTTCCCTTTTAGTGCTGATAAGTTTATATCTCAAAGGTTATATAAAGGATCATGGTTCAAAATTCATTGCCAGCTTCTTTTTTCTTCATGTGTACCATGAGAGTTTTAAAATTCAGTACAGAGATTTCTGTACTGTTACATAGTGCTAACTATGTTAAGAGTAAAATTATGAGTATGGTTTTGATATTAAAGACTGGTAAAGAACATACCAGGCACTACTTTCTTTTTCCTAATGCTAGAACCTGGCTAATCTGAGAATCGAAGATAGCATTTCTCAGAAGAAAAAAGGTAATAAGATAGGAGAATAGAAGTTAAATATCAAATAAATAAGCAATGTTTACAATCTGAAGACATTTTTATACGTATCCTGAGTATCATCTCCCATTCCATTGTTAAAAATAGAACATTTTCAACACTATTTAATATCTTGCTCTGAATATTGTCCCATATGCTAATGCAGGACCACGGCACTCTGAAAAGACCCTCTGCACATATTTCTAGACATTTCCGTGGAGAATCTAACAATTGCTTATGGATAACTATAATTTACTACCATGAGGCATGTTCTGGGCAAAGCAGCCTCTGTTGGATGCTATAGCAAATGCAATTAATTCAGCTACTATAAATTTCCTGGTTATCCTGCCAGTTTTCCTAGTACCACATCTACTGTGCAACAATAAGAATGTCCATGCTAAATACAGATACCAACACTAATTTACTAGAACTCTGATGAGACCAAAGCTTTATAGTGTTCTGGGTGAAATAAAAAAGCTTCTTTCTTATTTATTCATTATACTCAGCTAGAGGTTCCCAAAGCAGTAAAGCTTATACCTCAAAGCTTTAGAGGTTTTCATGAAAAATTCTTTAATTTTATCTACAATATGTTTGCTCTTCATATAATCTAAGCATATTTTCATAGAATTGAAAGTACACACGTAATGGTATCTTCAAAATTACTACTCCCTTCTGACTCTAAAGCTTGCCAAGTTCTACACTCTCTTTTCTAAAATGAGTTCTCTCTTAGAAGTTCCTAATTACATTATGCAAAGAGATTCTGGCAGGCTTACTCCACCAGTTTATTAACTCTGGTCAGACATGTATATATCCTAGAAGTGGAAACAGTCACAAGTCAGGGCAGCCTGTGATCTCACACACAAGCACACATCTATTACATTTGTCTGGAGCACCTTTTGTTAGATATTTTCTGTTCATTTTAAGAAGCCATGTTAAAATGTGGAAACAATATAAATAGTGTTGCTTTGCAGATGTCCCTATATGGGAGAAATCTGTTGGGTTTGTTGTTTCTGTTGTTTTCCCTGAGGATGTAACAATGAGATTTATAAATCCTAACTATATCATAGAACTAATTTTACTCAACCTTGCTGTTATCAAAATAAACACATAAACTTTTAAAAGACATCATGCAAGATTTCTAATGGTCTTCTAATATGAGTCCAGTATTCTTCAACTTCAGTGATTTAAAGATCTGCTTATTTTACAACTAAATGTAGGTATGGGACATTTTTATTTGGCAGTTAAAAGGACCAACATTTAATTGCTTATCATTGGCTAGCTTTTTTTAAATATGGAAGTTTTTCTATCAGCCTGATGAATTCACAATTCAGTTTACTGTTTTCTTCCACAAGAGGCTTTAAAGACATCTTTAATCACTTGGCAAGTTTTCTAGTTCCCATTCAGCTAAGTAGTTCCTATTGTAAGAAGAAAGAATAATAGGAAAGAAAAAGGTGTCTGTCTATGCCAAATCCATATTACACCTCTCCAGATGTTATTTTTTAATCCCTTTTGGGTAGCAAATAGCTCTTTATTGTTAATCCTAGATTGGTTGGAAAACCACTATAAATCTTTCAGGAAAACAACAGTTTAATTTCCTCAGTTTTGTTTCTTACCTTAATATCTCTCAAGATAACAGTCCTGACTTAGCATTAATGAACTTACAGCTAGTTCTTTTAAAACCAAGCATTGTTTTCCCTCCAAATCTGCTTTTGTATAAATTTATCTAATCTACTTTGCTTTAGTCAGGGTCATTATGGGAGACTGACATAGTAATTAAACCATTTGCCCTTATAATTCACTCCCACCTGAAGCTTAGTGGAAGCTTTCCATTCATTTTCCCAAGAATGGCTTACAAGCAAAGAGAGGAAGTAGAAGGTTTGTTAGCCAAGCCCTTAACTCACTTTATGCTTCTTGACAGTAGCTTTGGGTGGGTATCAATTGTTTCTTACTCCCTTTTCCTATAAAATAGTGATGCCACTAATGTTGGTCTGGGTAGAACACCAGAATCATGGTAGGGAAGCCTGAACAGTCAGGGACAATGAATGAACACTGAGTAAGTAAGAAGTTGTAAGCTAGACACAGAAATAATTGAAACTGAAGACAAGAGGCACTTAAGTTTATTAAAGTTTGTACAGTAATAAACATTCTCATAAGGAGGGTTTATTTCTATTTGAGAATATGGACAAAATATTGGCCATTCCTCTACAATCTATAATTCAGACAATGATTGTGAGTTTCTTGCAAATGTTAGTGGAACAAAGGATGGCTGTTAAGATTAGGAGGCACACACTGTTTCCTAGAGATACTATACCTGTTCATAACTGTCTGCTAATGAGCACAATTTTTATTATTGAGCATATAACAAAAAAGTATTAACAATTGACAAAAAGGCAGAAATTAGGATTAAGTAGAATAAAAAAAATTAAGTGCAAAGAGTCCATGCAATCACCAATTACAGTGTCAACTAAATACATGTTAATTTTCATTCTATTTTAGAAGCATTGTACATATAAAAATGCCTAGAAACGTTAGAGATAAAGTGGCTAGTTGTGCTTGACTCACCTGAAATAATTTCACTTTGAAATAAGCCAAGTAGAGAAAGACAAGTACCAAATGATTTCTCTCATCTGTGGAGTATAACAACAAAGCAAAAACTGAAGGAACAAAGCAGCAGCAGACTCACAGAACCCAAGAATGAACTAACAGTTACCAAGGGAATGGGTTGGGAAAGGTGGGTGGGGAGGAAGGGAGAAGGGAATTACAGGGCCTTATGATTAGCACACGTAATGCAGGTGGGTCAGAGGGAAGGCAGTATAGTACAGAGAATACAAGTAGTGACTCTATAGTATCTCACTACGCTGATGGACAGTGACTGCTATGGGGTGTTTGGGAGTCTTGATAATATGGATGAAGGTTGTAACCACAATGTTGCTCATGTGAAACCTTAATAAGATTGTATATCAATGATACCTTAATAAATACAATATGATAATTTTTGCAACAATAAAAAAATATTTTTGATGGATGGACATTATTATATTATTCATTCATCAATTCATTCAAACAGAACTACCAAGCATTGCTTGTTTAATAGGCATCATGCTAGTTGCTGGTGGTACAAAAATAAATATAACTCAGTGATCTTTGTCTTCCAGGTTTTACAATTCAACTGGAAAATCAGGAAAGAAAATAATTATCGCAGTGTGCTAACTGTTGTAATAAAATATGTGAGACATCTCTGGGAAACAATTCAGACTGTTCTGAATGAATCATGACTAGATATTTTTTGAGATTCTTTGACAACTCTTCTCACATAATATATTCACATATTAACAGTGGATTTTTCATTTCCTAACACAAAGTACCTACTTATGAGCAGGAATTTTATTGTATTTTGAGGAGAACAGGTTTTTAATTGTCCCTTAAAGTATGTAACATAGGTAGGAACTATTCCATCTGGATTTATCAATAACAAATCAATATCAACAAGACAATACCAAAAGCTATAACAATTACACATTTTCATTTAGCTATAGAAAACATGATTTTTCTCACATAGTTGAGAATTTTGTACAAAACTGTTAATCCATATAGCTAAAGCTGAAAGAAATGCAGAATCTTCTGCAAAATATACTACAGAAATTGATATTAGGGAATAAAAGGACTGAAATGTCCATATACATTAATTGCCTCTTCTTTGAGAATGGGTGGAGAATAGTGCTCCAACTAACCAAGAGATACCATCTATTACACATTTTGTTTAAAAAATCAGAGTAGAATAAAATATTCTTAATGGTAAAAGTATGGTATTATGTAAATTATGAAATGCACCCCCCTCTATATACCTTTCATCTCAATACCTACAATTACTTGTTGAAAACTACTTATCCTTCAGATCCAAGCTCAAAGGCAAATTAATTAGAGAGGCTTTCTCTGATCCCTCAGACAAGATTAACTTCTCTTTCTATAACTTTTCACTATTCCTTAGACCTTTATTTTATTTTTTAGCGCTGTGTACAAAATGGAGCTTCAGTACCTTCACTCCATTCATTTTTCTCACTGCACCTGGACAGATATTTTAGTGATTGTACCATAACTATAACCTTTGAGGCACTCAGTATTACCAGGACAGACATTGGTATGTTTTGTGGCTGCTTTATTTTGAATCCTGTAAGTACCAACCATAAGGATCCCAAAATGGAGCCAAGAATGATTATCCCTGGTCTTGACTTTGAAGTACCTGAAAAGAAGTTTCTCCAGTCTCAAAATCAAGAACTGTGTTCAGGATGGACCTGGGACCTTGGGAAATTTTAGTGCATTATCATGCTAGTCATAGAACATTGCATGTTTGCCTTGAAATTTTTATATTTGTTATAATGAACAAATACATTCACCATAGCTTCACTCTTTATTTATTTATTTCCAGGCCAATTGTACTTGAAGTATACAGGAAGAGGGCATGAACACATTATACTGTCCCTGAATGCCATTTACTCTTGCTAACTCACTGCAGTGGTCATCTTTTTTGTTGTTGTTTTTAAGAAATTGGAGAGTTTTTGTATTCTTAGAGGATATTGCTGCCAGATCTACTTTGAATGGTTCCAAGGAAATGTTTAATGCCACTGGATAGTACTGTATCCACTGGAAATATGTCCAAGGTTGTAAACCTTATAAATAAGGAGGCATTTGAATCCATACCATTTGCTACTTGTTACCAGTAACTTGATAAAATTTATGGTAAGTAGTATTCTGGGGTCTAGGAAAAGACTTTGAGTTGAGGATAACACCAAGGAAATTATACAAAGATGGGCCTGCATGAAAACAGAAGAATGCTAATCGTTGTATAAGACTTTACAAAGATCCACACTGAGCGTTGGAATAGAGGACACCAAGGCAAGTACCTGTTCAATGCTTCCATACCCAAGCAAAAGTAAGTATCACAGTCAATAGTATTGAAATTCATATAATAGGTATATAACTGTGCATTAGTGACCACCAACCAGTAAGTATCTTCGGTTATTGCTAGCATAATTATAACATAGGCAGCTACATACTCATTCAAAGAATCACATAGGTCTAACTATGCAAGCATGAACCAAGAAATAATGAGGGTTTGGGCTGGCTTCATAGAAGAGCCTTCTAGTACATGCTTTCACCAGTGCTTTCTTTCCCTTACAATAGATAAAATGATGATAAAAATAGAACTAACTAAAAATGCATTTCCAAGCCCTAGCATTTTTGAGAAGCAACTGTAATATACTCAGCCAGGTTCTCCATAGTACTACCTCCAGAAGCACCAGGAAAATTCTCACATGCTAAAAGAAGATTAAATGCCTGGTGTTGGGGAACAAGGCACAGAAATTTGCATTTTGGTTGTATATTTAAGGACAAGAATTACCTCGTGAGAAAAAGGTAAAAATGTAATGATCAAAATTGTATTAATTCATGAAATTGTAGTAATATATTAATGATTTCCACAAATGCTTTGTTTCTTCCTATTCATCAAAAGGAACAAATATTCCTATGGTTTCCACATGGATAAATATGCAATTTGAATGCAGTTTTTACAAAAGAGGAGAAAAAAAAAAGCCCAAGAAGAAATGACTTATAAGAGAATGTGCATCCTAGAATAATATGATTTGTTGTGCCAAAACAGAGAAAGGAGATATTTAAGGGAGCAGGTTGGAGCAAAATGTGGTAAGTGTGAATTAGACAAGGGTACAGTTGGGGAAAGAAATGAAGAGGATTCAATGAAATTCATGATGCTAAGGAATAGAATAGGACAACTGAATTTTATGAATGGTAGTGGTTGAGCATCCCTTAAATATTTTTAAAAAGACATAAGTGACACTTGTAATTTATTTTGGAGCTGTGATTTTTAAAGAGTTCTAGTAATAGAGGGAGTCATTGATTTATAGGTATCACACACTTGTCATAGATTTAAATATTACTTTTATTGTTGTTTGATTAATTTTAGTCTCCCCCACTAGATTGAAAGTTCCATAAAGATCATGACTATTTAGCCGACTATTGTACTCACTATAAAGATAATACTTATCACATATTAGGCGCTAAGAAATATTTTATGAGTATCAATTAACATGGTAAAATATAAAATGCCTGAAGAAACTAGATGGAGCTCAACATATTTGAGTTTAATCCTCATCCTTGCAGGTCAGAAACTACACTTTGTTTTTATTCTCATTCTTCCTTACAGAGTTCTGTCACAGTCAGTCTAGTCATATATAAGGTTCAGCCTGAAAGTCATGCACAATTTGTGGTAATTTAAAATGAAATGACAAATATTTTATATTTACATATTAGCTGTTCTGCTTTATTGTGGGATTTTTATTTTTTTCTTTGCATTTCCACATTAAGAATGGATAGAATTTCAATGAAATTGTATAAATATCAATATTCTGTTAATATTTTTTTAATATCCTTTTTTGTTAATAAGATAATATTTATTGAAGTTTTGATCTATATTAGAGTATTCAAGTGATCTAAACACAATGATTTTTAAAATTATTTTGATAAAACAACAAAACTTCTGGTTAAACTTTTTTCTAAAAAAAGTCTCTGCTTTGCAACAGCACCAATTTTTCATTAACTCAGTTTATTGAATAAGTACTACATAACTAATATTCTCATTATATATATATATATATATATATTTCTTCCATTACTGTTGACTCCATAAACCTGCACATTTCAAAATTTGAAATGCTGATATCCACTGCTTTAAGGACGCTGCCACAGAAGAATCAGATAATAAAGACCTTACATTTTTTTATTCTTGTCTTTAAAGTTCCAAAGTCTCAATTACCTTTCTAGGTATAAACCAATAAAGATTTGACAAAATATGGAATCAAACAAAACCAGTTCTCTGTTCTAACACCTTTCCCACACAAATGCACAATTTTCTCTGGGCAGAGAAGGGAGAAGAAAGAGATGGAAAGAAGCAAGAGAATTAGATATGGTGAGATCTCTGAGAAGGGGCATCTGTCTCCCGTTCCCACTTAGAGTTAGCTTCCATGTGAAGAATGACAATGGAATCCCTCCAAAATTTGGAGATAGGAGAATAGAGAGTAACCATACCCTTATTGTGTCTCTTAAACCTGAGAAGTTGCAAAATTTAGAGTATTTAAATCACCACACCACTGGAGAATATAGACTGCTGCCTCTGATGCCTAAGAAGTTAGGATAGGAGTAATAAAAAATACAGATATATATGACCTTCAAGGACAGAAAGAGTAGAAATCCTGAACTGACAGGCAAATGAGCTAGATAACAATATTCTGCCATCAGGAATAATAATCTCAAAACAATAGTAAAGCTGAACTGTAAAAACATGAAATTGTATTTTGTGGACACCTGAGTTACATGGCATACATGCTTCTGCATGCATGTGGGCATGTGTCTGTGTACATATGAATGTAAGATTATGTGTGTTGGCTAGTCCTCTAACAGAAGGCATGAGAACCTACATATCCCAGTGTCCATAAGGCTAAGGAAGCAGAACATTTTAGTAGGAGTGGAGATTTCAAAACTGTCAAGTACTCCAGAAGCAAAAAAGAGAGGAAAATTGACTTTCAAAAATGGCATTTTAGTAGAATGCTAAAATAGAAACCACACTATGCAAGGAGTTCAGTAGAATATTGTGGATAAAATGAAAGCTCCTGTGTCCAGGATTCTCACCTGACCCTGGTTGGCTAGCTCACTACACACATGTGGGCAATACATTGCTATTGACTCTATATAAAGAGCTCCGCCCAGTGCTCTGGGCCACATGGTGGCATGGCTGCAAGGCTGCAGGAGAGCAGAGGACAGAGGCCCAGAGGCAGAGACTGGCTTGCTGCATGCAGACTCCCTCTGAGTGAACATAATTCTAGTGATTGACTTGCCACCGTGGAAATAAAGTTGGGTATAACCCTTTCACCCCAGGGACGTTCTACTGTCATTTTCTTTGGTCACATTGAATCCATAGCGACCTTTCTGGGGGCTGAAACCCATTGGCAAGACAAATATGTGTGAGTAAATGAAGAGAGCATGAGCATATCATTCATATGAATGTTTAGCAGTGAATATAAAACAGGACAATGGCTTAGTGCTGGATTCAGAGCCATGCAGAACTTCCATCCTTCATGATCAGAAAGATACCTTGTCAGAGGGACCAAACAGCATTGACTTATAGAATTATTTTAGTATGCAAGTGTGAAGTTTTTCTGAAACCACTTTTTGGAATCATCTTAAGGGATCAGAATCTACTGCAACAAAATATTTTCTCATTATGTCAAAGCCAACCCAGATGTTGAGATTCTTTTCACGTAAACAATCTATTCAAAGAAAACAAGATCAGGCCAAATTATGTCTCCAAGAAATATTAAGAGACAACAATGTTAATTTAAAGACAAAATGGTTTTAATCTTTTCAAGCTGTGTGTGGATATTGCTATGCAATTCATTAGGTCAATTATACTCCTTTGAACATTGGTGGTACACAGTCTCTTTGACAAATACTTTAATTGCCTTCAGATATCATGTACCTCATCTGCTTATGCATGGTGCCTGCCTTTGTCTCCCAGGCAGCTTAACAGCCAGAGCGCCAGGATATTCGTTGTGGCTCCCTTTGCAGAAACTGGATGACTTACGTGTACTACTGTATTTGGATAAAAATCAGGGAAACTGTAGCTCTGAAACCAAGTGAAAGGCAGTAAGTTAGTAACCAAGTGAGTTTCTGATGAGAAAAGGAGAGAATAATGTCAGAGGGAATTTTGAGTTCTGTTTAAAATTTGCTCTTCCTGAAAGCTTTCCTCCACTCTTTAGCAGTCAGCTTACCTAGAACCGATATTCATGTGGGTTCCCATTGTGTCCACCTAAGATGCACAGGTTATGAGGTAAGCTTGAAACACTTTCAGCTGTGCACACAAAGCTAGACAGGCACCAGTTGACATGTATAACCTGATTATTCACTCATCTGAGGCTGAATTTCTGACTTCATTTGTCTCAAAATTTAAAATGTATTTCAATATAAGCCACTACATGTAATGGCCTCTTGAACATATAGGTCAGTCTTGACTTAACATTTATACAATAACATTTTAAAATAGAAACATCACCTCTAGTCAGGAACATAAACTTTCTCTATTAATAGCTTCTTTGGAATTCCTCCCCCCCCCATATGCAACTTCCATTCCATCTTTCATCTTCCCAAGACCACATCAGGAAGCTGATTTGACAAGTTCTAAGTTTTATAAATTGAGGACTTGTATGTGTGTAATTTCACTTACCTGTGTGCTTTTTTATCCTGAGTATAAGAATCAAATTATGAATGCAAAGTATACAGTGATCTGAAATAGCATTTATAAAAAGCATTTACTTACTACTTCACATTTATAAGGACTCGCATATATATATGAAAATGAATTTGTAAAAGATAAGATTATTTGAACATGATCATTTATATAGAGTTTAATATTATGGCTACATGAGTCAAAGCAGGGTGAAATATTTATAAATAAACATTTCCTATTTTCTGAATATTTTAATTTTTCTCAATACAGGATCCATATGGCTAAGTTTTATTTTCTCCTTTCTTCTGGCAATGTTCTGGCATTGTGTCAACATGAATTGAAAATAATTTAGATGTTGAAAGGATCACCCTTTCATTATTTTTATGAAAGAGGAGATATGTCTCTTCTTTCTCTTTCATAATGATATATATAAGGTTATCTCTAAACATTTTTGGGATTTAGCCTCTGTCTTAGACTGTGATTTTAATGTACATTGTATTATCTATCAGATCTCTCCTGTTTTCTATTTTGCCCCACTCTTTAAATAATTTTTCTTTCAGACTTAAACAAAGACTGTGTATTAGTTATCTACTGCTGAAAAAGAAGTTATGACAAACTGAGCAGCTTAAAACAACACACATTTATTACCTCACAGTTCCTGTGAGTCAAGAGTCCAGGCACAGGTTAGCGGTGTCCTCTTTAAGGTTGCAGTCAATGTGTTGACGAGGTTTGCACTCTCATTTGGATTCTCAACTACAGATGGATACTTTCGTGAAGTACCTAACAAAATTGTTAGAGACGGGCATTATACAGACAATTCCTTTAGTTGTAAGCTCACTCAGGTTGCTATAAGAGTTTGTGTCTTTGAGGTTGTAGGACTGAGTTTCCTAATTTTTTCATGGATGCTGGTGGGGTGCCCTTCTCAGCTCCTACAGGCTGACTGCAGTTTCTTGCTACATGTCTCCCTATATAGGCCCTCTTACAAATATGTCAGTTTACTTTTTCAAAGCCAGGGGAGAAAATTAGCAAGACAAGTTATATGCCATAACATATTCATGGGAATGATATCACTTTGTCATATTTTATTGATTAGAAGCAAGTCAGAGGCCCCACCCACACTTCCATAGAGGGTACTCTATGTGGATGTGCGCTGGGAGGTAGGAATTATGCCAGCCACTCTGGGATCTGTTCACCACAGACTGAGATTTCTTTTTCCCTTTGGTGTTATTTTTGCTTGGACTTCAACCACTTCTGGTTGCGTTTTGCCTTGGCACTTTAATTTGATATTTCCATCCATAAAAGTATTAATTAAAAACCTGCACATTCATTTCTAATAGTTGCCTATTGCATTTGTAATGGAAAAAGTCATTTTACTATAAAAGAATCCTCATTGACAATTTTCATCAAGCACCCAACAAAATTATTACAGAATTAAGGAATTACAAAGATTGTTGAAAACAAGTGACCAGTTATGCAGTAGACTGTGAGTGATAAAATTGTTGGAAAGGTTAAACAAAAGCTAAGTTGGCTTGAAATATTCAAAAATAGGTTTCCATTAAATGGGTTTATTGAAGGCCACAACAATTAACAGGATAACATTTGTTGGTTTAGTAGTGTGAAGGCAATCTTTAGCTCCCAGCCCTTGCACAATTTGTATAATATCATTATTGCTACTCAAGTGACTACTCAATGCAAACATCAATAGTTTTGGTGCTGAAAATTAATGTGAAATGCTGTGATAAAATCCAAATTGACATATTTGACTTATTATCTCAGTTATAGATACAAGAGATTCTAGATTTACCCTCATAGATTCTTTATACAAGTGAGAAAAAATGTATTTTTTTCTACCTTACATACTGAACAGTCTAATGAGGTGTTGCTAGGAAACATAACCTTGATCTGTTTTGTTATTGTTATTGTTTTGTTCAAATAATTCCAAGCAAAAGTGATATTTGTAGAGTCCTTATCTGGTAACAAAAATAGTGGAATCAAATTTAACTTTTAACTACTTAATATTTAAAAACCATCCTAAATTACAGTTTTTCATTAAGTATTCATGCTTGCTCCTGAAAAGAGAACATTATATTGAAAACTGAGCCAATGGCTGAGAAATGGGCTAATGGGGATTCTGAATACATAAGACCCAAAGCATAGTGGAAAAAAATTAACATTTAAATATATTATAACCTTCAAATTATATTTTTTATTAGGAATGGAAACACTAAATAGGCTGTACTTTCTCCACGCTGGGTCAGAAAAAAGTGAAATTCACAAATATAATATGTGTTTGGATTCTCTTAGCTTTAATTGTGACAGCTGCAACTTAGATGACAGTTGAATGGTAAATGAGAAAAATCATTGTATTGAAGTATTCTTCTTCATGTTAGAGCCTAGATTTTGTTTCTATCAAATTCCAAAAACTTTTATCCAACTTCCTTTCCCTGTAGGATTAGAAATCTAGAGCATGTATATAATTAAAATTTCTAATGTAAATATATATTAGATATTATATATAATAATTTTTATATGTTACTGTTTATTCTTAATATAGAAAGATTATAAAATATTATGAAATAAGTGGAAAAATGTATTTACTCATATGTCTTAATTCAAATAAAAATGTCTCAACCTAAAATTAGCATAAATAAATATCATTTGTTTATAATAAACTGAATCCATTCTGTAGAATACATAAATTTATCAGACCTAAAATTGTATTTAACATGTAGTCTAGATTTGCATCCAGATTTGCCTGTCAAAAATCCTACATCATTAAGTATGAAAATACATACATATTACAAAATCTTGTCAACTAATAGATATTCAATATATTAGAAAATTGTGAAATCTAGGGAATGAAACTGTATTTCATTGTGTTTCAGGTTCTGAACTATATTAATGCTGCCCATTCTTAAAATACTGAGTAACAAAATAAAGTTCAATGATAGAATGAATAACTGATGATAATAAAATCAGTAAAACAACTACATGTCTATCAAAGTCCTTCAACATTAATTATACTGATATATATATATCTTTATATATTTTAAATTGCAATATAATGTGATCATTGTGTATAAAAAGACATGCTCATCATTTTCCATTCAAAAAATATATAAGTGAATTTGAAATTCTACTTCAGTGTTTAAATTAGATCCCTAATGTTTAAGAAATCAAGAGACAAATATTGTCTTCTATAACAGAATTTGTAAGAATATGTTGTATCATCAATTCCATGTTCTCAGAGAGTATATTAATATATATTTATGTTTGTTGGAAGGGTGAAAACTAACTAGTTTATAGCTTGTCAGTGTTACAAATGATTATCCATATATTACATTGTACTTTATGACTAATTTTAATTACTCAATCAAATTCTGGATTTATAATATTCTTGTTTTATATACACATACAAACCAGTTTTTTCATTGTTGTTTGCATAGCCGTGACAAATATGTCAGCATGAATGATGTGTACTGAGACTTAAATAGCAATGTCACTAGAAATTTAATGTTATATATATCTTAAATATGTCAGAAAAAGATAGTAGTAACTTACAGATATTACATTGACAACCTGAGGATACTCAGTATTCTAATTTCCATTTTTGTAGCATACCAGTTGCAATGTATGTGCAAATACATTTTATTAAATCCCACCAATATGGATCCTGAAAACTTAGTGTTTTTATTAAATGAGCTAAACTTCAAAATAAAAATGCCTAAATAGAGTATAACTTTCAAAGAATAAAGGTCATCTTCGACTACTATCTTTCCCCATATCTAAAAATGAACGGATGCTTCTATTGCATTTATATTGTACTGTCTGTTTATCTGCAGGGAATCTCAAAAGACTTAAACTTTGCTCAGTGAAATCACATTATAACCAGTGAAGTGGAGCCACCTACAGTGTGTAACAATGCAAGCTATTTTTCTTGAGTTAGGATAGGGAAATAGGTATTCATGTCTTGAATTTCAATGTTGATACTGAAGTAAGCAGAGGGTAATACATTGTAGAGAATATGTACACAAGAAGAATATTTTATTACTTTCTGTAAATTTGAATATTAGTTCTGTTGAGTACATGTACAAAAGGACATAAGCACACACAACTCTTGTGCAAATAGAAACTCTACTTTGACCAAATCTGAGCTTTTTCATTTCTGAAATGTTTATTATATGACTATGAGCAGTCTCTTGAAAGTAAAGCCCATTTGCAATTTATCTATTTGAATAGCTTTTATTTTAAGGAGTTATTCAATTTTATGTTTTGGAGAGTTATATTTTTTATTTGGGTTAAACTATGAAGTAGAAGAGGTACACAGAAATATGAATTACTTGAATTGAAGAATCAGAAAATTTTAAATAAATGTGATTATAGGTATAGTTCTGTCATATTTTCTGTCATTTTAGCAAAGGTGAGTAGATTGCAAAAATAGTAATGCTAAATAAGGAGCTGCAACACTATGAATTTGATTTATTTAAAAAAAGAAAAAAGTTCTGATAATGACAAATTATGTAGCCTCTTGTTGAGGACAATTATAAGGGAAGTGAGCCTAGTGTTAGGAGCCTTTATCCTCTGAAGTATGTGCTGAATATGAAGGGGCCCCTGTCAATCTTGGTGTTCTTGTTTAGGGAATCGAAGAATGAACTTTGCAAATGCTCGAGGTAAGCAAGCAGGGGAGATGCTTTTGTTTAGAGATAAAGTGAGAGTACAGAGCTCCTGGCGCACTCCGGGAGGGGACAAGAGAGTCCCTGGCTGGGCTTTGTCTAGGGGTTTATATCTTATTTTAAATTGAATTACCTGTTTCTTCACTGGTTCCTGCCCGAATGCTGTCTTTTGTTTTAACCAATCCCACTGAAGATTGCCTATATTCCTAATTTGGTGTTTCTATCCTATAGAATTTTTGTGACTCTAACTTTGCTTAATGTTTAGCATGGAGTGTCCATAAGAGTTTCTTGGCACATTGCTACATTGTTCTGACTGTAATTATCCTGTTTTGCTTCTTCCTGAGGCCCTCACCCTACTCTGGCTAAACCCATAGTCCCTGTCTCACGGAGAGGTAAGTGGTGTTTTTGATAGCCAGTCATGTTTATGGGCCATGATTTGGCAGGTTAGGCATGTGACTGTATTAGTTTTATACTGCTGTGAAATAAATTACCCTAAAAGAAGTGGCTTAAAATAGCTAAGCTTATTATCTTGTAGGTTCTTTTCATCAAGAATTTGGATATAGCTTAGCTGGGTGACTCAGGGTCTCTCACAAAGCAACAGTAAATATATTATCTGCCAACCCAATGAGAGGAAATCTGCATACAAGCTCACTCATGTGTCTGTTAGCTGGTGTCAGAATATCTACTTAAAGCAAACATACATGTATTTACAGGCTTCAAGTTACATTGCTGTTGAGAAGGCTATTGCCCCAAAGCAATAGTTAATAGCATGTGGACCTCTCCACTGGGGTACATATAACATGATGGCTCACATCAGGTGAGGGTTCTGAAAGAGAGTAAGAGAGAAGAGAGAGAAAGATTGAAGCTATAATCTTCTTAGAACCTAATCTAGGAAGTAATATCCCATATCTTTTGCAGTATCTCTTTATTAGAAGCACATCAGCAGGTCTAGCCTACACTCAATGGGAGACACTTATACAAGGGCATAAATACCAGGATCAGGGGTCACTGTGAGTCATTGTAGGGACAGCCCACCTCAGTGGCTCTGGTGAACAGATTTCATTCGCTTTCAGATTCACAAGTTCTGATTACCATATGTAAAAGTGAGTAAGAAGTAGGAAAGATCTCTGAAAAGTTATGTTAGTTTCAGTTCAGTTCAATCCTTTAATAGGTTTATGGTTATCCCAGGGTACTAATATGCAGAGCATCCCTTAGGGCCAGTAACCTCTGGAAGTTAACAAAAGAAAAGGTACACTGTCTGCAAGAAGATCCCACCATCTTAGACCTCTCTTCAAGCAACTTTGATAATATAAGATTCCGCATGAAATAAGAAGTGACAAGGAATGTGAGCATATGAAGAGATAAGAAGACATGGATGAAAACTCCTCCCTCCTCCCCCCAGCAAATGAGGATAGTAACAAATCCAAAGGATTTCCGCTTTTCAGAATTATAACGCACAAACTTACTACATGTATATAAACTATATATATACAACATATATATATATATCTTTGTACCTTCTAAGAAATTATTTCACTTGTTTTCACATTTATAGGTATAATATTACTCACTATATCCCCTCATTATCATCTTAATATTTAAAAAAAATTTTCTTTCATGACAAGAATTCAAAACAAGATATTTCCCTCTAAGCAGTGGTATGACTGCAAACTACAAATTTTGATACACTGTATTTCCGTTATTTTTCTATTACAATGTTTTCTAATTGACTTTGTATTTATTCTTTGTCTTAAAAATTATTTAGAAGTGTGTTTTTAATATTCAAATATTTTCTATTTCCTGTATATATTTTTGTTTTTATTTTTATATTTTATTCTGTTCTAGTCAATATTAAAAACTGATTTTGACTTTTTTAGATTGATTCTATCCTGGTTCATGTAACATGTACACTTGAAAATATTTTGGATTTCTCAGTTGTTAAAAATAAAATTCTTTAGATGTCAATTATATTGATAGTTTATAGTGTTTTTGAGATCTTTGGCATTACCAACTTTTTTCTAGTTATATCAAATGTTGAGAGAGAAGTGTAAAAATCTATGATTTTGGACTTGTCCATCTCCTTTAACTCTGTCAATTTTTTATAGCTTCATTGTTAGACATATACATATTTATAATTAGGTTTTCTTGATGAATGATACTTTCTACCTTATCAAGTGATAATCTCTTCATATTAATAGTATACTGTCTTAAAGCCTACATTATCTGATGTTAAAATAGCCACTTTGGCTTTTTAGTACTTACTGTTTGCATGGTATAACATTTCCTTTCCATTCATTTTCAACCTATAAACAACTTTTTATTTAAAATATGTCTCTTATACGCAGGATATAATAGGATTTGCTTTTTACCCACTCTTTAAATCACTGTTTTTTGTTCTTAACTGTGATAGACTGTTCATATGTAAATGGTTTTTCACTAAAGCCCCTTTCTGTTTTTAGATTTAATCCAGGATACCATATAGAATTTAATCATAATGTTTCCTCAGTGTATTCTAATCTGTGAGATTCTTAGTATCTTGGCTTTCATAATCAACACTAAAAAAATAGTCATAAATTTTGTAGAATTTCCCTCAGTTATTTTAGATGATTTTTCATAATTAGACTGAAATATGGGATATTTGAGAAGAACATAACAGAGATGAAGTGTCTTTCCCATTGTGTGCCATCACAGGGTATAAGATATTAACATGACATTATTTCTGATGCTAACCTCACTTGACAAAAAGACACAATAGTCCCTTATTGTACATGGTTTTGTTTTCCATTGTTTCAGCAACCCATGGTCAACCATGGTCTGAAAGCAGATGATCCTCCTGGCATATATCATCAGAAAGTCAACAGTGGCCAAATGCTGTCATAATCTTTGTCATTCACCTCACTTAATCTAATCACATATGAATTTTTATCTCATATCATCACAAGAAGAGTGAGTATAGTACAATAAGATATTTTGAGAGAGAGACAGAGAAGAAGCCACATTCATGTAACTTTTATTACAATATATTATAATTATTCTATTTTGTTATTAGTTATTGTTAATCTCTTACTGTGCTTAATTGGAAATTAAACTCTATCCTAGGTATGAATGTGTAGGAAAAAAACATAGTATATATAGGGTTTGGTACAACCTGTGGTTTCAGGAATTCACTGGGGGTCTTGGAATGCATCCCCCACAGATGGGGGGGAATGCAGTATCTGCCAAACTCCCCTCTATAAATTTGCTATTTTTATCTTTCTGTTTTCTATATTTTAAAAGGAAGTTATTATGTTCAGCCTGCACTCAAGGGGATGGGAATTAAGCTGGACCACATGGAAGGAGAATTATCAAAAATTTTTTTGGACATGTTAAAATCACTACAGGTATTTGAGAGTATACAAACGTCCTATTTCTCCTTAATGATTTGCCCACTAACTTCAGTATTCTTCAGTGGATCTTGCCTGTAGCAATCATTAATGGGATGTTCCAAAGCCCATTTTATCCTTTCCTCCTTTATTCCTACATCTATTATTTGGAATTCTTCCATAAGGAAGATTTGTCACTCCTATTCCGTTATTTACTATCCAATAATATATTAATATGATCTTATATATATGTATTTTATCTTGGAGATTATTGTCCAATACCATTATTTGTAATGTTTTTCAAATTGTTCAACTTTTGGACACTGAGAATTCATCCATGTTTATTCCAAATCTTTTACCTGGCCCTCATTTTTATTCATTTTTGAAGCACTTCTTTGCTTTCTGAGCTTGAAAATTGTTTCTGGTTTGTCGTATTTCTGATGCCAAAAACATTAAAGTGAACCATTTCTCCAAGGAATCTTTGTTCCTTTTATTACAAAATAGTATTTAGAAACCAAGATCTGGGTGTTAGGTATGATCATACTACTAGGATGTCATTAATTCTAGGGCAGCACAGGAGAAAAATAAAGAACGAAAACAAATAAAAACAACTAGGTAATATATGTATTTATATACTCATGCACACACACATACCTATAGACTTCTGTTTCTATCTATCTGCATATATATAACTAAGTGAACATGAGTTCATAATATTATCTCTGACTCTAATCCAGGTGCACAGAGATAATTTAAGGCATTACCCATTGCTTATTTATAACTTCCTTCACTGAAAGTAAGAAATCTGGCTCCCATTAATTGTAATTTGTTTGCATATTTGTTCAAACTTAGCACCCACGCAAAGAAATTTAGAACTGGTAAAAATACACCGGTGTAAAACAAATTTACCATCTAGAGTGATGTTTATGTATTGTGGGTAAAATTGCAATATTTCCAGAACCTCTCACCTAGGCTTAGCACATTTCCATATCAATAGGTGTTTCCAAGAAGTAGAAAGAAGTAGTCCAACTCCATATCAATTAGTGGTTACAAAGTGGGTGGAGACTGAGTTGGCACCTAGACTGGAGAGGTATTTTGGGGGTCTTTTTCAACCAGGTGACAAGAGACATGGGTGAACAGAAGTAGACAATTGTTTGTAAGCAATGAACGTGTTTCTCCCATTTTATTTTGCCTTTTCACTGATTTTGGCTTCAAAGGTTATTTTCCCAGGCTGGGAACATAATTTCCCCCAAAGTTACAACTGGTGGTAATCAGCAGGACCTCTGAACCTGAAATCTGTCTTCATGGTGTGACACTTGGGCAAGCTGCCCCTAGAGATGGTGGGAAGATACCAGAAAAACCCCTGTGGATGGAGGGGAGGCCTGGTGGCTACTGTGGTTGGGGGTGATGACTCACCATTCCCTCCATCAGAATTGGATGGTGTGGCTTCACCCAGGAACCCGCCATCCATGGGGCTTCCACTCAGGGAGAACCTAGTGGGGAATGAAATATATCACCTATAATGTGGACCCCTGGGCACTGATGAGGAGTTGTTCACAAGTGGAATGAGAAATCTGGTCCTCCAGACAGCTTCCGCATCTCTCTTTTGGTCCCTAGTAACTATTCTTGTCCCCAACATAGGGCAACCCATAAGTGAGGCTATTCAGCAGATCTGTGGGATATTGAAACAATAACAGCACAGCAGGAAGTATGGACTGTGACTGAAAGGGGAGGTACAAAGATCCCTGTGAAGGTCTTGAAGACAAAGATATAGGTTGATTTGATGAAGGCCAGGATAGTGAAAGAAAACTTTATGGGCAGCCAAAAAAGATCTTGTTAGAACTGTGACACCAATTAAAGCCAGAGGAGCAGTTCCAGCCACTGATGTCTAGGAAATGGAAGCCTGAGACAAAGTCCCATGTCTGTCCTGTGTCCCTGCAAGACTTCCTAGGGACAGTACTAAAGCTCTGCCTGGGCTCTCACCCACACAGGAGGATGATTGAACATCATGGTTTAACTGAGGGAGGGTCAAGGCTCCCATATTGGCAGATGTGGTGAGGACCAAAGGCCACATGTAGAATTAGCAATTCACTGGTCCCCCATGAATGTACATGTCCTGGTACTGGTAGAAACAGGACCTTAATGATCTCTGATATATGGCAACTCTGAGTGTTTTCCAGGGAACCCTGCTGTGATAGATGGCTATGAGAGTAAGGCAGTTAGATTAGAGAAAGCCCAAATACCACTAGGGAGACAGCATTTACCCCTAAAGGAATATACTATGTACATTTCTCCAATCCCTGAATATATTTTTGGGGTGGGTCTGTGGTTAGACACCAGTGCAGGTGAGTTCAGACTGAGGGTATGTGCCGTAAAGGCAGATCCCTGGGGAACAAAAGGATATTGGAGAAACACTACAGGAGTTGGAGAAAGGAGGCCCCATAAAGCCCACTCATAGTCCTTTTAATTCCCCAGTGTGGCCAGTGAAAAATCCAGACAACTCCTGGCTTATGACGATTGATTACAAGGAATTGAATAAAGTCACAACCCTCTGAATGTTACTGTCCCTGCTATAGCAGCCCTTATGGAAACCTTCAGTCATGAACTAGGAATGTATCATTATGCTGTGGTGGACTTGCTAATGCTTTCTTCTCTATTGACATAGCACAGGAAAGGCAGGAACAGTTTTCCTTCATGTGGGAAGGTCAGCAGTGGACATTCACTGTCCTTCCAAGGGATACCTCCACAGTCCCACCATTTGTCATGGACTTGTAGCTTGGGACTTAGCCACAGGGAAGAAAGCTCAAATGGTGCAGCTGTATCACTGCACTGATGATATCATGCTCATGTCTGATTCTCTTGCAGATTTAGAAGGGGCAGTTCCTAGATTGCTGCAACATCTACAGGAGAAAGGATAGGCTGTGAACTGCACAAAGGTTCAGGGACCTGGTTTGTCTGCAATGTTCTTGGGGGTTGTCTGGTCATGTAAAATTAAAGTCATCTCAGAAGCAATAACAGACAAGGTCCAGGCTTTCCCTACCCTTACTACTGTGGCATTATTACAAGAGATTTTAGGTCTTTCGGGCTACTGGAGAGTCCTTATCTCACTTTTGACACAAATTTTGAAGCCTTTGTACTGGTTGGTATGAAAGACTACCAGGTGGGATTGGGATGAAACATGCATCTGACTTGACTGCTGATAATTGAACACTCAAGGCTGTACAGGCCTTGAGTGTAAGTTACTCATCAGAGCCCTGTGAGGTAGATGTTCATGTAAATGAATATGCTTATGGATGTGGCCCTTGGCAACAGCTTGAATGGATCTGACAACTATTGGATTCTGGTCACAACTATGGAAAGGATCAAAAGTTGGTAAAACTTGATAGAGAAGCAACTGGCTGCTGTGTACCACACCTTGCTGGCTACAGCTCCAACCAAGGTAATAACCACCTATCCCATCATGGAGTGGGTGTGAATCTGGACCCAAAGGTCCCAGAGTGGTGTGGCAAAGATGCCTACACTGGCCAAAGGAGGCACATATTTACAGCAGCATAGCACCCTTTCCACTAGTCCCTTAAGTGGAGAACTCCAATGCTTACTGGGGCCAGTAACATATACCAGTGGAAAGCACAAAGAACTTGCATTTGAGCCATTGGTAGCCGAGAGTACTTATCATGAGGGAAAAGCCTCTATAACTGAAGATGCTTGTTATACAGATGGCTCCAGTCATGGGCAGTCCCCGAAGTGGAGAGCTGTGGCTTTCCATCCTAAGACTGAGACAATATGGATGGATGACTGAGAGGGGAAGAGCAGTCAGTGGGCTGGGTTGAGGGCAGTATGGCTTGTGATCACCCAGGAGACCTCCCCTATAGTTTTCTGCACTGACAGCTGGACTGTCTATCAGAGCTTGACCCTGTGGCGATGAACATGGTGCCACGCCAACTGGATAGTTGGACACTGACCCCTTTGGGGCAAGCATTGTGGCAAGACCTATGGGCTTCTGGTCAGATTAAGACTGTTACTGTATATCATCTGACTGACCATTTGCCTTTGTCAACCCCAGGAAATGATCAAGCAGACACACTGACCCAGGTGTGCTGACTAGAAGGAAAGCCTGCCTCTGATTTTCTCCAATGGTTACATCAGCACTTGTTGCATACAGAGCAAAAGACAATGTGGGCAGTAGCCTGTTGGTGGGTGTGCCATTAACCTTTGAATAAGTCACAAGATCCTGTAATAAGTGCCTTGTGTGCTCTAAGAGGGACTTCCATGGAGTCCTGCAGCAACATGGGACAATAGCAAAGAGGCCAATACCCCTTGTCAGAGGGCAAATAGAGTATATTGGGCCTTTGTCCATATCAGAAGGATATTGGCATGCCATGACTTCTGTGGACACAGCTACTGGAGTGTTGGTTGTTCTTCCTGAACATCACAGAGATTGCCAAATTACTAAACAATGCCTACAGTGTCTCTTTACAGCCTATGGCCTGCTTCAGGTGATTGGAAGTGATGAAGTCACCCACCTTACTGGACATGAATTACAAGAATGGGTACAGCAATTAAGAACAAAGTGGAAGTTTCATGTACCATATAACCCTACTGGGGCAGGCATGATAGAAAGGTGCAATGGTTTGTTGAAATCTGGCCTGAATTCAGACACCAATAGTCTACAGGGGTTGTCAGTTCATTTAGGGACAGTGCTATGGCATTTTGATGAGCCCTGAAATGGAGTCTTGAGCCCTGTGGACATGATAACACCCATTGCTGCCTCTCCTATACAATTGTACATGCTGACCAAAGAGGAGTTATTGAAGCCAGGATATGGCCATCAGAGCAACATCCTGCTGCCAGCCCCAACTGCATTAAACCATGGAGGTTATGTAAAGGGGATGTGGCCCTGGACATTTCAACTCATGGGTCAGTGATGGCTGGCTTTTCTGGCACCTTTGGGTAAAGGCCTGGAAGCTGTCTTCCTGTGTTTTCCTGGAGTAACAGCAGAGTGACCCCCAAAGATCTTGGTAATTTTACCAGAAACTTCCAGTAGGTAAGAGCATCTTACGGGGAAGTTTTGTTTTATCTTTGTGGTAGTCCATGTACCTTCTGTAGCCCTATATATAGACCCTTCTTAAACTCCCACATTGAGGGGGTGAAAATCTGGTATACTAGACCAGGATGAGATCCCATTTCTGCCTCTGTCCTATCACAGGACCACTCTCTTGCATGTATCCTACCTGATGTACAAGATTTGCCTATACTGCTGTCATTAAAACATGTGTCTTATCACCCCTAAGCTTATTTTCTTCCACAGCCCTTGTGGCCTAGACTTGCCTTGGCTGTCACTGCCACATCATGAGTGCACCAAACTGCCTACCCTTTCAGCTACTGGCCTCCTGTGGAATGGGTGAGCTATGGACTTAATCTGCATAGGACTTTGAAACTAGCTGAATCCTCCCACTTGAGGATTATAATTATATTTCTGTTGCTATTGTATGTTATTAGTCTGATTACAGTACTCCAATTTTCTCACACAGGGGCCATTGCAGAATACGGGGAGTGAGTAGATTGTGAAGTGAGATTTCTGGAGGAATGGCAATATTTCCAGAATCTCTTGCCTGGTATTAATTCATTTCCATATCAGTAAGTGTTTCCAAGGGGTGGAGAGTAGTCCATCCCCATATCAATAGGTGATTACAAGGTGTGTGGAGAGTGGATGGGCACCAAGACAAGAGAGATATTTGGGGGGTCTTTTTGCAGCCAGGTTGTGTGAAACCTGGTGAGCAGAAGTGGATGACTGCTTATAAGCAATAAATGGGTTTCCCTCACCTTATTTCTCCCCTTAACTGATTTCTCCTGCAAAGGTTATTTGCCCCAGGCTGGGAACATATTTTCCCCTAGAGTTACATGTATACAGGCACTCCAGACAAGTATTGTGTGTTTTTGTTCCAGACCACCACAATAAAGCAAATACCACAATAAATTGAGTCAAATGAGTTTTTTTGTTTCCCAGTACATATAAAAGTCATTTATACTATAGT
>JAQQAC010016209.1:71190365-71248854 GCA_029783875.1 Phataginus tricuspis
CCCCTCTCTTCGGGTTCCTACGTTGTCTCTCCTGCAGGTCAGGAACATGTTGTTGTTAATTTCAAAGTCAATTGTTCATTGGTGATATATAGGAAAATGATTGACTTTTGTATATCAACTTTTTGTCCTATGACTTAACTAAAATAATTTATTAGTTCCAAGTAATATTTTGTAGATATTAAGATTTTTGTATGTAAATAATCATGTAATCTGTGAATGAAACAGTTTTATTTCTTTTCTCCCAATCTGCATGCATTTTATTTATTTTCTCTTACCTATTGTCCTGGCTAGGTCTTCCAATATGATGTTGACTAGGAGTGGTAAGACTACATACTTGCTTTGTTTCAAATGTTAGAAAATATTTAGCTGCTAGCCAATCAAAGTGATAGTCATGAAAGTTTTGCTTGTTCATTTGTCTTTTATAGATCAAGGGTATTGTATTCTGTTTCTAGTTTCTGAGGGGTTTTATCTTAAATGAGTTTTGTAATTTTGAAAATATTTTTTTCTGCATGTTTTGGGAATGATGATAAGATTGCCTCTGTTCTGCTAATATGGTAAAAAATCACTGAATTTCAAATTTTGAACCAGCTTTGCATTAGTATTATGAATTCTAGTGTATCATGATATTATCCTTTTTGTATATGCCTGAATTTGATTTCTTACTGATTTATATTTGATTTTGTTGAGAATCTTTGCCTGCATATTTATGGGGTATGTTGGTATACTTTTTTTTGTTGTTGTTGTTATGTCTTTGTCTGATTTGGGTTTTAGGGTAATGCTGACCACATAAAATGTATTATAAAATGTTATTTCCTTTGTATTATGTAAAAAACATTGCACAAAATTTATATTATTTATTTCTTAAAAATCACCTATTATCTCTTCCATTTTTTTTGCCCCAGTCTCCTTCTTTTCTTCTGGTATTCCAATCCCACATATATTGACCTTTAAGTGTTTTTTCACAGAAATTTTGTACTCTGTTTATTGTTTTTCAATCTTTCTTTTCTGTTTTCTTCTGATTGGATACCTTATATTGTGTTAAATTCAAATTCCTTCTCTCTTATTTATCTTCTTTTAGCTATTTAGCCCAACCTGTAACATATTTATTTCAGAGGCATTTTTAAAAATTTTTCATAAGAAATTATATTTTCTATTTTTCTACTAGAAAAATTTTCATTTTAATTATTTAATTATTTATTTATTTTTACCTCATAGGACATAATTACAACTCTTTTATGGCATTTGATCATTCTTGCATTTTGTGATTTGGGATTTTTTACTTGTTGATTATATTTTCCTTTAATTATTTGTATTTCTTTGTATCAAGTAAGGTGTTTTATTTGTGTAGACACTTGGCCATCTTACGGTCCTCTGAAGAATGTTGAAATTTTGTTTAACAGGCAATCAGAGATGTTAGGATCAGACCAAAGGTACTGCCTTACATTCTTTGGTTAGTGGTTCAAATCTTATTTCAGTTATCTTATCCTTTGCTATACTGGTTTGGATTTGTTCTGCGTATCCACAGAATAGGTCTAGTCTAACACTTCTGGTAGAATTTCAAATGTCAGTTAAGTTCTCAAAGCCTTCACCATAATTGTTTCTGTATACCCCTTAATTTAATTTCAGAAATTATTCTGAAATTTTCGTGGTGCTTGAAATATCACCTCAGCTGTGTAAGTCATTATGATAATGTTGATCTGCCCTATATGTCTGCACCCCAGAGCATTGGCTGATTTGTTTTCTCTGTTTGTTATGGTTCATGTGTGCTGGATTTTTTTATGGGCTTCTTATTGAATGCTAGATACTGTGTGTTTTAGGTTTTAAGGTGCTAAATTCTGTTCTATTTATTTTACTAATGTTGGGTTTTATTCTACAATATTATTTAATATGCAGATCAGTTTGATCCATTTGCAGATTAGTTTAAAATGTATTATGGGGGGCACCAGGAAGCCATTTCTCCAAGAAAATTTATGCAACAACTAAACCATGACCATTCTGAGAATACTATCAAATTCCAGTATATTAAAAAGTCTCTCTAGTATGGCTGGTAGTAACATGAACTAAACCCAAACATGTGTGAACTCTGTTAATGGTTAGATCTCTTGTTTTGTTCCACCTGCCTGTTTTTCTCTCATCCATGCTGAAATTAATATTCACCAAAAAAATCTAAGGATGTGTATGTGGATATCTGGTTTTCTCTCTCTCTCTCTCTCTAGGCACCTCCCTTCATTCTAATATTCTCCCATATGAATTCTTTTGCCATTTGTGTTAAGGCACATCCTCTGAAAATGGTCTGAATCAAACTCTGATCACTATTTCCTTATCTCAAGAGAACTTTCACAAGGTATTTTGAATTTTTTTCCATGTGCTGTGGCTTGGAAACTGCTAGAGCAATTGTTAAGCTAATCTCGTTTGTAGTTTCCTCTTACCCACTGGAACTCAAAGAGAGCTAGTGAACAGGAAGCAATCAGTGCATCAATTAAGCCAAAAATCACCACATTCATGAGATTTGCTTTTCCTAATTCCTCAAAAGTCATATTTTATGTATCATGTTTAGCTTTCTGGTCAACTATGACAGGAGGGTTATTTTCATAATATCTAAGTCTTCATGGGAAGAAGCAGAATTCCACAAAAACAAATACATAGAAAGATTAATACCCCAATTTTTTATTCAGACAATGTGTGTGAAGAAAAAAATAAAATAACCATTATTCACACATGAACTTATCTCCTTAGCTCCTTAGTATCCTATAGATCATATAACATTTGCATCACCATTTAATTGGTAGATATTTTAAATCATGCATGCTGTTGAAATCAATTTCTAGGTCCAAGATGGAATTGCTTCTGACCAGGGGACCACATCTGTAAACCAAACTTGTGTGTTTCTGTAAATGCTCTGCTTGATCAGAAAGGCAGTATATCCAGTCAGCCAATCCCCAAATGCCAAGTCAACTCTGAGCACTATATTTATAATCTATTATCATGCCCTATATCCACAGGGCTACTTCTAGCACTCTATAAAACTTTCTCTTGCCCAAACATCCCTTGGGCATAGTGCTGTGCTGCTGGTGAGACACTGTACTCCCCTAATCCATGCCTTGTTTTCCCTTGAATAAAAGAACATCATGCTAGTTACTAAGCTATTTTATTTTTTTTATCATTTGACAATGCCTAATGTTTAATTATAACAATTATAAATGGCACTCTTTTGGCTATAAGAAAAAAGGTCAATATTTATGTAATAAATTCTGATCTTTTTCTTTAATAGTTTTGGACAATTATATTCCTGACTATTTTCGATTGAAAAATTAAGAGTTTATATTAATAATTATTCATTTTCTTAACATAACAAAAGAGGAAAATTTGCTTTGAGATAGCAAGTAGTTCCACAAAACATAAATTTATGTGTACTGATTTCAGCATGTGTTTAATATCTGGAATTTTACTATCTTTTATTTTAAGCTTTCATCATATCATTCCATTTTAGGAATACAGAATGTTTTAGGGCAGAAATAAACACATCTACCATCAACATTTTTTATTAGTGCACTATTTTGCAGCTTGTAATATAATTGAGATAGGTGTGTAGAAGATTGATAGTAAATAATATAGTAAAACTGTACACAGTTGCCTCTGAAAATTATTTGAACATTGTAAATCATATGGGTATATGGAAAGTTAATTTTAAAGAAATATGTATTTGCATAACAAAATGATTGCAAAATACCTGTAAGAAACATATTATAATAGAACTTTCTATCTGACATGTTCCAGGATAGATCCTACATTTGACATCTGAGTCTGAAATTTAGTTGCAGGATGATGCATTTTCCAAGTAGAGGGCATTTTGAACACCTCTGGATTCCTAAAATTAAACATCTTTCTAAAATATATCCCTAAAATGTTGTTACTAACTAATATAACAAGTATGTATTGGTTAGGCATAAAGACAGAAATGAGCGTAATGAAAAGGAGAGAGAGCCCCCCAAAATGACTCAGGGAATTAATTGGATAGAGCCAGAGAGCCAGAAATGACTCAGAAAATGAATCAGATGAAGACACAGTGTCCAACAGTGACTCAGGAAATATCCAGGTTTTCCCCAGGTAAGAAACATCAGAAGCACAGGCACAGATCAATCCATGTCCTCATTTCACCAATCAGAACCAGCCTAGAGAGCTGTTAATCATGGACTTCTCTGCCCTGCCAAAACCACATAAAAGAAGCCTTGGAATAAACATCTGGGCCTGTCTCACCTTAGGCAGGCCCACTCTGTTACTCTATGCAGAGTCCATTAAAATTTACTTTGCTTTCTTGACTTTGGTTTCTCTTCTCACTATATCTGACTTCCCTGCAACACTGAGCCAAGTTCCTTCCTTCCTAACATATTAATCACTTCCTCTTTGGCAAGGAGTCTGATAGCTACTATAGGGAATATAAAGTTGATTAGGACAGCATATCTATTCTTAAGAAACTTAGTTATTTGAGTAAGGCAGCTATTTAAACAATTAAGTAAAATATGCTATGACACAAGATATAATAAAATTATATAGTGTGCTAAGAAAAATGGCAAATTATCTTTTAAAATAACTTTCTATAGACAACTAATATTTCTATAGGCTTCTTTTTCTTTCTGTTTCTCATACATAGTTGCACTGTTCTGTGCTTGATGAATTAACAAACCAAACCCATTGATTTATTGGCCAAAATTTTTCCAATAACCAAAAAATAAAACTATTGATAAAGTTAATTCATGTGTCAGGACCCACAAAATGGAGGCCACCCAGTGGATTGGGCCAAGTCACAAATCTAAACCTTTGTCAGCCTGTACATATGGGAAATACCTTTCAAGGAAATCTCATATACACAAATCACAGTCCTCCAGATTTAGCTAATTTACCTTACCCTAGAAAATGGGATATGGTACCTTATAGGAAAAGCCTAGCCCTGTTTTCATGTTGCCAATTCTAACATTCTATAAAACTTGCTCTTGCCCAAAATTTCCTAGGAAGACCGCTCCACTGCTTATGAGGCACTGTACTCCCTCAATTCACAGATTTTTTTTAAATAAAGAACCAATTTTTTACTAATTAA
This sequence comes from Phataginus tricuspis, assembly GCA_029783875.1. Taxonomy (NCBI): domain Eukaryota; kingdom Metazoa; phylum Chordata; class Mammalia; order Pholidota; family Manidae; genus Phataginus; species Phataginus tricuspis. The sequence continues at coordinate 71,195,461 of JAQQAC010016209.1, forward strand.
TTTTAGTTTTATTTCCCAAACTTAATTAAACACTGTATTATGCTGAAATCTATAGTGATAGGATCTACTTTTTATGTAAAAAAAGATGACTTTTTAAAATAAAAATTATTTAATTTTCTGGCAGTTAAAATACTTAAGCCTTTTGTTACTAAGACATTTTAGCATGCCTTAATGATTCTTAGCATATATTTCAATGAACACTGTGTGTCACCTGCTTTTTACCTACCTATTCCCTATTTCATATGAAGGGTAACAAAAATATATGCCAACCCAAAATATGTCTCTTTGGCATAAGGATTATTTTGGGTTGATTATTTTGAGAGGCTCTGGAAATAGTTACCTTTTGTAAGGGAAACCTATATTTATAAAGAAAACTTACATTATAAAAGGGGCCTTTACCAGGAAGAGAGCTATTACCATATATAACACTTTTTTTTATCTGTTTGACAGGGAAACATTTGTTTACCAAATATTTCCCCTTTAACATTCATTTTAATCCACCCTCTAACATGTTTCATTTGTCTTTAGCTGAAGATTCTATTTAATGAGGTAGTTTGGGTTATCTCAGGGAGTTTACTCATTTTTCCTAGTTATCTCACATGTGTACATAAAGTACACATGTTAATAAACTTCTATTTGTTTTTCTCTTGTTAATCTGTCTTTTATTTCAGTGGGTCTCAGAAAAGAACTCAGAAGGGAATAGAAAGATTATTTTCCATCCCATACACCAACTAATAAATATATGTTTTGAATATACAGGAAAAAAATCACTGCAGATCCATTCTGTTCAGTGGGTAATATTAGTCTGTAAATCCTCAGCTGCTAATAATTGTGACTAGATTAAAAAAGCTGTATATAACTGTAGATAATATTAAAATATTGCAACTTTGGGCCAAAGGAGGTTCCCAGTTTGTGGAAAGTTCACTACCAAGCTTTTTTCCCATGTGTGCCTCCAGCAAGTCTACATGCAGCAATCCGGTCTCCCTCTCTGCCTCCGCTTGAGGCTCTGCCTCCACTCCAGGCTCTGAGCTGAGCACTGGGGAGAGCTCTTTATATAGTAACATAGCAACAATGACTTATTGCTAACATGTGAGCAAGCATGCATCTGCACATTAGGCCAAGTATTACATCATTTCATGTGCAGAGTGGGTGATTTGATCAGGTGAGGATCCTGGCCATAGAACTTCTATTTCCCTACACTCCACCCCTCCAGGATTCTCATCTCACAATCCATGTGCCCATAATCTATGTCCCTATGCAAGAAAGCATCTTGAAAGAAAGCAAGAAAGAAATATTTATCCATATTCTATAACAATAGAGGCTACATAAACATAAAAATAACAACAGAAATGATGATGATGATTATATACAAATAAGAACAGATGATATTCATCCACAAGCCTGAGAAAATCAAATGCCACCAAGTGATCACTCCAGCCACGTTCAACCAGTTCTATTCAGATGAGTTCATGATTCACACTTTCCACAGAAGACCAATGGTGGCGATGGTAGGGAGCTCTGTGCATACCCAGGAAGCAGCAGTTTTTGCTGGTGTGTGTGTGCCAAATCCACAAGAACATTTGAGGAGATTAAGCTTATAGGTAATAAAACACATGTTTTAATGATGCCCACAAAGGCAAATCTTGTATATCAGGTAGGATACAAGAAGGGAGTGATCCTGTGACAAGACTGTCAGGAAGGGAGTCCTGTCTGGAACTAGTATACAGTACCTTTACTCTTCTCCCTGTGGGGATTACTGAGGGGTCTATGTATCATGTTACTGAAGATGCATGCACTGACCATAAATATTTTTTAAAAACTGCCTGGTAAGATACTTTTACCTTCCAGCCATTTAGAGTACACTACTGTTATCTTTGGGGGTCACTCTGCCATTACAACAGGACTACACACGAAGCCAGCACCCAAGCCTTGCTCAGCAGGTTCCAGGAGGGTCAGCAATTACTTTATGCACTTCAGAAAATTTGTATTGCTTGGCATTTGTCACCCACTGTGGCACAGGCAAAGCTACAGGTGTGTGCTTAGCATGTCCCCTTAGAACTTCCTTCAGCACACATATCCTCATTCTGAACTCACCTGCAGAGGTCTTCAACCTTAAGCCCTGAAGGATATCTACCCAGAAAATATTTTCAGGGATGGGAGAGAAATGCACCGTATACACCTACACAGGGGTAGACACACTATTCTCAAAGGGATTTGGATTTGTTTCATTCTGATAGCCTTAGCCCTGTATCCATCTGTAATAGCAGGTGTCCCAGGAAACTCAGATGTGGGTTGATCTTCATGGGGCACTTTAAAATCTTCCTCTGCACTCCCTTCTGTGTCCACATCACATCAGTCTTCCCCAAATCTGCCATAGTATTAGTAACCACATTTATGAGCTGTCCTACGTGAGGGGCAAGAATGGCCACTAGAGGCCCAAAGAGGGATGGGGGAGCCATTTGCAACACCATATCCCTCATCCCCTCCATAAACAGGTCCTCATCTGGGCCATGATTTTCTGGGTTATAAATGGTATTTTTCATGCCTAATTTCTGTATTACCTGTTGGAGCTCATCATGTGTCTGCCATCTAGCAGGGGAAGATAGTAAATCACCCTGATTTTGCCATACAGTGCAAAGTAAAGCCATACACCACTCAAGAAGGAAGTTGTTGACTGGGTTTTGTATGTATTTTGTAATTGCTGCTACAAGGCAGGATAAGTCAGGAAAGCCATCTTTCCCATTTCTAACTTGAACAGAATAATACCATTCACCCTAACATCCCAAAGGTGCAGAAGCCACGCTAATGTGGGTTCCGAGAACTTCTGCCAAAACAGGGAGTCCAAATCCACCATCTCTGCCTGTATACAGAGGTGGAATGTAGTGTGCTCCATGACATGGATAGGGGACTTCACCTTTCCTAGAGAAACCAACAGTTGCTGTGTCTTTTCTGTGTTAACTGCTACCAGGTGGGATTTCAATAAAGGAGAGGGTGATGCTGCTAGCACCACCTGTACCTCTTCATTCTCTTCCAGTGTATCCCCACTGCTTTGGGAACTGACAACAAATCTGTCACCACCCCACAGAGCACCTCCACCTCTGTCACTACTACATGCTTTGCCTTCTCTACAGTGCTTCACAGTGACACCTCACAGCTTGTAGTCTCAGGCTGCCTTTTCTCATTCTTCTCACAGGAGTATGTCCTTCTCCTTCATGATCTTTCTTAATACTGTGAGAAATAGCCAACCCATAGCCCCTGCCACAACATAAGCATTTTGTTTCTTTAAGGATTTTCCAATATCATGAAGGGCCGCCACCACTGACCCAAGAATCACCTCCACCCACTCCCAGTCTTGGGGAGGGTTCCACTCCTCTTGGAAGTCCACCACCTCGGACCATATGACAATTGAGGGATACTCAAGTGTCTCCCCATCCGCAGGAGCAGCCTGATGAAGTACCTTTCCCTTGAAGGCCATTTTTTCCATTTCTCAGTGTGCATCAAATACTACTGATTGTGCCAAAATGTAGCTCCAGGCTAGAGGAGCTTCCCAGGCCAGGCAAGTTCACTACCAAGCTTTATTCTCACAATGGCAGGTCAAGTGCTAGAATCATGCCCACCTCTGGAAAGTCTGGATTCCACAGACCTGTCTCTATCTCTACCTTCACTCCAGGCTATGCCTCCACTCCAGGCTCTGCTCTAAGCACTTGGAAGAACTCTTTATATAGAAAGAGAGGCCATAATGGTTTATTGCCAATAAGTGTGCAAGTATGTACCTGTACAGTAAGCCAAGTATTGCATCATTGCATGTGCACAGTGGGTGAGTAGATTAGGATCAGTTGAGGCTCCTGGCCATGGAACTTCCATTTTTCCTACAAATTAAAATGGTTACATATTGGTGGGAATGTAAATTAGTTCAACCATTGTGGAAAGCAGTATGGAGGTTCCTCAAAAAACTCAAAATAGAAATACCATACGACCCAGGAATCCCACTCCTATGAATTTACCCTAAGAATGCAGCAGCCCAGTTTCAAAAAGACAGATGCACCCCTATGTTTATTGCAGCACTATTTACAATAGTCAAGAAATGGAAGCAACCTAAGTGCCCATCAGTAGATGAATGGATTAAGAAGAGGTGGTACATATACACAATGGAATATTACTCAGCCATAAGAAAAAAACAAATCCTACCATTTGCAACAACATGGATGAAGCTGGAGGGTATTATGCTCAGTGAAATAAGCCAGGCCGAAAAAGACAAGTATCAAATGATCTCACTCATATGTGGAGTATAAGAACAAAGAAAAAAAACTGAAGGAACAAAACAGCAACAGACTCACAGAACCCAAGAACGGACTAACAGTTACCAAACGGAAAGGGACTGGGGAAGAAGGGCAGGAAGGGAGGGATAAGAGGGTAAAAGGGGCATTACGATTAGCAGACATAGGGTGGGGGGCACGGGGAGGACTGTACAGCTCAGAGAGGACAAGTAGTGATTCTCATCTCACTACACTGATGGACAGTGACTGTAATAGGGTTGGTGTGGGGGACCTGATGAAGGGGGTAGTTTAATCATCACAATATTGCTCATGTAATTGTAGGTTAATGATACTAAAATAAAAGAAATTGTAAAAAAATAATAATAATTAAAAAAAAAATTTAAGTGTTGTTAAAAAACAAAATTCAACCGAGTAAATTTCAAGATTTAAAAGGCTTTTTAAAATGATTCATGAATTTTTAACATCTTACCTAGTAAGTAAAGAATGCTCTGAGATAATACAAAATGGAAGGCTTTTATAGGAAGGAGGGTGGAGCAAGAAGTTCTTCACAAAATAAAGGATAATTTCAGGCAATGCTATTTTCCATTAAGGGGAAAAGCATGGGTCTTATCGTACAAATTGCTTCATCTTCTTTTGGGTGAGTGCAGGGAGTTATGGAGAGGTCCCTGTGATAAATTACCTTATTGGTGCTGACCAGATAGTTCCTGAATTACTATATTTCTGGGGGTCATTGAAACTGAAATTAGGTTAGGTATTAATCCTGTTTGGTGACATGGAGTAGCAGGACTGACTCCATTTTGGGTCCAACATTTTCTTTTTAAGTTTATTCAGCTACACAAAATGAAACACTTTTATAGGCAAATTAAAGCAGAAACAAGGAAGTTATACTAGCAAAAAATCAAGTTGGTTGTTGCAAAATTACTTTCCTTTAGGGGATAACAGTGGTCTATCAGGCAGAATAACTAACTAGTGCTGATCAGGTGATTCCTGATTGGCTGGTTTAAGATTCCATTAATGGGAGAGCCAAAACCCTAAGTTTCAGTTTGGTGATATGGTATCTAGCATACATGACTCCTTTTTGGGCTTCTCTTGTTCTTAACAATGTTCAGGTATTATATCTAATAACCATATTGCACTAAGGTTTCCTGTACATACACATGTGCCTATATACCTATGAGTATATACCAAGCCCAGGAAACTAAAATGTTACACTTTGATGATTAAACTCTTCTTGGGGCCTATTTTCTTTTTCAAACAAGTAATGTTTTATATCAATTTGGCACACACACTTTCAGGATATACATCACTACTACTATAAAGCCTTCTTCTGATGTAACACTATATTGTGATGTAGATTTTGCATCTATTTCAAGTATTGGTCTTTTAGATTTTTTGTGTGTACTTTCTATATTTTTTTGTTTCAGCTTTGTCTTCTGATATAATTTACATCATTTCAACTCATTGTTACATTAATATTAATGAGGTATTAGTAAACTCTCAATTTCTATGCAGATACAATTATGTGTCTTATTTATTATTATTATAATCATTCCCTTTCTCATTGTTTTAATTACAACTGACATACAATTCCCTATTTTTTTCCTAATTGATAGTCTTTTTCTACAAATACATTTTAAGATTTACTCTCCAAGGCTAAAATAATAAAAATATATAAATCTTATACAAATAATATATAAATATATATACTTTGTGTGGTCTCCCAGGATACCCATAAATTTTATGATATATAAAATGCTTTAATCATTGATATTTTGGTCCTATGGCTTTTTTTCTCACAGTTGAGATACTGTTATTGTTTCTGCTAGTTTGTACTGTGGAATGCCAGCAGCATAAGATTTACAAGGGCTATAATGAGTGGTCAGAGATCATCTGGATCATTATCTCAAAACACAGGATTATGGGAGGAAAAAAAGCCTCCTAAGCATTTGCTTTTGGATGATAATAACATAATAATTGATTATAAGATATACAGACTTCTCCTGTGAATTAAAACAAATTGGATCTTCTCATAGCATTTTTCTCCTTCCTTCAAAATAAAGATGCTCAGAACAAAGTATGAAGACATTTATATATTCACATATATAAATATATATTAAAATATATGTTTCAAACTTTTATACTGAGATGAATTGGTCATGAAAAGGACACGTGGTATATTTGAAAAAGGGTTGAGAGGTAAAATATATGAATTTCTTTCATTTACAGAAAAATACGAAGCTAAACTAATTTATATGTAAGATTCAATCACAGTTAAGGAGGTTAGCACTTCATAAAATATATATAGTCTGATGAGAAAAATATCATTCTTCTTCACCACCACTCTATTTATGACTTATTAATTTTTCATTGGAATCATAGTCCTACATTTAGAAGAACACATCTACCAAGATTATTTGGTCAATATCCCTGCTATTCAAATATATATATATGGAAGTTTTAAAAATATTTGTGGGCGCTGTTATAAAATAGTTTGAGTGATTTGGGAGAAATTGGAGGAGAAAAATAATGAGCTAATCTTGTCATAGTCAACCATATCACAAAGTTTTGTGATGTGGAAATGATTAAATATTGCACTTCATAGGTTAACTAGCTATTGTGGTGAGGCAGGGACTGTGTGCATAATCAAAGTAGGGGAAGGGCCTCCGGAAAAACCAGGCAGCATATTTGCACTCAGAGCAATGTAACTACATGCAAGGAAACCCCCTACCAAAACTCTGTGTTAAACATTAAGCTCTAGGGTTATTCTTCAGTAAGATCAGTTGGTGTTCCCCAGATGAAGAAAACCCCATGTTGTTATTATGCTAACCACTTGTAAGATTCACTTTAGCATGCTAAAAGGCCCAGGCCTATGTGCTGTCTTCCTCTTTCAGATCTGATGGGGTGGTTTTGCAAACTGGGCAACTAATTTAGCATGCAGATCCAGCTGTAAACAACATATTTAAAGGCAGCAAAGATTCCACCTCAAAGATAAGATTGCATTTTAACACCCAGGAAGTTTGGGAAGCAGGATTCTTAACTTACTCTTTAACAAACAGACAATACCTCAGCTCACCTTGGGGGCTGGACAGGCCACCTTTTGATATGCTCCTAGACCAAGAAGCCAGTATCCCAGAGAGAGAAATGGGGCGAGAAATCCCTTGTGTTAAGTTTATTCTGGGTGTTCAGACACCACTTAGCAGGTCTGTACCCTAAACTTTTTTCATGTTCTTGAAAAATCCTCATTTTGCCTATAAAACCCCCAAGACAACACACCACACCAGACTCTCTTGTCCCCTTCTGGCGTGAGCCGGGAGCTCTGTCTTTTCACTTTATTTCTAAATAAAAGCCTGTACCTAGCTCTCCTACCCTGAGTGTTTATGAAGCTCATTCTTTGGATTCGTGAACAAGAACCCCGGCATCATCTTTGGGGGCCTGTCCAGGATAGCTTCAGAGGTGACTATCGGCATCCAAGCCTGCGTTTTCTTTCACTGCCCTTATAGAAGGAAGCCGCCTATGGCACACAAAACTGGGCGCTTGTCAGCCACTTAAATGGGACTAGCCTAGCTACCGATCTAAGTCTCAAGTGACAGGTTCCCCTGCATCTCCCTCAGTGGATCCCCCGTCTCCTCTGGGAGCCGGGAATGTCACCTGAGTGGAAGCCAGGATTCCCTTTCAGAGGCATCCCCTTGGATGCGAGGGACTGAGGAAAGCCGTGGGCAACTGCGAGAGTCTAGGCTGAGGCTACACTTCAGTGGCTTCTCAAAGGTCCGCATGTCTGGAATCAGACCCCAACAGCCCAACTGGGTATCCTTGAGGAGTGTCTCTCTTTCTGTCTCTCTCTGACTTCCAGCCTGCTTTCTCAGGCCATCCTGGCCTCTGAGTGAGGCAGGGGGCGCTCCTAACTCTCTTATAACTTCATTAATTTCACGGAACATGATACTCACCACCGCAAGGTAGGAGATCTACACTTCGCTCTTATTCCTGACTTAATACTGCACTTTTTATCTCATGAAAATGTGTCTGGGCCCCTATTAGCCACTTAAAAGACTATTTGTGTGGCCTACCAGTCTTCAACTCTTGGGTGAAAGTTTTCCCAGTGTCTGCTGCTCCTTGATCCCCCACCTCCGGATGGACGGGAATATTGGGGAGTGGCCGGGATGATTTCCTACTTTCCTATCCTAATCTGCGGACTCCGTGGGCAGACCAGACTAGTAGACAGTGGTCCTTGGGTCTCGGCTCCAGCTGACTGATCCGATGGCGCTGAGTGAACCTCCCGCTAGGCTGCTGCCTATGCGAGAGTCGCAGATAACCCCACCCCCAACCTCTTGTCTCAGAGATCAGATATGTGATAGTGGGTGATTGGTTAAACGATTTTCAGGCAGTGGCAAAAACTAATGCTTGAGTATAGACCTCCGCTTCGTAACTGTACATGTAAATGGCCCCATTTAAATTCTAGCAATGACTCTATTCTATTGATCTCCCTTTCTTAAAAGCAGTCATCCTGGGGCTGGCATTTCCTTTTCTGTGTCTCCAGGGAAGCAAAACGGACTCTGACCAAGGCTCAGGCAGTGAGAGGTCACACAGTCCCTGCCCTTATCAGACCGGTAGGGGGCACTCAAGGAATGACTAAAGCTTGTGTAGTGAAAACTAAGATCCAGATTAAAACTCCCAAAAGGCATAAAGTAAGAGCACACTGGTGAGGTTCTCACTAGATCCAGGGCTCTGAAGCAACTCTTGCTTAGTGGGAAGGCAAGAGGGAAATCAAGGCAAGGTGCAGGACACACTGGTAAAGAGTAGTTAATTCCAGTAGGCCTGGCAGAGGGAGTGACTGACCACTGTCACCTAGGCTCCAAGGCGAGGGATCGCCCTTACAGAGAGAGAGACCAATTAGGTGCTGAACACCCATCTCTCTCTCTCTTCCAGATGGGAGCAGCCTCTTCAAGTTTAAAGCCAGACATTCCTCTGGCATGCATTCTGAAGAACTGGGGGCAATTTGATACCCAGACCCTGAAGAAGTACTTTATCTACTTCATACAAGCCTGGCCTCAATAAAAAGTATCTGAATAGAGAGGCTTGGTCCCTGAGGGAAGTATACAATATAATAAGGTTATGCAGCTAAGTATGTTATGCCACAAGGAAGGAAAATAGTCAAAAGTCCTGTAGACTACTACAATATGGAACTAGTTTTCTAAATTATTTTGGTGTAAATCTATTCTACTTATTGGGTTCATCATTATCCTCAAAAATTGAGAGGTTTTTAAAACTAGACTACCTGAAATAGAAGAAATTTATCTTCTGCAATAAATGCTGGCTTTAAGTGACTGGTGTTAGAATTGTACTTGCATTTCATTTCCAGCCACTTGGACACACACAGTCCATATCAGTTCCAAGCCTTCATCAGTCCTGTTAGCCTGCGGCCATCTAAACCTTAACCCAGTTATGTAAACTGCTCGCCCTTAGAGTGTATTTTTGAAAACTGAAATACTTTTAGTCAAGTGAGCTAAAAGGAAAGACGATAATTGGATGTCAGTATCTCAAATCTTTGTATCACTTTATCTGTCTGTGTATATGTTCTTTATGAAAAGTAGTGCTAGTTGTAGTCATTACATCTCAATCTGTATGTTTGTGTGTCTAAGTGTGTAAATAGAAAATATTTTTCTACCTCCGGATGGTGTTAATAAGCATTAATGGTAATTTAAGTTGAACTGAAATGAACATGTCCTTATGGTTATCAATTGCCTAATTTACATAAAGTCATTTAAAGTTGATGTTATCTGTTAAATCTTTCAAGAATACAATGCTTAGAGGCTTGACTTTGTCTAATGTTCAGTAAATGTTTTGTAAGTAATCTAGCATAGTTAAGAATGAGTAAACTAAGTGTAGCAAGTGAACATCTTAATAATAGTGTTACAGTGTGTATACTTACAAACAGCCTGAGAACTTTTGTGGTAACTAAAACCTTAAAGTTTTGCTAAGTTAATTAGACATCCTTTGTGTTTAGTAAGAGATTGTGCTATAAAGTTCATGGTTACAGAAATTATAAAATGTGTTCATAAATTTGTCAATCTAAAGAATGCTAGTGTAACAGTTTACAATGGCCTACTTCTCAGTGTTCAGTGAAAATTAAAGTTCCTAATGGTTTTAAGCTCTAATTAAAGCTACTTAAAATAATAAGGAAAACATTCCTTTCTGCATGCTAAAAGATGTGTCCTTTGATAACAGTAACTTTGTTCTAAAGTGCCACTGTTTATTTAAAGAGGGAGAACTCTGAATGTAAAAGAGAAGTTGTAGAAAGTTTGTGGGAGAATTGATATGGTCGTGCTATGTGAAATTAAAGCAAATGAGTCTCGATATCAAGTACACAGCAAAATTAGAATTTTCTTTTTAGTTAAAAAGACAAAATTTTTTTAAGCTGTTAGTCTTCTCTTAATATAGAAAGATTGCAAAGGGTTCTCTAATTGTTTTATCAAAGCAATTTCTCATGCTTAAATTCTCAATGACTTGTCTAAGTATTTAAGAAAATGAGATCTTAGTATTAAAAGGACTAAAAACTAAACTTTGCTAACAACTGTAATCTTCTGTATTTGCATTTAAAGAATTTTGTTGTCATTATGGATAAATAGATAAGTATTGCTTCATAGCAACCTATAATCCTATTAAAGCAAGTGCCAAAGAAACTTTCTTCTAACAACTTCCCAAAATAAAATTCAAAAAGATGCTTTTACCTCTAGTTAACTCTGATATTTTCCAGAGGGCCCACGGAAATGTCAGAGGAATTTTTTCTTATTGGGGAAATATGTGGCTAATTCGGCTTATTTATCTGATACATAATTACCTGCTTAATTACCTGGAAAGCACTGTCAAAGGGAATGATGCTGAACTTTGTTACTAAATATTTTGTGTTGCAGAAATATCCAAATTTCCTTATGTCAACTGTGTTATAGTAAGCTCTCATCAGATGTTTAGCCATTGTAATTTGTAAGTCTTTTGTCATTTATAGTCACTGTTTTATTACACCTAAACTAGTAAAGAACTAGATTTCAGCAGAACAGGTATTACATAGGATTAAGTAAACTAAGGAAGTTCAAATGTTGCTGATAAAGTGTTTTAAGCTTTGTCTCTTAAGCTGACAACAGTTTAGTAAATGGCAATACCTTTGTAAGCAGCACTGAAACATTTATCTTTCTCTCTACCTGATCCCTCCGGAATTTAAAAACTCAGTAACTATTTTTATATTTCATGGCGGTATGTTTATTTGCATAAGTTAAATAAGAATCTGCTTTCCTTGTAAGAGGACCGATTAAAAACACTGGTTATATTACCAAAGCTTTGACTGGAATGCTATTCCTGAGAGACACGTTGTGTAAACTCATATTAACAGACAGCTTTAAGGAACTGAGCTTGACTTTATAAAGCCAACAGATCCCCTTGAAGGAACTGGCCTGGTACCTTGCTTACAGGATTCCCAGCAGCCTTACCAGGTGAGTAAGGAAGGTCACTTCCTGGCAGGGGCAGGAACCTCAGAATGTCTTGGGGACCTCAAGAAGAGAGGAAATTCACCCAAATCTACAGGTACTGCAGGCAAAACTTGATGGCATGTCTGGCTTGGCTTTCTGGCCTTGATGCCTTTAAAAGTCCAATCTGAAGTTCCTTGTAAAAAGTCTCAGCAAAGCACATTTAAAAGAGCCTATGTAATTAATTGCTTTTCTTGCTGCACTTATGCAAATAATCAAGCCAAGTGTTAATTATTTTCTTAATCTGATTTCTTCTAGTAAAAATGAGGGTGATTTTAGAGAAAAGTATTGTTTCAATAATGCAACCTTATCTATAATGAGTCCTAATACTAGTCATTGGGAAATAAACTAGATCCAGAATACTAGTTTCACCAAGATATCTGGCTATGATTCTCAATTAGATTTTTACTATTTCTAATCCTCATATTCAGCCAAGCATTCATTAATCTCCTCGTCAAGTCTGTTCTTCCAGAATGGAAAATCCAACTCCAGATGTTACTACTTAACCTAATAACATGATTTATTATATCTCACCTAGAAGCCACAAAACTACAAATGCTGATAGCAATAGAACCCAGGATGGAAGTGCCCATTTTGTGAGGCCCTTTTGACCGACCATTGATGGAGACCTAGCTGCACCCCCTACTGCGCCCCCTCTCAGCATGAAACACCCAGAGCGGTCGTCACCCCCTTTCCCTAGCAGCAGCTAGGGTTTCCATCTGTAGAGGGGGGAATTAGACAGGGACTGTGGGTGTAGTCAGAGTAGGGGGAGGACCTCCGGAAAAAGCAAGGCAGAATATTTGCAGTCAGAGCAATGTAACTACATGCAAGGAAACCCCCTACCAAAACTCTGTGTTAAACATTAAGCTCTAGGGTTATTCTTCAGTAAGATCAGTTGGTGTTCCCCAGATAAAGAAGACTACCCCATGTTGTTATTATGCTAATCAATTGTAAGATTCACTTTAGCATGTTAAAAGGCCCAGGCCTATGTGATGTCTTTCCTCTTTCAGATCTGATGGGGTGGTTTTGAAAACTGAGCAACTAATTTAGCATGCAGATCCAGCTGTAAACAACATATTTAAAGGCAGCAATGATTCCACCTTAAAGATAAGATTACATTTTAACACCCAGGAAGTTTGGGAAGCAGGATTCTTAACTTACTCTTTAGCAAACAGACAATACCTCAGCTCACCATGGGGGCTGGGCAGGCCACCTTTTGATATGCCCCTAGACCAAGACGTCAGTATGCCAGGAAGATGGGATGAGAAATTCCTTATGTTAAGTTAATTCTGTGTGTTCAGCCACCACTTAGCAGTTTTACACCCCTAAACTTTCTTTCATGTTCTCGAAAAATCCTCATTTTGCCTATAAAACCCCTAGACAATGCACCGCACCGGACTCTCTTTACCCCTCCTCCCTGTGATGAGCATGTCAGCCTGATGGAAACCATACTCCAGATGGTTGTGACCAAGAAAACAAGGCACTTTCTTCCTACCAGCTCTAGTCAAGTGCTACACTGTCTCCCTATTTCCCCAGAAGGGACTATCTGCATTTCTCAGATAATTTCTTCATATCTCCTCATTTCCCAAAGGCTGTGTTGCAGGAAATAAATCCCAGAAGTGTGTGGCCAAGGGTCACCAGGCATGGCAGGTTAATACCAAGGGCCCCAATTTTCCTCATCCCGGCTTGCATGCATGGGAAAGTTTCAACATGTGTGAGGCAAGCTGAGGAGATTAGATGTTGCTCACTAGTTCAGAATCCTGTTCACAGAACAGATATGATTCTGGGAGAAGCAGAACATTGTCCCTGTCTCCAGTTCAGGTGGTTCTATTTTTTGCCCATGGTTCTGAACCATGCAATGCTTCACATTTTGCCCTTGTGTAGATTCAAGTCTTGAGAATTCTGGAAGCTCTCCCCTAAGATATTGACTTTATTTGAAACTGTGTATGGTTAACTACGAGTTTAAGAATTCTGTCCAAAATAATTGTAAGTCCAGGGAGAGGAAATCCTGGGGCAAAATACCTCTAAAAACAGAAATCAGTTAAAGGGAGAAATAAAGTTTAAAACCCATTAATTGCTTACAAACTGTAGTCCAGGGCAGTCTCTCTTCCCTACTCTGGAAGAAGCAAGGAAGCAAGCCCCTCCCCTTAACCTCTCATGTTCAGATACACCCTCAGTTGCCCAGGTAATTACCCGTTGATATGGAGATGAACTTCTCGCCAACCCTGAGGATATGCAAATCCACTAAAGCCAGATGAGATATTCTGGAAATATTACAATTTTACCCACAACAATGATGACATGGGGACAGTAATTAAGAGGAAGCTGGTAGCTCCATGGGACCAACAAGCTAACCAAAGGCCATCAAGTTCACCAGAAAAGCAGAAAAACAGCAACAGAGAGCCATTCAGGGTCCCAAACAAAACTCAAAGCCTAGATTCATAAACTACCATTGCAAACGGGGTCAAATTTAATTGCCTCAGGATGTGAAGCAATTTATTCCCCAGAGCATTGTTGAAAACAATGAAGGAATCATTTGAAAATTACTGGAGCTTAAAAAGAGGTGGTCAGAGAAAGAGAAAGCCAAAGAGAATACTATAAGACCACATTCATCCCAGAATGAATATACACACCCAAGGCTGAAACTTCCCAGCAATGGAATCAGAGGCTTATAGTGTGGGAAAATAAACTTTTAAAAAGGTCCAACCAAGTCTCAAAACAAATAAACAAGTAAGCAACAACAGTAAAATGTCCTGGAGATGATCATTACCCATAGTTGCTACATTTATTGTGAAAAAGATCCAGTTTTCAACATAAAATCACAAGAGGTGCAAAGAAGCAGGCAAGTTTGACACAAACACATTTGAGAAAAATAGATAAAAGAACCCCTGGAAAAGGGCCCTGATGACACACTTAACAAATATTTCCAAGCAAAGTTATGTGTATGTCCAAAGAACTAAAGGAAACTATGTTTTAATAGTAAAGGAAGGGATGATGATAAAGTCTCATTAAACAGGGAAAATTACTAATGAAACAGAAATTATAAAAAAGAATCAAATGGAAATTCTAAAGTTGAAAGTTACAATAACTGAAAGTAAAAGAATCACTAGAAGTGTTCAAAAATTGAATTGAATGCACAGAAGAAAGAATTAACAAAATTGAAGATATATTTATAGACTATGTCATACAAATACACAGAGCAAAAAGAGAGGGCATAATTTGAAATGGATTGTTATATTTTTATAAGGTTTATTATAATCACCAGTAAACCATTAAAAAAATAACTTTAAAACATATGCACAGGAAAAGAATCAAAATAATACACTACAAAATTAATTAAATATAGGAATAACATCAGCAAGATGCTAGACCAGGAAGCTCCAGGCCCTTGTTCCCCATGGAAACATCAAGTAAACAGTGACAGATAACTAACATAGCTTTGTTGGAGCTCCAGAAAGCAGTTAAGATCTACAACAACCAAGTGAAAAAAATACACTCAACATAATAGGAAATATCATGGCATTTCTGTTTACTCTGGTGCCCCCTTTCACTGGTATAGTATGATATAGTCAGGAGGAAACACTTCAATTCCCAATTCCCTCCATTCAGATGAAAGGAAAAGAGAGGAACTTATTTGTAATGTTCTGGGCTTAACTGTTGGATGCCCAAGGAACTGGTTTCTGTCTTGCTAGACTTGGAGACCACAAGGGAAAACTACAAAATGTTATTGAAAGAAATTAAAGAAAACACACATAAATGGAAAGATACATTGTGCTTAAGGATTCACAGACTTATTATTAAGATGTCAGTACTATCCAAAGTGATCTACCAACTCAATAAAATCTTTATCAAACTTCCAATTATATTTATTGCAGAAACAGAAAAATCCATCTTAAAATGTGGAATCTGAAGGAAACAAAAAATCAAAATATTTTGAAAAACAAAGAAAGTTGTAGGTCTCATATTTCTTGATTTTAAAAGTTACTATAAATGCACAGTAATTAAAACAGTAAGGCATAATGACAAACATATATAGGCCAATGATATAGAATAGGGAGGCAGAAATAAATCATTACATATGTATCTAAATGATTTTTGACAAGTGTGCCAAGACCATTCAATGGGGAAGGGATAGTCTCCAGCAAATGGTAATGGGAAAACTGAATATGCATATGCAAAAGAATGAAGTCAGATCCATTTCTTAGATCATATACAAATATTTACTCAAAATGGATCAGACCTAAATATAAGAGATAAAACCATAAAACTCTTAGAAGAAAGCATGGTAAATTTTCATGACATTGTCTAGGCAAAGAATTATTGGCTAGGAAACTAGAAGTATAGGCAAAAAAAAGAAAATAGATTATTTGGATTACATCAAAATTAAAAACTGTTATACATCAAGTGGCAGTATCAACAGGGTGAAAAAGCAACCCATATTGTCAAAGAGTTTTACAAATCATATATCTAAAGAAGGGTTAATATCAAGAATATACAATGAAACCCTTCAGCTCATTAATAAAAAAGCAATGATTTTGAAAATTCACAATACTTGATAGACATTTTTCCAATGAAGATATACAAATGGCCAATAAGCACATGAAAAGATGTTCAATATCACTAATCATTAGGGAAGTGCATATCAAAAACACAATGAGATATCAATTCCTACCCTTTAGGATGACAATAAGAAAATAAGAGAAAATAAAAATGTTGAGTATGTGGAGAAACTGGAACACTTGTGCATTGTGGGTGGGCATGTAAAATTGTGCAGCCACTGTGGACACTATTATGGCCATCCTTCAAAAAGTTAAACAGAATTACCTCATGATTCAGCAAATTCACTTTTCGGCACATACCCCAAAAAATTGAAGGCAGGAATTCAAACAAATATTTCCACACCCATGTTCATAGCAGCATTATTCACAATAGCCAATAGTGGGAAGTAATTCAGGAGTCCATCAATAAATGAATAAATAAATTAATAATGGTATATTATTCAGCCAAAAAAACTAATGAGATTTTGATACATGCTACAGCAATGGATTACACTAGAAAAATCATGCTAAGGGAAATAGGTCAGACAAGAAAAGGACAAATATTGTATTATTTGATTTATTTGAAATATCTGGAGTAGGCAAAATCATAGAGACAGAAAGTAGATTAGAACTTACCAAGGACTGTGGTAAAGTGAGAATGGGCAGATATTCCTTAGTGGATACAGAGTTTCTGTTTGGGGTGACATTTTTGGTAATGGATAGCAGTGATGGTTGTACAACGCTGTAAGTGTTACCAGTTTCACTCAATTGTACACTTAAAAATAGTTGTAATGGTAAGTTTTTATGTTATCATATATTTACCACAATTAAAATGAAAGAATGGAGCATTGATTCATACTATAACATGGATGAAATTTGTAAACATCATGCTAGGCAAAAAAGACACAAAAGCCACATATATTATTCCATTTCTATGAAATAATACTGAATAGTCAAATCCATGGAGACAAGGGATGAGGTGCATATTGAAATTAATCTCAAACACACATAGGGTTTCTTTATGGGGTGATGGTGATGTTTTGGAACTAGATAATGGTGATAGCTGCACAATACTGTGAATATACTAAAACACACGGAATTATACACCTTAAAATAGTGATTTTTATGTTACATGAATTTAATCTCAATTATCAAAATTATCAAAAGAATGAAAGATGCTTTTCATGATTGGGTTAGTATTGCATCACTTCTATTTTTTTGCTTATCTTACCTATTATCAACATTCAGTTTGATATAAATTGGAAATAGCTATTGAAACAATTATTATTGAGAATAAATTGATACTAGAGAGAAAAATCAGTGGGTATTTTAAAAAAGAGTTATAGCTCTAGAAAATAGGAAAATGACAAGCACCTCCAGTACATAAATTCTGGATTGCAGAAATAAATTATTTATGACTATTAAATATAGAAATGTTGAAAGGAAATGTGGTAAAACATTTGAGTGGATGTTACAGATCATGTACTAAAGATTTTTACCCCAAGCAAGGGAACTCAATTTTTTAAATATGTAAGAAAAAAAAAAGAAACTCAGGTAAATGTTATGGGGGGAAATTGTTTTCATGTGTTCTGCTTATAGAATGGGTTTTTTATACTATTAATTTCCAGAAGACTAAGAATTGTCAATCATTTTTTAAAGTTAATTTTCAAAGAGTTCTTTCTGAGCTCCATTTAAACTCAAGCATTTGTGGGAAAATAACAGGGAATGGAGAATAAACACCACTCAAGAAACTAGAATTTTAAATATACAATAAAAATAATTTGTATCTGTCTCAATTGGTTTTCTAAATATCTTCAAGAAACCTTTAAAAAGCAATAACCTCTTTTTGTTCTACTGATGGTGTCCTTTGCTGTACAGAAGCTTTTCAACTTGATATAGTCCCATTTGTTCATTTTTGCTTTTGTTTCCCTTGCCCGGGGGGATATGTTCATGAAGAAGTCGCTCATGTTTATGTCCAAGAGATTTTTGCCTGTTTTTTTCTAAGAGTTTTATGGTTTCACAATATGGGAAAATATATTCATAAATGATGTATCTGATAAGGGGTTGACATCCAAAATATACAAAGAACTCACGCACCTTAACAAACAAAAAGCAAATAACCCAATTAAAAAATGGGCACAGGACATGAATAGACACTTCTCTAAAGAAGAAATTCAGATGGCCAACAGGCACATGAAAAAATGCTCCACATTCCTAATCATCAGATAAATGCAGATTAAAACCACAATGAGATATCACCTCACACCAGTGGGGATGGCCAACATCCAAAACACAAACAACAACAAATGTTGGCGAGGATGTGGAGAGAGGGGAACCCTCCCACATTGCTGGTGGGAATGCAAATTAGTTCAACCATTGTGGAAAGCAGTATAGAGGTTCCTCAAAAAAAACTCAATAGAAATACCATATGACCCAGCAATCCCACTCCTAGGAATTTACCCCAAGAATGCAGCAGCCCAGTTTCAAAAACACAGATGCACCCCTATGTTTATTGCAGCACTATTTACAATAGCCAAGAAATGGAAGCAACCTAAGTGCCCATCAGTAGATGAATGGATTAAGAAGATGTGGTACATATACACAATGGAATATTATGCAGCCATAAGAAAAAAACAAATCCTACCATTTGCAACAACATGGATGGAGGTGGAGGGTATTATGCTCAGTGAAATAAGCCAGGCCAAAAAAGACAAGTACCAAATGATCTCACTCGTATGTGGAGTATAAGAACAAAGGAAAAAAAAATCTGAAGGAACAAAACAGCAGCAGACTCACAGAACCCAAGTACGGACTAACAGTTACCAAAGGGAAAGGGACTGGGGAGATGGGTGGGAAGGGAGGGATAAGAGGGTAAAAGGGGCATTACGATTGGCAGACATAGGGTGGGGGGGCACGGGGGGGACTGTACAGCTCAGAGAAGACAAGTAGTGATTCTCATCTCACTACGCTGATGGACAGTGACTGTAATGGGGTTGGTGGGGGGGACCTGATGAAGGGGGTAGTTTGATCATCACAATATTGCTCATGTAATTGTAGATTAATGATACTAAAATAAAATAAATTGTAAAAAAAAAAAAAAGCAATAACCTCCACCATGAGCCATATTTCAGAGACAGATTTATTGTATCGGATGTTGTTATAGACTTCACAATACATTTGAATATCATAACGTTGAATTTCCAAGAAGTTGTATATCACCGTTGGCAAAATGCACTGTAGTACCAACTCGTTTAAATAAATGAATTTCACACAATATCTTTCTTCCCCCACAATCTTCAAACTTGCTTTTATTAGCTACTTTCTCATTTTCACTGAGGACTAGTTAGTACTGAGCTTGTGCTCTGACAATATGAAAATACTTACCTGACTTTAAATGCAGGATTTAATTGACTAAATCTGTGACAGACGTGTTTTAAATTATATGATAAATGGTGCAAATACATTACACATTATGAATTAGTAATTGAAGTATTAGAATTTAATTTCTTTTATGGTTGCTTCCCTCATTTTATAAAAATAAACTATGTTTTGTGAAAAGAGAATTCTGCTCCGTGACTTATGCTGCAAACAAAAAAAGAATAGACCAGATTCTACTTGTTTCAGTTCACAATTCCTCTTCTCTTTGGTCTTAACGTCTTCATTAGAATTATATTTTAAGATGCACAGCACAATGGAAGTGAAGTTTTACTTAAAAACAAACTTTTAAAACTTATCCATGTTCACTTATTTGTGTTTTATACGTTTCCATTTGTTCAAAAATTGATTTGTCACATTTTAAAAACACATAATATAAACAGCAATAACTTATAAGCTCAGAAATATTAAGAATAGAGATGGAAAATGGACCCAGATATCACACAATTTGGGGTATTTCATTAATGTCCATCCCTTCATTAAAGATGAATCATATTTAGTTATAAAGCTTCCTTCAGAAAATATAAAATGGGAAGAAAATAAAGTAATGCACAGCATCATTTAGATGAAAATAAAGCAGATGATTAGGAAAATAAAAACATGGTGTGTATGAAGAATAGAATCTATTGAGTATCTTAATAAAGGGAACATTGAAATAAATAATACCAATTTCCTTAGAGAAAATATAACAATACTACTATTACCAGTTACATAGTGTCCATTAAACAGCCAATTCTCTAATTAATTTATATGTATTTAATCTTTCCAAATCCTACAAAGTAGCTACTACTATTATTCCTGTTTACAGATGAGGGGACTGAAGCACAAAGGAGTTAAGAACTTGCCCAAAGTCATATATAGAATAAAATGAAGGATCCATATTTTAACCAAGACCCTTTGGTTCCCAAGTCTACATTTCTTGAACATCACAGGCTTTTTATTCTATTAATGTCAAAAATGATAACAACAGCTACTAATTACTGAGTTCTTACTATGTGCTAAAAATCTCTTCAATTTAACTCTATGAAGTCAAAATTAATTTCCCTCTCTTACAGATGAGGCCCCTGATCCTGTACCTCAAAGAGGATAAATAACATGCCAGGTTATGAAGCTGGTAAGTGGTTGAGCCAAAGTTCACAGCGAGTCCATCCTATTGGTACTGTGGATAAAACTGAAAGATTTCCAGAATCTCTCCCTTGGCCTAGTGCATCTCCACATCAATAGGTGTTTCCAAGGGATGGAGAAAAGTAGTCCATCTCCATATCAATAGGTAATTACAAGGGGAAGCAAGGGTATATCTGGACTGGAGAGGTTGTGTATGGTCCCTTTTTTCAGCCTTGTCATGGGAGTCATAGGCAAGCATAAGTGGATGAATGCTTGCAAGCAATAAATGGGCTTCTCCCACTTTATTTCTTGCTTTGACTGATTTCAGTACAAAGGCATTTTGCTTCAGAATGGAAAATATTTGCTCCCTGGAGTTAAATCTTGAAGTATTTGGCAGGACCTTGAATCCGAAATCTATCTTCATGGGTGCTACCCTTGGGTGGACTGCCCCTAGAGATGGTGACGGATACCCAAAACACCCACTGTTGATGCTGGGGAGGCCCCAGTGCCTGCAGTGGTAAAGGGTGCAGCTTCTCCTGGGAAGCCCTTATCAGTGGTGCTTCCAATTGTAGAGCCCCTAGTGGGGAATTGGTTTAGGGTAATGTACCTCCTAGAGGGGTGGGGACTTCTCCAGAATTTGGGAAGGGTGGACACACCAGAAGCTGTGGTATTAGCCATAAGTGAGACATAACACTGCTTAGAGACCCTGAGTGACCATCTAGTAGCTGGGATTGTGGGATGTCTGTTTCCAAAGATAGTGGAAAGGGTTGTTGATGAGAGAGAGAGAGACTTCGGCAGAAGAGAGATACATGTCAGCACTGTTTGGAGGAGCTGGGAGATGACCTATGGAATGCCGTTAAGAAAGAGAGACAGTTATTGGGAACACAAGTTGCACTCCTGGAAGATACATTAACAGTGAAGGAGGAGGCAGCAGGAGAATCTGAATTGCAGGAAGCTATGGGGGAGATTGAAGAAAGATCTGTGCCTTCAGCCTCAGACATGTTAGAGGATGTGTTGGGAGAGGATAAGGAGGAGGTATGGCCAAGGGCAGGTATCCTGCTGAGGCCACTGCCTGAGGCACCAGCCTCTCCCATATTAAAGGCATGCCTGGTTGTAATTAAGAACATAAAAATGCAACAACCATGGGCTCCTCATGGGAAAGAGCCACCCCTTCCCAGGTTATGGAGCACTCCACGCTCCACCTCTATACCAAGGATGGGCTGGTGGACATGGGCAACCAGTTTGGGCAGAAGCCATCAGAACTTCTGCCTACATGGCTTTTGTATCACTGGGATTTGGGCGTGGAAAACATTACTATGTCAGGTTTTGAAATGGGTAGACTGGCTTCCCTGATGACTCCCCCTTCCTTTTGGCAGTGGTTGAAAAGTGCCCATCACACCTCAAACTGCCAGGGCTTCTTGATTGGCTGACAGCAGCCATCAGGATAGTTTGGCGTAATCAAGGTGATTTATCATACTTACTCACTAGTTGAAAAATGCAGAGCTCCAGCAGGTGTTATGGGAGCTGGGCATGAAAAATATCATCTATAATATGGATCCCCAGGGCTCCGACGAGGAGTTGTTCATCATAGGAATGAGAAATATGGTGCTCCATAAAGCACCCCCATGTCTCTTTGTGTGTGTACCTAGTGACTATTCTTGACCCCCACATAGGGCAACCTATAGATGAGGCTACTTATACTTTAGCAGATCTGGGAGAGGCTGAAATATTAAGAGCATATAAAGAAATATGGACTGCAACTGAAAGGAGAGGTGCAAAGGGCCGCATGAAGTTATCAAGGACCCAGATGTAGATTGATTTGAGAAAAGGTGGGGATAGTGAAATAGAAACTTTATAGGCAACCCAATAGGATCCTGTTAGAACCTTGGCATTAATTAAAGCCAGAGCAGCAGTTCTAGCCACTGAGGTACAGGGCATGGAAGCTGGAGGCAAAGAAACATGTCTGGCTTGTGTCCATGCAAGACTTCCTTGGGGACAGTACTTAGGCTCCACCTGGGTACTCACATCCACAGGAGGATGATAGGGTGTCACAGTTTGACTGAGGGGGTGGGGTCAAATACTCCACCTTGGGTGACATGTTGGGGACCAGAGGCCACATGTAGAATTAGTAATTCATTGGTCCTCTGTGAATGTCCCTGTGTCTTGGCACTCGTGGACACAGGAGCTGGATGCTCTCTGATTTATGGCAATCCTGAGCATTTTCCTGGGACCCCTGCTGTGATAGATGGTTATGGAAATAAGTCAATTAGAATGAAGAAGACCAAAATCCCATTGGGTATAGGGCATTTATCCCCAAAGTACACTGTGTACATTTCTCCCATCCCAGAATATATTTTGGGTTAGATATTCTGCAGGGCCTGTGGTTACAGACCTCTGCAGAAGAGTTCAGATTGATGGTACATATGGTAAAGGCAGTTCTGAGGGAACATGCTCAACACCCACACACAGTTCTTCCTTTACCATGGGTGACAAATACTGAGCAGTATAAATTGCCTTGGGAGCACAAGGAAATTGGAGAAATTCTACAGGATTTGGAGAAGGTGGGCATCATAAAGCTCACTCATAGTGCTTTTAATTTCCCACTGTGGCCATTGAAAAAGCCAGATGGCTCCTGGCATATGACTATGGATGACAGAGAATTGAAGAATTTCACACGCCTTTTCATGCTGCTCTCCCCTCTATAGCACCCTTATGGACACCCTCATTCATGAACTAGGGATGTATCAGTATATTTGGACATTGTTAATGCTTCCTTCTCTATTGACATAGCACAGGAAAGTCAGGAACAGTTTACCTTCACATGGTAAGGCTAGCAATGTACATTCACTGCCCTTCCACAGGGATACCTCCACAGTCCTATAATTTGTCATGGACTTGTAGCCCAGAACTTGGCCATATGAAAGAAACCACAAATGGTGCAGTTATATCACTACATTGATGATATCATGCTCACGTCTGATTCTCCTACAGACTAAGAAGAGCCAGTTCCTAGACAGCTTCAAATCTGTAGGAGAAAGGACGGGCTGTGAACAGCACCAAGGTTCAGGAACCTGGTTTGTCTGTAAAGTACTTGGGAGTTGTCTGGTTGGGTAAAACTAAAGTTTTCCCAGAGGCAGTCATAGACAAGGTCCAGACTTTCCTTACCTCTACCAGTGTGGCAGTATTATAAGAGTTTTTATGTCTTTAGGGTTACTGGAGAGTGTTTATCCAATACTTGACACAAATTCTGAAGCCCTTATACTGGTTGTTATGAAAGTGCATCAGGTGGGACTAGGATAAAACATGTGCAGTTGCTTTTACTGATGATAAGTGAGCACTCAAGGCCATACAGGCCTTGAGCATAATGGAGTCATCAAGGCCCTGTGAGCTATATGATCATATAAACAAAGATGGTTATGGTTGGGGCCTTTGGAAGCAACTTGAATGGACACACCAACCTATTGGATTCTGGTCACAACTATAGAAAGGAGCAGAGGTCTGGTACACCTTGGGAGAGAAGCACCTGGCTGTGATGTACCACACCTTGCTGGCTACAGAGCCCATCACTGGAACAGTTACAGACAAGTTAATAACCACCTATCCCATTGCAGGGTAGGTGCGAAACTGAACCAAAAGACCATGGAGTGGTGTGGCACAGATGCCTACACTGGCCAAATGGGGTGCATATTTACAGCAGATAGTGCCCTCTCTACTAGTTCTGTAAGTAGAGAACTCCAACGTTTATTAAGGCCAGTGACCTGCACCAGTGGAAAGCAGGAAGAATTTGCTTTTGAGCCACTGGTACCTGAGAGTCCTTATCAGAAGGGAAAAGTCCCTATACATGAAGATGCTTGTTATACAAATGGCTCCAATCATGGGCAGTCCCTGAAGTGGAAGGTTGTGCTTTTCATCCTAAGTTTGAGACCATACTGACAGAAGATGGAGAGGGGAAGAGCAGCCAATAGGCTGAGTTTTGGACAGTATGGCTTGTGATCATCCAGGATCACTTCCCTATAGTTGTCTGCACTGACAGCTGGGCTGTCCACTGGGGATTGACCCTCAGGCTACCGACATGTTACAATGCCAACTGGATGGTTGGTCACTGGCCCTTTTGGGGGCAAGAGCTTTGGAAAGACCTATGGGCCTCTGGTTAGACTAAGACAGTTGCCATATATCATTTGACTGGCCATTTGCCTTTGACATCCCCAGTTAATAATGAAGCAGACACATTGGCTCAGGTGCATTGGCTAGAAGGAGCACCTACATCTGATGTAGCCCAATTGTTACATCAGCATTTGTTGCATGCTGGGCAAAAGACAATGTGGGCTGTAGGCCATTGGTTGGGCTTGCTGTTCACCTTTGAAGAAGTTAGCAGACCCCAGAAGTTCTTGTGTGCTCTAAAAGGGACTTACACAGTCCCACAGCAACATGGGACAATAGTAGAGGAGCTGATACTACTTGTCAGGTGGCAGATAGACTATATTGGGCCTCTGTCCATATCAAA
Source organism: Phataginus tricuspis (assembly GCA_029783875.1). Classification (NCBI taxonomy): domain Eukaryota; kingdom Metazoa; phylum Chordata; class Mammalia; order Pholidota; family Manidae; genus Phataginus; species Phataginus tricuspis. Next base: position 71,220,833 of record JAQQAC010016209.1, read on the forward strand.
AGGATATTGATGTGCCATGACTTGTATGGATACAGATCCTGGACTCTTGGTTGCTTCCTGCATGTCATAGAGATCAGGAAACCACCAAAAGGGGCCTAGAATGTCACTTTGCAGTCTATGGCCAGTCACAGGGGACTGAGAGTGACCAAGGCACCCACTTTCCTGGACATGTGTTACAAGAATGGGTGCAACAATTAGGAATAAAGAGGAAATTTCATATACCATAAACTCCTACCATGCAGACATGACATGATAGAGAGCTCCAGTGGTTTGTTTAAATCTGGCCTGAAATCAGACACCAGTCATTTATGTGGCTGATCAATTCGTTTATGGACAGTGTTACAGCGTTTGAATGACAAGACCCAAAAAGAAGCCTTGCCCCTTGTGGACTTGCTAACACACATTGCTGCCTCTCCTATACAACTGTATGTGCAAACCAAAGAGGAGTTATTGAAGTCAAAATTTTCCAGCAGAGCAACATTCTGCTGCCAGCCCCAACTGCTTTAAACTCTGGAGATTCTGTTGACTAGACATGGCCCTGGACATTTTAATGCATGGACCAGTGATGGCTGGCCCTTCTAGCACCCTGGTGAAAAGGCCTGGAAGCTGGCCTCCTGTGTATTCCTGATGTACCTGCAGAGTGGCCCCCACCATCATGGTAACATACCCAAAACATCCGGGAGGTGAGAGCATCTTACGGGGATGTTTTGTTTTATCTTTGTGGCCAGTGCATATACCTCCCATAGCCCTTTACATTGACCCATCTGTAACTCCCACAGGGAGGGGGCTGAAAATCTGGTAAACTAGACCAAGACGATGTCTCATTCCTGCCACTCTCCTATCACAGGACAATTCTCTTTCATGCACCCTATCTGATGGACAAGATTTCCCTTTGCTGGTATCATTAAAACATATATTTTGTTGCCTTTAAGGTTTTCTTCTGAAGTCCCTGTGGCCTGTATGCATCCTGTGGCTGCAGCTGCTGCATGATGATTTCTCTGAACTCCCTACCTGTTCAGCTACTGACTGCCTGTGGAATTGGCGGGCTATGGACTAAATCTCATAGGACTTTGAACCTAGCTGAATCCTCTGGGTTGAGGATTATCATGATTTTATTGCGGTTGCTATTGTATGTATGTTATTTATCTGGTTACAATGCTCCAGTTTTCTCACACAGGGGCCATTGCAGAAGATGGGGAATGCATAGATTGTAAGGCAAGATTTCTGGAGGGCTGGGCTGTGGGTAAAATTGCAATATTTCCAGAATCTCTTGCCTGACGTTAGTGTATCTCAATGTCAATAGGTGTTTTTAAGGGGTGGAGAGAAGTAATCTTTCTCCATATCAATAGCTAATTACCAGGGCAAGGGAGGGCATAACTGGACTTGAGAGGTTGGGTGCATCTCCTTCTTCTGCAGCTGGGTCATGAGAGACTTGGGAGAACAGAAATGGACAATTGCTGGTAAGTAGTAAATGGGTTTCTCCCACTTTATTTCTCCCTTTGACTGATTTTGGTTTCAAAGGTATCTTGCCCTGTGATTTCTCCCTAGGGGTTTTACAAAGGTAATCTATTTTTGCAGGAACTGTATGCTATTTTTATTGTCTTGAATGCCCTTTCAAATTATATTTAATCCAGACTTAATTTAAATATCTCATTACAGAATCAATGCATAACAATTAATTGTTTGAGCAAATTTCTTTTCCCTGGTACTTAGTTTGCTGTAAATAGATAAAAACAGGATTAGTTCTCCTTTTTAAGGCTAACTGAAAATTTCTCATAATACCAAGTCAAAATATGGAGAATAGGAAAGGCTTATGCCATTCCACCATGTGAAATCTGTAGCTGAAATGTCCCCAAGGTTTTGTTCATTTGTTTAAGTGCTTGGTTGGTAAATTCTTACCATTTTTCACCCTTTCTCCCTTCTCACATTCAGAGCCTGCCATCTGGCCTGCTAATTACACCTGAAGACAAATATTGCTATGATCACTTCTCCATCTGTTATTGGCAACTGATTCTAACCAAAACATAAAGATAATAGAGGTTATGGAGGGGTAATGATCAACTTTCACCAAAGTGCTGCACTCTTCGCTTTTGCACTGGCATCAGTTAACCAGCTGGCTGCACTTACATTAGCAGTTGCAATACTGATTGGTCCTTCCTGTGTCCGGCTTCTTTGATCTCTGTGCTCTAGAACTGAACATCACTTCACTCTCTTCATCCAACCTTATACACAACTAGCCTTCTCAAACTGATTTTTTTAAAAGAGAAAACATGAGAAAAGCACAATTAAAAAATTTCTGGGAGTGACTATCTCTTAACTGCCTCTTTCATTACCATGTTCACCTCTGCACGTTTTGAACAGTAGTATAGCTCTTTACACTAGATTCTTAATGAGGATATTTACCATGAATACCCAATGAATGTGGGCTTTATGGAATAAATACTCTGCTCTAAGCTATCTCAGAGGGCACTCTTTATGATGTCAGGGTTCTTGTTCACAAAGCCGAAGAATGAGCTTCAAAACACTCAAGGTAGGAGAGCAAGGTACAGACTTTTATTTAGAAATAAAGTGAGAGGAAATAACTCCTGGCTCACACCAGGAGGGGACAAGAGACCCCAGGGTGGTGCGTTGTCTAGGGGATTTATAGGTAGTAGAGAATTTTTGGAAATTGAGGGCTTAGGGTATGGACTTGTACCACCTGCCCTGCCCTCAAGGTGGGCTGGGTTATTGTCTGTTTGCTAGGGCTGTTTACAGTGAAGTCATGGGTTATGCTGAGATACCCTTGCAAAACACTCAAAACATTCCAGGCAAAGTTGCTCCTGGCCTTTTAACCTTTAACTGATTTCACAGAAGATGTCTATATTCCTAGTCTGGTATCTTTACCCTGGAATATTAGTGTGACCTTGACTTTGCATAATGCCAGAGTTTCCATAGGGACTTTATATTGTTACATTGCTTTGACTGTAAATATCCTGCCTTGCTTTTTCTGGAGGTCCTCACCCTACTCTGTCTAAGCCCATGGTCTGTCTTACTGCCCCCTCTACAGATAGAGACCCTAGCTGCTGCTAGGGAAAGGGGGCGATGACCACTCTGGCTGCTTCATGCTGAGAGGGGGCGCAGTAAGGGGTGCAGTCAGGTCTCCATCACTGGTCAGTTGAGAGGGCCTTGGAAGATGGGCACTTCTATTCCAGGTTCCATTTCTATTACTATTTGCAGTTTTATGGCTTCTAGGCAAGATAGAACAAATTGTGTTATTAGGTTAAATAGTAACATCTGGAGTTGGATTTTCTAGTTTGGTTCAACTTGATGAGATTAAGAATTCATGGCTGAATATGAGGACTTGAAATAGTAAAACTTTAATTGAAATGATGGGAGAAAAGTGAAACATCTAGAGAATCATAGCCAGATATTTTGAAGAAACTAGAATTCTGGATCTAGTTTAGGTCCCAAGGACTAGTATTAGGATTTAGTATAGATAAGGCTGCATTATTGAAACAATACTTTTCTCTAAAATCACCCTCATATTTATTAGAAGTAATCAGATTAAGAAAATAATTAACACTTAACTTGATTATTTGCATAAGTTCAACAAGAAGAGCAAGTGATTAAATAGGCTTTTTTAAATGTGCTTTCCTGAGACTTTTTATAAGGAACTTCAGATTGGACTTTTAAAGGTCTCTCAAGGACAGAAAGCCAAGCCAGACTTGCCATCAGGTTTTGCCTGCAGTACCTGTAGATTTGGGTGAATTCCTCTCTTCTTGAGGTCCCCAAGACATTCTGAGGTTCCTGCATCTGACAGGAAGTGACCCTCCTTACTCACCTGGTAAGGCTTCTGGGAACCCTGTAAGTAAGGTACAGGCCAGTTCTTCCAAGGGGCTTTCTTGGCTCTCTAAAGTCAACCTTAGTTCCTTAAAGCTGTTCATATCTGAGTTTATGCACATTTCTCTCAGGTATGACATTCCAGTCAAAACCTTGTTAATGTAACCAGTGTTTTTAATTGGGAAGCAAGATTCTTAACTTACTCTTTAGGAAACAGACAATACCTCAGCCCACCTTGGGGCCTGGGCTGGTCGCCTTTTGATATTGATGCCGGGGTTCTTGTTCACGAAGCCTAAGAATGAGCTTCATAAACACTCAAGGTAGGAGAGCAAGGTACAGGCTTTTACTTAGGAATAAAGTGAAAGGACAGAGCTCCCGGCTCAGGCCAGGAGGGGACAAGAGATCCCAGTCTGGTGCATTGTCTAGGGGATTTTATAGGCAGATGAGGATTTTTCAAGAACATGAAAAAAGTTTAGGGTTGCAGACCTGCTAAGTGGTGTCTGAACACCCAGAATTAACCTAACACAAGGAATTTCTCACCCCGATCTCTTTCTCAGGGATACCGGTGTCTTGGTCTAGGAGCATATCAAAAGTATGTTTGCTAAAAAGTAAGTTAAGAATCCTGCTTCCCAAACTTCCTGGGTATTAAAATACAATCTTATCTTTAAGGTGGAATCTTCCCTGCTTTTTACTATCTCGTTTACAGCTGGGTCTGCATGCTAAATTAGTTGCCCAGTTTGCAAAATCACCCCATCAGATCTGAAAGAGGAAAGACAGCACATAGGCCTGGGCCTTTTAGCATGCTAAAGTGAATCTTACACATGATTATAAATGATTAGCATAATAAAAACATGTGCTTCTCTTCTTTATCTGGGGAACATTAAGTGATCTTACTGAAGAATGACCTTAGAGCTTAATGTTTAACACAGAGTTTTGTAGGAGTTTTCCTCGCATGTAGTTTCATTGCTCTGACTGCAAATATTCTGCCTTGGTTTTTCCGGAGGCCCTCCGCCTACTCTGACTACACCCACAGTCCCTGTCTCAATATGTTCCTAGACCAAGATGCCAGTATCCTGGAGAGAGATTGGGGTGGGAAATTCCTTGTATTAAGTTAATTCAGGGTGTTCAGACACCACTTAGCAGATCCACACCCCTAAGCCTTTTCTTCATGTTCTAAAAAATCCTCATTTTGCCTATAAAACCCCTAGACAATGCACCACACCAGGCTCTCTTGTCGCCTCCTGGCGTGAGCCAGGAGCTCTGTCCTCTCACTTTATTTCTAAATAAAATCCTGTACCTTGCTCTCCTACCTTGGGTGTTGGCTAAGCTCATTCTTCAGATTCGTGAACAAGAACCCGGGCATCAAAAGGACTAGAATAAGTCACCTTTTGAAATATCCCATTCCACTAATGAAAACAAAAATAATTTGGATGGGATGGAGAGATGGAGGGGGGGACGGAGAGGAGGAAAAAGACAGAAGCCAGAGTGAGGGAGAGAGAAATAAATTTACTATGTGTTCATGCAGTGCACCTTTTTTTGTTTGAGCAGGCACTACAAATAATTTGCAAAATAATGCATACATTTAGGTCTTAAAATCCCTTTACTGACATAGTTTGGGGTAATTACATCAGAACTGTGATTTTAATATAGATGAGACATTTGAATGACCTGGGGAATATCAACCCCACCCCCTTCTTGGCCTTTGAAACTTTTATAGATTTAGAGGATATCTTACAGCAGATTATAAAATGGAGCTCACAGTGGAAGATTATGTCAGTAAAAGCATGCTCCTGAGGTTATTGATCCTTCTCACAGTTCTTAGTTAGAAAGTGGACAATAGGTTATCCTGCCAGGTGTGCAGTAAGACAATTGACATATCTGTGTGTTCACAGTGGTAATCTAAATGCTACCAATTAGGTAGGTGAAGAAGCAGAAAAAAATGTTTATTATAAGTTTGTGAATAATATTAAGGATCTTGATGTTCTGGTTCAGTATTCTCCTATAAGCTACTATCAGTAGGTTTATTTCAAGAAAAACAAAGTGTGAATATTTCCCTGTAGGAATTATATCAGAAATGAATGATATTTTTTCCAGATATAGCGAGTCAAGTACATAAAGCTGGTCAAATCCTTAGAATCAAGCTTGAATAACATACTCAAAGAAAACACAATGAGAAGAGACCAGTGCCTCCTGTAGGAAACAGAATTTTGATCATGCATAAGCATAAATAAAACATAGTTTAAAAATACTTAGACTATTTGTGAGAAAAAATAATACAAATGACTTTCCCCCAGAGTTCCGTCTTTTGATTCTGAGATCCTTGTGTGAAGATTTTGGCCAAATGGTGAGGGGAATATTTCTACAACATATATTGGAACTAATTTTTGGCCTAAGATAGTAGCAGAATTGAAAATAAAATATGAAGTGTATTGCTGCTGCAGTTAATGGAAAATATTGCTAATATAGACAACCTGCCTGGAAACCATTTGAAACAACAAGTTTCTATATTATACACAAAAGTCTTGCACTTCAAAGGTGACACCTGAAAAAGGGATATTGAATGATCATTTAAACTTCTAATAACAAGATTATCCCACTAAAAGCTGAGGAATTGCATACTTACACAGATGTAATGGAATATTTCTTAATATGTGGTTTTCTCAGAATAAGTAACTCATGTCTAGGGAAATTCTCTGAGTCTTTTCAACTGCATGGAATATTCAAGTTATATAGGATAAAAATGTCTCTTTTCCTACCTCCAGGGAGTTTACTGAGAGTTTCAACTGCTATATGCTGTTCTCACTGCCCATTTTGTTTAGGTTTCTATGCCTGCAGATAGTTACTGTGATCAGTATGTAGCACTACTTGCATATCTAGTATTTAACTACAACTAATTAACTCTAATTTTTTTTGTTTGGTTGGGAACACTGACTTTACACCGAAATGTTCTTTGAGGTAAGTATGGGGACTAAAGATTTGCATATTTCCTCTCAGTATGTAGCCAAACTAAGATACACTAAAGGAAAAAAAAGGAAACACCTGGTTTACCACTACTTGTAGAACTTGCATTACCAATGATAGGTATAGATTTTAACTTTATATTTAAGTGATATCAGGAGCTGCAATAGAGTCTTAATGTGGAGTTTGGAACAGTCTGCAAAATAAAAATTAACTGGTTGAAAATAATTCCTCATCTAATGTTATATAAAGCTATGGTGATATTTTCATTTAAAATGCAAGAAAAGCTGGAATGTCATATCTACCAGTATAAATTATTGCTAATAGGAGAATTCATTGAAAAAGCTGCCTTTTCACCCTTGAGCCGAAAGAGACACTCACTGTGAAGTGATTGTTGATTTGTATAGGGAATCACACTTCCATGGGACCACAAATGTTCTATAGAGGTAAGAGTTGTAATAGCATTCCGTGAGACTGGATCCCCAAAAGTTCAGTAAATAAATGGCTAGAAGTTGTCAAAATTTTCTATTTAAAAGTTGCAAGCAATTTTTTCTTTTTTATCCCCCTTTTTTTATTTTGGTATCATTAATATACACTTATATGAGCAACATTGTGGTTACTAGATTGTCCCCATTATCAAGGCCCCACCGCATACCCCATTACAGTCACTGTCCATCAGCATAGTAAGATGCTATAGAATCACTACTTGTCTTCTCTGTGCTATACTGCCTTCCCCGTGTACCCCCCTTACGTTATGTGTGCTAATCATAATGCCCCTTTTCCCCCTCAGCCCTCCCTTCCCACCCATCCTCCCCAGTCCCTTTCCCTTTGGCAACTGTTAGTCCATTCTTGAGTTCTGTGAGTCTGCTGCTGTTTTGTTCCTTCAGTTTTTGCTTTGTTCTTATGCTCCAGAGATGAGTGAAATCATTTGATACTTGTCCTTCTCTTCCTGGCTTATTTCACTGAGCATAATACCCTGTAGCTCCATCCATGTTGTTGCAAATGGTAGCATTTGTTTAATTCTTATGGCTGAATAATATTCCATTGTGTATATGTACCACATCTTCTTTATCCATTTATCTACTGATGGACACTTAGGTTGCTTCAATTTCTTGGCTATCGTAAATAGTGCTGCGATAAACATAGGGGTGCATATGTCTTTTTCAAACTGGGCTGCTGCATTCTTAGGGTAAATTCCTAGGAGTGGAATTTCTGGGTCAAATGGTATTTCTATTTTTAGTTGTTTGAGGAACTTCCATACTGCTTTCCATAAAGGTTGAACTAATTTACATTCCTACCAGCCGTGTAGAATGGTTCCCCTTTCTCCACATCCTCGTCAACATTTGTTGTTGTTTGTCTTTTGGATGTTGACCATCCTAACTGGTGTAAGGTGATATCTCATTGTGGTATTAATTTGCATTTCCCTGATGATTAGTGATGTGGAGCATCTTTTCATGTGTCTGTGGGCCATCTGAATTACTTCTTTGGAGAATTGTCTCTTTATATCCTCTGTCCATTTTTTAAATGTGTTATTTGCTTTTTGGGTGTTGAGATGTGTGAGTTCTTTATGTATTTTGGATATTAACCCCTTGTTGGATATGTCACTTACAAATATGTTCTCCCATACTGTAGGATGGCCTTTTGTTCTGTTGATGGTGTCCTTTGCCATACAGAAGCTTTTTAGTTTGATGTAGTCTCATGTGTTCATTAGTGCTCTAATTAATTTAGAAGAGGAAGGAATTGCTAGAAGCAAGAGGCCAGAGTTTTAGTTCCAACGGTGGAACTTATTGGCTGTGTGATCTTGAGTGAGTCGCTGATGTTTTCCACCATTAGTAAAATAATTATACCCTTGTATTTCAAAATTTTGTGTAGAGAGGTGAGAATGTGGGCAAAGTGATAGAGAGAGGAGTAGTCTAAAAAGTGACTGGGATTTTTTTCATTATCACTTTTTAATGATTTAATGAATGCTCAGAAAGGTCCTTTATTAAGTAGCTATAATTCCATAAACTTATTTACCTGATGGTAAGATTTATTGTTCATTCATTGACTTATTAAATCATAGTACTCAATTCACAAATACTTCTGTCTTAAAAACGTTCTAGGCATTCATTTTAATTTGGTTTCATAAACAATAAAACATTGGGTAATTGGCTGCTAAAAATAAAATTCTCAACCAGTAAATTATTGGCAGTATTCATAATTACTCTTTGAAATGCCTCTTATTTTTCTCTTAAAAGGGCCAGATGGTCATGTGAGTAGATATGATTTGAATTGGCTGGTAGAAAACAGCAATGAAGGGCAGAAACAAAAGGTCATCCAGCCTAAAATTTTATGGAATGCTGAAATTTACCAGCAAGCCAAAGTTCCATCTGTAGGTTTCCAGAGCTTCTTAGAAACCAATGAGGGACTAAAGGACTTTCTGCAAAACTTTCTGCTCTATGGAATTGCATTTGCAGAAAATATCCCTTCCACTCAAGAACACACAGAGAAGTTGGCAGAAAGATCTGCTTGATCAGGTAACTCATTAGTTCCCTGTTATCTGCAATTTATTTCCAGAATATGAATACCCTTGTTTTTAATCTAGAAGATTTTGTGGCCTGAATAAGGGTATTCTCATTTATAATGCTGTATTTGAGGCTTGGATTTCTAATCTCTAAAGACATGTATATGTTAATTATGATGAAGACTTCAAAGTTACTGGTATATTTTTTGAAATCCTCAAAGTGAGAGGTTCCACTGCATACTAGTAAACACACTAACTGTGAGTAAAGAGAACAGGTAGTAGTGTGAGTTCTACCATCAAGAATTTGTGTGAACATAGGCAACACCATTACACACATGCCCCACCATCAACCTGCCACCCCATGGTGTCTTTTTTCCTATGTGATCAATAAAAGGATTGAATAAGGTGGTGTCTGACTATCATACAGTTTACTTTCTATGATTACTAAGGCTTCATCAGAGACTGATAGTTAATAATACTGCCTTATACTATATAGCATTTAACCAGCATATTCACACCCATTATTTTCTTTTGGTCATTACAGAAATCCTGGTAAGTGTGTGTTTTATCCCCTATTTTACTGATGAGGCAGTTGAGTCTCAGATATATTAAGTGCCTTGCCCAGGATTGCTCTGCTAGTAAGCAATTCAGATTCAGATTCTGATAGATTCAGAGAGATCAGATTTCCTGATCCTAAATACAGCGTTCTTGCACCTTGCCAGCCTGAATTTCTACTTACTATATAGATTGATCTTCTGTAATATTAAATGAACTTAACTTTGCTATAATTATTACTTTCCTTTTACTTAATACCTAATTGTGTAGCATATAGTATGCTAGGTTATTTGCTCTATCCTAATAGAGTATAGTAAACATTTTTGAACCATTTAGTCTAAAACACAATTTGAGAACTTTCAAGTAAAAGAAGCAGTAAATAAACTGAGCGTGCTTTAGAGATTATAGTACAAGTGGAAGAACATTTCCTGTATATACTTTGAGGGTTCAGGGAATAAGTTGAACTGAAAGCTAAGGAATTAAAGTGACCTTTAGTCAGATCCGACCCCACCAGGAAAATAACTATAAAATCAGAACCTGTGACGTTTATCTCAAGAGACTTACAGGAATAAAATTTGGGGGAATTATTGAAAATCCACCTTACTATATAAATGGATCTTAATTTTGTTTAAACCACATTTTTTTCTCAAAGTGATTACAAATAACTTACCAAAAAACTATTGTCTAACCATTAGTTTTGAAATTTGTATAGCTTTCTTTGATTTAGTTGTTATATCGCAAAGAGGTTAATCTTCCAAATACAGCCTTGGGTATGATACTAAAAGAAACTTGAATCAATTTTACAAGAAATTGGAGAGAAGGAATGAATGAAAAATAACCTTACTTTGAATCAGAAGCTATTGAGCTTTAATTGATATATAATTGACATATATAACATTGTGTAAATTTAAGGTGAACAGCCATTATATATAGCAATATGATTATCACCATAGCTAACAGAAAATAGATCTTAAATGTTCTCACCACAAAAAACAAATGACAATTATGTGACATGATAAATATATACCATACTTAACTTTCCTACCACTTGCTACTTATTTAGAGGTACCTCTGTAGTTATTAGTTTGTTGTTTTATTTTTGACCTTGCTTCTGCATATAGTTGATGAGCCTGAGGCACAAACATATTAGTAAAATGAGTTTACATATGGATTTATAAAGACAATATGATGAACTGGTAGTGTGTTCAACTGTTATCTTGATCTCATAGAGGGAAATCTGAAGACAGTTTATTCAATTGATTGTGGTACAATTGATTTCCTTCGGGGTTTGTAACTTAATGTTTGGTTTCGGGGAGGAAGAATAAAGCAGGTTTTAGAGATCTTGCTCAATGTTATCAATATATGAGGATACCAACAGTTTACATCCTTATTCTAGGGAATACAGAAGGAGGAAATAAGAAATAAGATGAGAAGGAGCTGAACAGGGGCTGAAGTTCAAATATTGACTAACTGTTCTCTCTGCCCGCTACCAGAGATAAGCAGCTTTCTGTGCTTTTAGTTTAATCCTTCCTAATCAATGGCAAGGACCAAGCACATTTATTAACCGTTTAATAAGAATGGTTAAGAATTCAGGCTATGGCATCAACCAGATCTAGATTTGCATCCAAGCTGGAACATACTAGCTTTGTGATCTTGGGCAAGTAACATTTCTGTGCCTCACTTTTTTCGTCTATAAAGTGGGGCTAGCAATAAAACCTATGCATTGTTATTGCTTAGGGATTAAGTTACACAATGTATCTAAAGTATTTGGCATACTGGCTGACATATGTTTTAAGTGTTCAATAAATACTAGCTATTATCATTTTAGCCATTTTCATCATCATCATCATCATTATTATATTCCTTGTGTTTTCTTTGCTCTGTATCTCATCCTTTCCAGCCTCCTTGGGGTTTCTCCCTATGTATTTTCAGTCTTTCCATACCTATTGACTCCTTCCTTTTGGCTTCTCATGTCTTAAATCTCTCCTTCTGTACACTTCCTTGGATTCTGTCTCTCTCTAGTTACAGCTTCCCCTTACTCCTCCTTCACTAAATGTATTAAAAGAGTTATCTACATTCAGTATCTTTTCATTCTCACTTCCCATTCACTCCTTGAACCCTTAATCAGCTAGTTTATCCAAACCCATCCCAGTTAAAATTAATCTCCCCAAAGTCACCAGAAACTACCTTTCAGTCTTCATCTTAGTTGACCTCCTGGGGCATGCCATTAACCACTATCTCTTCTTAAATATTCCTTCTTTTCTGGTTTCTTCCTATATCTCTCATTATTTTTCTTCAGTCTCTTGTGCTGGCTTATTCTCCTCTGTCCATGTCCTAAATATTGTTGTCCCTCAAGGTTTATTTGCTTGCCCTTATTTTCTTATTTGAAATGATCTCTCCAAATGACTTCTTCCACATTGTTGGCTTTAGCTATCATGTGCGGACAACTACAAAATCTACCCCTCTTCTGAGTTAAACCTCTTCCCCTGGCTTCTCAATAACCCTGACCTAGAAGTTCCACAGAAAGCTCAACAGACCAGAACTGACCTTTGTCATTTTAATTGTATTTATTTATATTAGGTTCTCCTTGCTTTTATTCCTTCCATCTTTATTTATACTTATTACTTATTTTAGTTTCTTGTTCACTTTCTCTAATTTTTCTTTTTTGAAAATTACTATTAGCTTTATTTTGCTCTCATTAATTTGAAAATTCGATTTCAGTTTTCCAGTCCATTAACAGTTACCTTTGCTTTCCCTGTTAACATTTTCAACCACGTATGACTCAAGTATTTCAACATGCCCCTAAACTGAACTTCTTCCTCAACACATCACAGTCCCTCACTATCATCCAGTTATATATCTTCCTGCACTCTGTGTCTTAGCAAATGGCATTCTCATCTATCAAGTTGCATAATTGAGAAACCTGGAATCATTCTACATTTTTCCTGCTTTTCATCTTCCACACGTAATGTTATCATATCATTCTACCACTGTAGGATCTCTTAAGTTTGTGTTCTTTTCTGTAACACCCTTCTCTAACCTTAAGTCCACAGTGTTTTTCTCTACTCTTTCAGTTATCCACTTTTTTTGTCATCTTTTTTCCCACCACTTCATCTCCTATGCTATCATCATAATCAAGTCTTAAAAATGTTAATATGACAATACACTCTCCCAGTTTAAAATACTTCTGTGGTTCTCTGTGCTATACTGATAGGAACTTATTACTCTCTTCTTAGAATATAATTTGTTTTACATTGGTATCATTGGTCATACTTTTTCTTGGCTTGGAATGCCCTCTCCTCACCTCAGTCTCATCCCAATTCAACTCTTTCTCATTCTTTAAGACTAAAGAAAGCCATTCTCATCAACTCTAAAACATGTCTCTCTACAACACCCTACTAGGGTAATTTCATTTCTTTACAGCCCCACTATATCTTGTATACAATTTTATTTTAGTGCCTATGATACTTTATTTCTAGTTATTTGCTTTATCTCTTATTAGTAAACTATGGTTTCTTTTTAAAACAGAGACTGTATCTTATTCATGCTAGTATTCCTAGGGTCGGTCTAGTGCATATTGCCTTCAATATATGTTGCATATGTTTAGAAGAAACCTATAGAGGCTTTAATATTTGAAAGAACAAAAGTAGTTCAACTGGCTATAAAAGGAAAATTATAGGGAAATGAGATTTGTTTATTCATGAAAATAAATGACACAAGTCGGTTCAGTAATCATTTTATATATAATTTTCAAAAATTTTGATACATTCCATTTTCTCCACTGAACAGAATAACTTTATTTTTCCTTCTCTAGCATTCAAGTGTTTCACTGTCTTAAGCATGAAGAAACGGGTAGCAGGACACTACTAGTATATGGATTCTGTGCAGCAGAACAGGTACTTCAAAAGATGCCTGAAGAATTTGAACTCCTCAGAAAAGTGCCATTGAAGCATGAATATATCAAAAATGTTGGAGACTGTCACAACCACATGATTGGGGTTGGGCCAATCTTAAATATCTACCCATGGAATAAAGAGCTTTATTTGATCAGGTGAGTATCAAAGAACTATCCCCCAGTGTAATTTATTTACCAAATATTAGCCTTAATGTCATGAAAATCTCTAAGATCCTATCTGCCACACTTCAATCTTGCTATTAAATAGATTCTTCTCAGTAATTCCTATTCCTAGTGTAATTCCCATGGAATACTAAGTATACCAACAGTCAAGGAAAACTAGATTTTTGTAGTTATTGGAGGAGAGTTGAGATAGTATTTAAAAACAAAAGCACCATTAAAATAAATAAAATTAAAGTTATTTAATTGTGCTCATCGACCAAACAGCTATGGTATCCAAAAGCATGAGGACCACATTTGTCTGTAACACAGACAGATTTATGCAAATCTCCTAACCTGTATATCCAGTATTCTAATAAATATCACCACTTAGATATCTTCTAGGATCATAAAACACATCATATTCAAGACTGAACTCATCATTTCTACTCATTTCCAGCCTGTTCTTCCACACCCAGTTGTGAAGAAAAAAATAAATTATTGCCCCTGTCCTTGCCCCTAGAATGTAGTAGGAACAACGTAAATACTAATTCATCTCCCTTGGAAGAACTCTTCTGGAAAATTCTCTGTCTGTCATCTCTTGTATCTCCATTACCTAGAATAATGAGTAGGTGCTCAATATTTTTTCCAACATTTTATTATGAATATTTTTAAACATATCGAAAACTTGAAAACACAGGAAAAACCCATAGACCTACAACCTAGATTCTACTATTAAGATATTACTATACTTCCTTTATTACCTAGTTACCCATCTATCAAATAATCTTATTTTTGATACATTTCAAAATACATTGAAGATATGAGTACAAGTCTCTTTGAAATACTTCAACATTTGCATCCTTAAGTAGAGTTCAACATTTGTTTACAGATTTTTTATTTTGAGGTAAAATTTACATACAATGATGTTAAAATAGTAAATATACACTTGCTACATTTTGACAAATGCATACACCTATGTATCCCAAACCCCTATCAAGATAAAGAATGCTACCATCACTGCAGAAGGTACCTTTACACGCCTTCCCAGTCCATCCCTACACACACACCCCAGAGGGAACCACAATTTTGATTTTTTAGTACCATATATACTTTTGCCTGTTCTAGAATAGTAAATCCATTCTTTTATGAATAAACAACTTGGCTGTTTCCAGGTTGGAGTTATTATGAATAAAACTGCCATGAATGTTCATATAAAAGTATTTTTGTATATATGTGTTTTCATTTCATTCACATAAATACCTAAGAGTGGAACTGCTGGGTCATAGAGTGAGTGTGTGTTTAGTTTCATAAGCAACTTCCAACAATGTCTGAGAGTTGTAGCTTCCCCACATCCTTTAAAACACTTTATGTTGCTAACCGTTTTGGTAGGTGTCTCCTTGGGGTTTTAATTTGCATTTTTTGATGATTGACGATGTTGAGCATTTTTCCGTATGCTTATTGGCCATTCATATGTCATCCTTTATATGGTTAAATATTTTACCCATTTTTTTCACTGGGTTATCATTTCATTATTGAGTTGTAGGAGTTCTTTATATACCCTGGTCACCAGTTATTACCTAATACAAGTTTTGGGAATATTATAGTCTGTGGCTTACCTACTAATTTTTTGACAATGTCTTTTGATGAGCAGAAATTTTAATTTTAATGAAGTGTAATTGGTCAGTTTTTTCTTTCATGATCATTGTTTCTGTGACCTGTGTAAGAAATCTTTGACTACCCCCAATGACGTGAGGATATTCTTCTATTTTTTCTAAAGGTGTTATGGCTTTATCTTTTACATTTAAGCCTGTAGTCTCTCTCAAATTAATTTTTCCATGTTGTGAGGTACAGGTGGAAGATCATATATTTCACATGTGGATATCCAAGTGTTATTACCACCATTTGTTGAAAAGACCTTCCTTTCTCCCATTGGATTGCTTTTGCAACTCTGTCAAAAATCAAATGACCATATAAATGAGGGCATCTTCCTGGCCTCCCTATTTGGTTCTACTATTTACTTGTCAGTCCTAGTGACAATTCCACACTGTCTTGGCTACTTCAGATTTATAGTAAGTCTTAAAATCAGGTAAAATGTTTATGAATGTTGTTCTTTTTCAAAATTATTTTGGTTACTCTAGATCAGGGATCTACAACATTTTCTAAAAAGGGCCAGATAGTACATTTTTATACATTGTGGGCCATATGATCTCAGTCACAACTACTTAATACTATTGTGGAAGCACAGCAGTAGCCATAGACAATATGTAATGGGTGTAGTTGTATTCCAATAAAACATTACTTACAAAAACAGGCAGTAAGCTGTATTTGGCCTGCAAACCATAGTTTTCCAACCCCTGTTCTAGAGTACTTACAATTCCATATAAATTTTAAAATCCTCTTGTCAATTTTTTAGGATAAAGCCTATTAGTATTATTATTGGGATTGCTTGAATCTATATATCATTCTGGGGGGAACTGACAAACTAACAATTTTGAGTCTTCCAATCCATGAACATGATCTTATCTTTCTATTTATTTATGTCTTTCAGCAGTGTTTTGCAGTATTGAAGACACAGATATTACATATATTTTATTTTATTCTTAAATATTTTTATGTTTTGATGGTATTATAAAACAAAATGTTAATACTATTTTCCAATTGTTGGTTGCCATTATCAAAAGTAACTGTATTCTTTTTAAGTTAGCATTGTATTCTGTAACCTTGCTAAGATCATTCATTAGTTCTAAGATTTTTTGTTTGTTTTTTTAGGTTTCTTAGGATTTTCTACATAAACAATCATGTTGTAGGGACAGTTTTATTTCTTCCTTTCCAACATACACTTATTTATTTTTTTATCTTGTTTATTACACTGGCTAGCACCTTCGGTACTATATTAAATAAGAGAGGCAAGACCAGAAATCCTTAGGATGAAAGTGTTCAGTATTTTGCCATGTATGATGTTAGCTATAAGGGTTTCAGTGGCATCTTTTATCCACTTGAGGAATTTCCCTTCCAAGTTTGCTCAGTTTTTTTAAATCATGAATAGGTTTTAAACTTTGATAAATGCCTTCTCTTTATTTCAGTTATCAATTAAAATCATGTGATTTTTCTTCTTTATTCTGTTAATATAGTAAATTATATTTATTTATTTTCAAGTGTTAAACCAACCTTGCACTCCTAGGATAAACTGTACTACATGATTTATTACTGTACACACGTGTGTATGTTAATAGTGTAGTCCAATCAAGAAATACATATCACACAGTAGGTTAAACAGGTAAAATCTAATATAAAAATTATGAACTATGATAAAAGACTAACTATAAAATATAAGGAAATTCTGCATAATACCCTAGGACTAAGGCAGAGTATCCAAGGAAGAATAAACCTGGAAGTGGTTCAGACCTCAAAGAAAGAGTGGTTCAGCCTCCTTGAAGCAGATAAGTTGTTGTTTTGGCGAGGCAGGAGCTGGTCTAAAGTTGTTTAACAAACAATAGGCCACCTTATCTGACTATAGGGAAAAGGCAGAGAAGACAATCAGCAAGCTGGTTCAAAGGAGATCTGGGTGCAGGTGAAAGCAGGAAGACTTAAGAGCACATAAATTGCAGGAGATGAGAGTGAGAGATGGGAGCTTGTGGAATGACTCTTCAGTGTGTGACCCTGCCAAACATGGGAGGCTGCGCACAAGTCATGCAGGGGCTTGCCCAGGGAGTCTAGACAGGTGGTTGCATGCAGGCTGTGGGGGAGGTTCTGTGATAGTGTTGTGGAAAGGTTCACCAGGCTGATGCTGAGAAATCACACAGGTAATAACTCCTTAAGCCCAGAGGGCTGGGCTACCTGATATACTCACACTCACAGAGCCAGGCCCTGGCCAGGACCTGAAATAGAAAGAGAAACTCTTTCCCTTTCAGTGTCCCCCTACCTTCCTCTACTGAGAAAGTTTAAAATTGAGAGACAGTGTTAAAAATGGCAGTGTGAGAGGTGAGACAGAAACCTCCTCCCCAAATCACATATAATATGAAAATATAGAAAATACATCAAATCCTGAAAGAGCAACAGGAAAGAAGGCTGCAGAAGACTGTCTACACCTGGTGAAAAGAGCAGACCTCAAGGAACAGGGTAAAATACCAAAGCCATGATCCTGAGGGAACCAACCCCTTCCCACACCCCAGCTCACCAGGAGGAAGGGAAACAGAGTGGGAAGGGCGTGGAGACGTAGGACTGCTGAACATCTAGCCGGGAGTTCTGCTCTGGGAGCATAAACCTACATTACATGGTGCTTTAGAGATTAGCGGGGTTGGAAAGCAAAGACAGGTGGAATACTTGCAGAGATTGACATTCCAGCCACTTGTGGAAAACAGAGATCCACATCCAGCCACTGTGAAACAAAAGAAAGATGGGCAGTCTGAGAGACTTCCTAAGAAAGAGAGAGCTGCTAAAGGGGAAAGGATTTCACAGAGCTTGCTGCTCAGGAGAAAGGACAGGTGCAAGAAATTATCTGGGTGCACTTTTCCCAGCAGATTAGGAACTTTCCAGAACTTCAGGGGCTCCATTCCCCTGGCTTACTATGCAGATAGGAGGCAAACCATGGTGATATGCAGCCTACTGTACCTTCCTCCCAGCCAGCAGCGTCTCACTGTCTTCCCCTGCTACTGCAGCAGGCCAGCCAGAGGGCTGCTCACCTACAGCAGCTACAAGTGCAAAAAAAATAAGCCTCTCCCTGCACACTCAGCATAATGACCCAGGCAGTGGAGATAGGCAGCTGCAGCCAGGAAGCAGGAAAGACCTTTTTCTACCCAACAGGCACCAGTGCTGCATGCCTGAAACCACTGCCATCACTCCAGGGGTTGAGCAGCTCCAGAAAGTAGAGCTTCTGGGAACTAGAGGGTGCCACCTACAAATATTAAACATCAAAGGAACCTGGTTTAAACCCAAATCCCACAAACTGGCATCAGAAAGAAGTCCAAGTGAAACAGAACTCATCAATTTTCCTGAAAGATATTTCAAAATAAAAAGTATCAATATGCTCACAGAGCTACAGAAAAATATTCTAGAACTCAGGGAGGAATTCAGGAATGAGATACAAACGTTGAAGATTACACTATCTGAAATTAAACATACAATGGAGGGATTTAAAATCAGATTTGATGAAGTCTAGAGGACAGAATAAATGAAATAGAAATAAGAGAACAGAAATACAAAGAAGCTGAGGCACAGAGAGAAAAAGGGATCTCTAGGAATGAAAGAATATTGAGAGAACTGTGTGACCAATCCAAAGGGAATAATATTTACATTATAGGGGTACAAGAAGAAGAAGAGAGAGAAAAAGGGATAGAAAGTGTCTTTGAGGAGGTAATTGCTGAAAACTTCCCCAGACGGGCCATGGAGGAGCACAGATCTTCCAAAACAAGGGACTCAAGAAAACAGCACCAAGACATACAATAATTAAAAGAGCAAAGATCAAGGATAGAGACAGAATATTAAAATTAGTGAGAGAGAGAAAAAACATCACATACAAAAGAAAACCCATCAGGCTATCATCAGACTTCTCAACAGAAACCTTACAGGCCAGAAGGGAGGGCATGATGTATTTAATGCAATGAAGCAGAAGGCCTCTAAACATGAACACTCTACCCAGCAATGTTATCATTCAAATTTGAAGTAGGGATTAAACAATTTCCAGATAAGCAAAACCTCAGAGAATTTATGTCTCACAAACCATCTCTACAGTGTATTTTGGAAGAACTGCTATAGATGGAAGTGCTCCTCAGGCTAAATGGCTATCACCAGAGGAAATAAACCACAGTAAAGTAGAACAATTAATTACTAAAGAGATACAAAACCAACTCAACCACCCCCAAAGTCAGTCAAAGGAAAAACAAAGAGTACAGAATATCATAACTAATATATATAGAATG
This sequence comes from Phataginus tricuspis, assembly GCA_029783875.1. Taxonomy (NCBI): domain Eukaryota; kingdom Metazoa; phylum Chordata; class Mammalia; order Pholidota; family Manidae; genus Phataginus; species Phataginus tricuspis. Next base: position 71,240,643 of record JAQQAC010016209.1, read on the forward strand.
GAGAAGGAAGAAAAAGGAAGAAAAAAGAACCTTTAGATTGTGTTTGTAATAGCATACTGAGTTAAATTAGACTTTTAGATAGGAAGGAAGTTACCCTTGAACCTTTGGTAACCACGAATCTAAAGCCTGTAATAGCAATAAGTACATACCTATCAATAATCACCCTAAGAGTAAATAGTCTGAATGCAACAATCAAAAGACATAGAGTTACACAATAGATAAAAAAACAAGACCCACCTATATGCTGCCTACAAGAGACTCACTTCAAACCAAGGATATACACAGACTAAAAGTAAAGGTATGGAAAAAGATATTTCATGCAACTAATAGGGAGAAAAAAGCAGGATTTACAGACAAAATAGACAACAAAACAAAGAATTCAAAAAGACAAAGAAGGATGTTACATAATGATAAAGGGGGATGTAAAGATTATAAATATCTATGCACTCAATATAGGAGCACCTACATATGTGTAAAAAATACTAGCATATTTAAAGGGGAAAATAGAATGCAATGCATTCATTTCAGGAGACTTCAACACACCACTCACTCCAAAGGACAATTCAACCAGGCAGAAAATAAGTCAGGAGACAGAAGCACTAAACAACACATTAGACAGATGGACCTAACAGAGATCTACAGAACACTCCACCCAAAAGCAGCAAGATACACATTTTTCTCAAGAGCACATGGAACATTTTCAAGAATAGGTCATATACTAGGCCGCAAAAAGATCCTCACTAAATTAAGGAGGACTGAAATTGTACCAACCAGCTTCTCAGACCACAAACATATGAAACAAGAAATAAATTACGGAAAGAAAACAAAAAGCCCACAAACACATGGAGGCTTAACAACATGTTCCTAAAAAACCAATGGATCACTGACCAATATGGAGACAAATGACAACAATAACAAAACAATGCATAATCTGTGTGACACTGCAAAGGCTGTACTGAGGGAAGTATATTGCAATACAGGCTCACCTCAGGAAAGAAGAACAATCCCATATGAACATTATAAACTCACAATTAATAAAACTAGAAAAAGAACAAATGAGGCCCAAAGAATGAGGAATATAATAAAGATTAGAGCACAAATAAATAAAATTGAGAAGAATAAAATAGAAAGAATCAATGAATGCAGGAGCCGGTTCTTTGAGAAAATAAACAAAATAGATAAACACCTAGCTGACTTTTCAAAAAATAACAGTCTACACACATAAACAGAATCAAAAAGGAGAAAAGAAAAATCATGGCAGACACCACAGAAATACAAAGAATTATTAGAGAATGCTATGAAAAATTTTATGCTAACAAACTGGACAAGATAGAAGAAATGGACAACTTTCTAGAAAAATACAACCCTCCAAGGCTGACCCAGAAAGAAAGAGAAAATCTGAACAGACCAATTACCAGCAACGAAATTGAACTGGAAATCAAAAAACAACTTAAGAACAAAATTCCTGGACCAGAGAGCTTCACTGCTGAATTTTGTCAAACATTTAGTGAAGACTTAATAACCATCCTACTTAAAGTTTTCCAAAAAGTAGAAGAGGAGAGAATACTACCAAATTCATTCTATGAGGCCGCCATCACTCTAATACTAAAACCAGACAAAGATACCCCAAAACATAAAATTACAGACCAATATCCATGATGAACTTAGATACAAAAATACTCAACAAAATATTAGCAAACGGAATTCAAAAATACATCAGAAAGATCATCCATCATGATCAAGTAGGATTTATTCCAGGAATTCGAGGGTACAATATTTGAAAATCCATCAACATTATCTACCACATCAACAAAAAGAAAGACAAAAGCCACATGATCGTTTACATAGATGCTGAAAAGCATTCAACAAAATTCAACATACATTCATGATAAAAACTCTCAACAAAATGGGTAGAGAGAGCAAGTACCTCAACATAATAAAGGCAACATATGCCAAATCCACAGCCAATATCATACTTAACAGCGAGATGCTGGAAGCTGTTCCATTAAGATTGGGAACAAGACAGGGATGCCCACTTACACCACTTTTATCCAACATAGTTTTGGAGGTCCTAGTTCCAGCGGTGGGACAACACAAAAGAAATAAAAGGCATCCAGATTGATAAGGAAAAGTTAAACTGTCCCTGTTTGTAGATGACATGACATTTTACGTAAAAAACCCTGAAGAATCCACCCCTAAATGACTAGAACTAATATCTAAATTCAGCAAAGTTGCATGATGTAAAATTAATACACAGAAATCTATTGCATTCCTATGTACTTATGATGAACTAGCAGAAAAAGAAATCAAGGAAACAGTTTCATTCACAATTGCATGAAAAAGAATAAAATACCTGGGAATAAACCTAACCAAGGAAGTGAAAGACCTATGCCCTGAAAACAGCAAGACACTCATGAGAGAAATTAAAGAAGATGCCAATAAATGGAAACACATGCAATGCTCATGGATAGGAAGAATTAATATTGTCAAAATGGCCATCCTGCCTCAAGAAATCTACAGATTCAATGCAATGCCTATCAAAATAACAATGGCATTCTTCAATGAACTAGAGCTAATTGTTCTAAACTCCATATGAAACACAAAAGATCCCGAATAGCCAAAGATATCCTGAGAAGGTACAATACAGATGGGGGGATTATGCTCCCCAACTTCAAGCTCTACTACAAAGCCTCAGTAATCAAGAAAATTTGGTACTGGCACAAGAACAGACCCATAGACCAATGGAACAGACTAGAGAGCACAGATATAAATGCAAGCATATATGGTCAACTAATATATAATAAAGGAGCCATGGATATAGAATGCTGAAATAACAGCCTCTTCAACAGCTGGTGTTGGCAAAACTGGACAGCTACATGGAAGAGAATGAAACTGAATTACTGTATAACTCCATACACAAAATTAAACTTGAAATAGATCAAAGACATGAATGTAAGTCATGAAATGATAAAACTCTCAGAAGAAAACATAGACAAAAATCTCTTGAATATAAACATGAGCAAATTTTGCCTAAATGCATCTCCTTGAGGAAGGGAAACAAAAGCAAAAATGAACAAATTGGACTGTATCAATCTAAGAAGCTTCTGTACAGCAAAGGACACCATCAGTACAAAAAAAGGCATCCTACAGTACAGGAGAATATATTTGTAAATGACATATCTGACAAGAGGCTAACATCCAAAATATATAAAGAACTCACACACCTCAACACCCAAAAAGCATAAAACCCTATTGAAAAATGAGTGGTGGATATGAACAGACACTTCTCCAAAGGAGAAATTCAGATGGCCAACAGGCACATGAAAAGATCCTCCACATCGCTAATTATCAGGGAAATGCAAATTAAAACCACAATGAGATATAACTTTACATGAGTTAGGATGGCCAATATCCAAAAGACAAAGAACAACAAATGCTGGCGAGGGTGTGGAGAAAGGGGAACCCTCCTACACTGCTGGTGGGAATGTAAGCTATTTCAACAATTGTGTAAAGCAATATGGAGGTTCCTCAAAAAACTAAAAATACAAATACCATTTGACCCGGGAATCCTACTCCTTGGAATTTAGCCAAAGAATACAACTTCTCAGATTCAAAAAGACATATGCACCCCTATGTTTATCACAGCACTATTTACAATTGCCAAGATATGGAAGCAACCTAAGTGTCCTTCAGTAGATGAATGGATAAAGAAGATGTGGTACATATACACAATGGAATATTATTCAGCCATAAGAAGAAAACAAATCCTACCATTTTCAACAATATTGATGGAGCTAGAGGGTATAATGATCAGTGAAAGCCAGGTGGAGAAAGACAAATACCAAATGATTTCCCTCATTTGTGGAGTGTAACAATGTAGCAAAACTGAAAGAACAAAGCAGCACACCCACATACTCCAAGAACTGACTAGCAGTTACCAAGGGGAATGGTAGGGGAGGGTGGGTTGGGAGGGAGTAAGAAGGGAATTGAGTGGTATTATGATTGGCACACATGGTGGGGGTGTTCACAGGGAATGCAGTGTACCACAGAGAAGACAAGTAGTGACTCTGTGGCATCTTACTACACTGATTGACAGTTTCTTCAGTGGGGTATGTGGTTGACTTGATAATATGGGTGAATGTAGTAACCACTCTGTTTTTAATGTGAAACCTTCATAAGAGTGTATATCAATGATACCTTAATTTTAAAAATTGTGCAGAAATGCTTAAAGGAATTCTTACATACAGAACAAATATATAAGAATGTATTCAGAACTAAGAAGAAATAAATTGGAAACTGACACATACACAGCTGGTTTCAACTTAATAATATGTTGAGAAACTTTGCATCTAAGTTCAAGAGGATACTTTGCTTGCTTCCATATCTTGTACATCATAAATAATGCAGCAATAAAGATATAGAGTTCATTTATCTTTTCAAATCAGAGATTTTATTTTCTTTGGGTAAATTCCTAGAAGTGGAATTACTGAGTTGTATGGTATTTCTCTTTTTAGATTTTGAGGAACCTCCAAACTGCTTTCCACACTGTTTGTACCAATTTACCTTTCTGCCAACTGTGTAAGAGAGTTCCCTTTTCTCCACATCTTCACCAACACTTGTTATTTCTTCTCTTTTGGATAGTTCCTCTGCCCATTTTTTAATCAGATTATTTGGGGATGTCCTTTGCTATTGAATTGTATGAGTACTTGATATATTTTACATATCAATCCTTTATCAGAGACATGGTTTGTAAATATTTTCTCCCATTCTGAAGGCTGCCTTTTTATTTTGTTGTCCCACTTAGACTTTTTTTTGGTATTATTAATATACAATTATACGACCAACATTATGGTTAATAAATTGCCCCCGTTATCAAGTCCCCACCACATACCCGATTACAGTCACTGTCCATCAGCATAGTAAAATGGTATAGAAACACTACTTGTGTTCTCTGTGCTCTACTGTATTTCCCGCGCCCCCCTACATTATGTGTGCTAATTGTATTGCCCCTTACACCCCTTCTCCCTTCACATCCACCTAACCCTAAGTCCCTTTCCCTTTGGCAACAGTTAGTCCATTCTTGGGTTCTGTGAGTCCTCTGCTGTTTTGTTCCTTCAGTTTTGCTTTGTACTTATATTTCAAAGATGAGTGAAATAATTTGGTACTTGTCTTTCCCACCTGGATTATTTCAATAAGCATAATACCCTCTAACTCCATCCATGTTGTTGCAAATGGTAGGATTCGTTTTCTTCTTAAGACCAAATAATATTCCATTGTGTATATGGACCACATCTTCTTCATCCATTCATCTACTGATGGACAATTAGGTTGCTTCCATTTCTTGCCTATTGTAAATAGTGCTGTGATAAACATAGGGGTGCATATGTCTTTTTGAATCAGGTATCCTGCCTTCATAGGGTAAATTCCTAGGAGTGGATTTGCTGGGTCAAATGGTATTTCTATTTTTAGTTGTTTGAGGAAACTCCACACTGCTTTCCACAATGGTTGAACTAGTTTACGTTACCACCAGAAGTGTAGGAGGGTTCCCCTTTCTCCACATCCTCACCAGCATTTGTTGTTCCTTGTCTTTTGTATGTTGGCCATACTACCTGGTGTGAGGTGATATCTCATTGTGTTTTAATTTGCATTTCCCTGATAATTAGCGATGTGGAGCATCTTTTCTTGTGCCTGTTGGCCATCTGGTTTTCTTCTTTGGAGAAGTGTCTGTTCATATCCTCTGCCCATTTATTAATAGGGTTATTTGCATTTTTGGTGTTGAGGCATTTGAGTTCTTTATATATTTTGGATGTTAACCCCTTGTCAGATATGTCATTTAAAAACATATTCTCCCATACTGTAAGATGCCTTTTTATTTGGCTGATGGTGTCCTCTAATGTATAGAAGCTTTTAGGTTGATGTAGCCTGATTTGTTCATTTTCCCTTTTGTTTCCCTTGCCTGAGGAGATGCATTCAGGGAAATGTTGCTTATGTTTATTTCAAGATAGTTTTCCTATGTTTTCTTCTAAGAGTTTTATGGTTTGAGAACTTACATTCAGGTCTTTGAACAATTTTAAGTTTACTATTGTATATGAAGTTATACCGTAATCCAGTTTCATTCTCTTACATGTAGCTGTCCAGTTTTGCCAACAGCAGCTGTTGAAGAGGTTGTCATTTCACCATTCCATGTCCATGGATCCTTTATTGTATATTAATTGACATTATATGCTTGCATTTATATCTGGGCTCTCTAGTCTGTTCCTTTGGTCTATGGGTATGTTCTTGTGCCAGGACCAAATTGTCTTGATTACTGTGGCTTTGTAGTAGAGCTTGAAGATAGGGAGTGTAACCCCCCCTGCTTTATTCTTCTGTCTCAGGGTTTGTTTGGCTACTCGGGGTCTTTTGTGGCTCCACATTAATTTTAGAAGTATTTACTCTAATTCCTTGAACAATGCTGTTGGTATTTTGATAGGGATTTCATTGAATCTGTAGATTGCTTTACGCAGGCTGGCCATTTTGACAATATTATTTCTTCCTATCCATGAGCATGGGATATATTTCCATTTATTTTCATCTTCTTTAATTTCTCTCATGAGTGTCTTGTAGTTTTCAGAGTATAGGCCTTTCACTTCCTTGGTTAGGTTTTTTCCTAGGTATTTTATTCTTTTTGATGCAATTGTGAATGTGAATAGAATTGTTTTCTTGATTTATTTTTCTGCTAGTTCATCATTAGTGTATAAGAATGTGGCAGATTTCTGTGTATTAACTTTGTATCCTGCAACTTTGCTGAATTCAGATATTGGATATACTAGCTTTGGAGTCGATTCTTTAGGATTTTTTATTTACATTTTTATGTCATCCACAAACAGAGACAGTTAAACTTCTTCCTTGCCAGTATGGATGCCTTTTATTTTTGTGTGGGTGTTGTCTGATTGCTGTCGCTAGAATCTCCAGAAGTGTGTTGAATAAAAGTGTGGAGAGTGGGCATCCTTGTCTTGTTCCCAATCTAAAAGGAAAAGTTTTCGGTTTCTCTCTGTTAAATATGTGGGTTTTTCATATATGACCTTTATTATGTTGAGGTACTTGCCCTCTATATCCATTTGTTGAGAATTTTTATCATGAATGGATGTTGAATTTTTTCGAATGCTTTTCACCATCTGTTAAGATGATCATGTGGTTTTTCTCCTTCTTTTTGTTATTGCGGTGGTTGATGTTGATGGATTTATGAATATTGTTCAATCCATGCATCCCTGGAATAAATCCTACTCAATCATGATGGATGATCTTTTTAATGCATTTTTTTTTTACAATTTATTTTATTTTAGTATCATTAACCTACAATTACATGAGCAATATTGTGATGATTAAACTACCCCCTTCATCAGGTCCCCCCCACCAACCCTATTACAGTCACTGTCCATCAGTGTAGTGAGATGAAAATCACTACTTGTCTTCTCTGAGTGGTACAATCACCCCCGTGCTCCCCCACCCTATGTCTGCCAAACGTAATTCCCCTTTTACCCTCTTATCCGTCCCTTCCCACCCATCTCCCCAGTCCCTTTCCCCTTGGTAACTGTTAGTCCACTCTTGGGTTCTGTGAGTCTGCTGCTGTTTTGTTCCTTCATTTTTTTTTTCTTTGTTCTTATACTCCACATATGAGTGAGATCATTTGGTACTTGTCAATGGCAATACTACCAAAAGCAATCTACAGATTCAACGCAATCCCTATCAAACTACCAACAGCTTTCTTCAATGAACTGGAACAAATAATTCTAAAATTCATATGGAACCAGAAAAGACCCCGAATACCCAAAACAATCCTGAGAAGGAGGAATCAAAAAGGGGGAATTACGCTCCCTGACTTCAAGCTCTACTACAAAGCCACAGTAATCAAGACAATTTGGTACTGGCACAAAAACAGACCCACAGACCAGTGGAACAGAATCGAAAATCCAAACATTAACCCAAACACCTACAGTCAATTAATATTTGATAAAGGAGCCCTGGATATACAATGGGGAGAGGACAGCCTCTTCAGCAGCTGGTGTTGGAAAAACTGGACAGCTACATGTAAGAGAATGAAACTATATTCTTTAATTTGGGTTGCTAATGCTTTTTTATAATTTATTTTGGTATTATTAATCTACAATTACATGTGCAATATTATGGTGATTAAACTACCCCCATCATCAGGTCCCCCCCACCAACCCCATTA
>JAQQAC010016209.1:71252112-71283417 GCA_029783875.1 Phataginus tricuspis
TTCTTTATTCATTCATCTACTGATGGACACTTAGGTTGCTTCCATTTCGTGGCTGTTGTAAATAGTGCTGCAGCAAACGTAGGGGTGTATCTATCTTTTTCAAACTGGGCTGCAGCAGTCTTAGGGTAAATTCCTAGGAGTGGGATTGCTGGGTCAAATGGTATTTCTATTTTGAGATTTTTGAGGAACCTCCATACTGATTTCCACAATGATGAACTAATTTGCATTCTCACCAGCAGTGTAGGAGGGTTCCCTTTTCTCCATATCCTCGTCAACATTTGTTGTTCTTTGTGTTTTGGATGTTGGCCATCCTCACTGATGTGAGGTGATATCTCATTGTGGTTTTAATCTGAATTCTCTGATGATTAGCGATGTGGAGCATCTTTTCATGTGCATTTGGGCCATCTGGATTTGTCCTTTAGAAAAGTGTCTATTCATATCCTCTGCCCATTTCTTAATTGGATTATTTGCTTTTGGCTTGTTGAGGTGCATGAGTTCTTTATATATTTTGGATATCAACCCCTTATCAGATACGTAATTTATGAAAATATTCTTCCAACTGTAGGATGTCTTTTTGTTCTACTGATGGTGTCCATTGCTGTACAGAAGCTTTTAGGCTTGATATAGTCCCACTTGTTCATTTTTGCTTTTCTTTCCCTTGCTCAGGGAGATATGTTCATTAAGAAGTCGCTCATGTTTACATCCAAGAGATTTTTGCCTATGTTTTTTTCTAAGTTTTATGGTTTCATGACTTACATTCAGGTCTTTCATCCACCTTGACTTTACCTTTGTGTATGGGGCTAGACAGCAGTACAGTTTCATTCTCTTACATGTAGCTGTCCAATTTTTCCAACACCAGCTGCTGAAGAGGCTGCCATCTCCCCATTGTATATCTAAGGCTCCTTTATAAAATATTAATTGACTGTATATGTTTGGGTTAATGTTTGGATTTTCTATTCTGTTCCACTGGTCTGTGGGTCTGTTTTTGTGCCAATACCAAACTGTCTTGATTACTGTGGCTTTGTAGTAGAGCTTGAAGTCAGGGAGCATAATTCCCCCTTGTTTTATGACTCCTCAGGATTGCTTTGGCTATTCGGGGTCTTTTGTGGTTCTATATGAATTTTAGAATTATTTGTTCCAGTTCATTGAAGAAAGCTGTTGGTAGTTTGATAGGGATTGCATTGAATCTGTAATTGCTTTAGGTAGCATAGCCATTTTGACAATATTTATTCTTCCTAGCTAAGTGCATGTGATGCATTTCCATTTGTTAGTGTCCTCTTTAATTTCTTGGGAGTGTCTTGTTGTTGTCAGAGTACAGGTCTTTCACTTCCTTCGTAAAGTTTACTCCTAGGTATTTTATTCTTTTTTGATGCAATTGTGAATGGAATTGTTTTTCTGGTTCCTCTTTCTGTTAGTTCATCGTTAATGTATAGGGAAGCAACAGATTTCTTGTGTTAATTTTGTATTCTGCAAATTTTCTGAATTCACATATTAGTTTTAGTAGTTTTAGAGTGGAGTCTTTAAGGTTTTTTATGTACAGTATCACGTCATCTGCAAATAGTGACAATTTGACTTCTTCTTTTCCAATCTGGATGCCTTCTATGTCTTTGTTTTTCCTGATTGCCTTGTCTAGGACCTCCAGTACTATGTTGAATAACAGTGGAGAGAGTGGGAATCCCTGTCTTGTTCCCGATCTTAGATGAAAAGCTTTCATCTTCTCGCTGTTAAGTATGTTAGCTGTGGGTTTCTCATATATGGCCTTTATAATGTTGAGCTACTTGCCGTCTATACCCATTTTGTTGAGAGTTTTTATCATGAATGGATGCTGAATGTTGTCAAATGTTTTTTCAGCATCTATGGAGATGATCATGTTGTTTTTATTCTTCTTTTTGTTGATGTGGTGGATGATATTGATGGATTTTCGAATGTTGTACCATCCTTGCATCCCTGGGATGAATCCCACTTGATCACGGTGTATGATCCTCTTGATGTATTTTTGAATTCCGTTTGCTAATATTTTGTTGAGTATTTTTGCATCTACATTCATCAGGGATATTGGTCTGTAATTTTCTTTTTTGGTGAGGTTTTTTCCTGGTTTTGGTATTAGAGTGATGCTGGCTTCATAGAATGATTTTGGAAGTATTCCCTCCTCTTCTGTATTTTGGAAAACTTTAAGGAGAATTGGTGTTATTTCTTCTCTATATGTCTGGTAGAATTCAGAGGTTAATCCATCTCGTCCGGGGGTTTTGTTCTTGTGTACCTTTTTGATTACTGATTGAATTTCGTTGCTGGTGATTGGTCTGTTTATTTTTTCTGTTTCTTGCTTGGTCAGTCTTAGAAAGTTGTATTTTTCTATGAAGTTGTCCATTTCTTCTATGTTTTCCAGCTTGTTAGCATATAGATTCTCATAACGTTCTCATAATTCTTTGTATTTCTGTGGGGTCCATCATTATTTTTCCTTTCTCATTTCTGATTCTGTTTATGTGTGTAGATTCTCTTTTTCTCTTAATGAGTCTGGCTAGGGGTTTATCTATTTTGTTCATTTTTTCAAAGAACCAGATCTTGGTTTTATTGATTTTTTCTATTGTTTTATTCTTGTCAGTTTTGTTTATTTGTTCTCTGATTTTTATTATGTTCCTCCTTCTGGTGATTTTGGGCCTCATTTGTTCTTATTTTTCCAAATTCAGTAATTGTGTCTTTAGACTATTCATTTGGGAATGTTCTTCCTTCTTTAAATAGGCCTGGATTGCAATATACTTTCCTCTTAGAACTGCCTTTGCCATGTCCCACAGAATTTGTGGCTTTGTGTTGTTGTTGTCATTAGTCTCCATATATTCTTTGATTTATGTTTTGATTTGGTTGTTAACCCATTGATTAATTAGGAGAATGCTGTTAAGTCTCCATGTATTTGTGAGCCTTTTTGATTTCTTTCTAAATTTTATTTCTAGTTTTATACCTTTGTGATCTGAGAAGTTCGTTGGTAGGATTTCAATATTTTTGAATTTACTGAGGTTATTATGTTGCCTAGTATGTGGTCTTCTCTGGAAAATGTTCCATGTGCACTTGAGAAGAATGTGTATCCTGTTGCTTTTTGGTGCAGAGTTCTGTAGATGTCTGTTAGGTCCATATGTTCTAGTGTGTTTTTCAGTGGCTCTGTTTCTTTACTTATTCTCTGTGTGGTTGATCTGTCCTTTGGAGTGAATGGTGTGTTGAAGTCTCCTAAAATGAATACATTGCTGTCTATTTCCTCCTTTAATTCTGTGAGTGTTTTTTTCACATATGCTGGCACTTCTGTGTTGGGTGCATATATATTTATAATGGCTATATCTTCTTGTTGGACTGACCCCTTTATCATTATGTAATTTCCTTCTTTATCTCTTGTGACTTTCTTCGTTTTGAAGTCTGTTTTGTCTGATACAAGTACTGCAACACCTGCTTTTTTCTCTTTGTTGTTTGCATGAAATATCTTTTTCCATCCCTTCACTTTTAGTCTGTGTATATCTTTGGGTTTGAGGTGAGTCTCTTTTAAACAGCATATAGATGGGTCTTGCTTTTTTATCCATTCTGTTACTCTGTGTCTTTTGATTGGTGCATTCAGTCCATTTACATTTAGGGTGATTATCGATAGATATGTACTTATTGCCATTGCTGGCTTTAGGTTCGTGTTTACCAAAGGTTCAAGGGTTGCTTCTTTACTATCTAACAATCTAACTTAACTTTCTTGTTGAGTTATTCTGAACACCATCTGATGTTTCTTTATTTCTCTCCCTTCTTATTATTCCTCCTCCATTCTTTACTAGGTGTTTTATTCTTTGCCTTTAGTTAGTATTTGGATCGTCTGCTTTCTTTGCTATGATTTTATTTTCTCTGGTGACATCTTTTTAGCCTTAGGTGTACTTCCCTCTAGAGAAGTCCATTTAAGATATCCTATAGTGGTGGTCTATGAGAGGCAAATTCTCTGATCTTTTGCTTGTCTGGAAATTGTTTAATCCCTCCATCATATTTAAATGATAATCGTGCTGGATACAATATTCTTGGTTTGAGGCCTTTCTGTTTCAGTACGTTAAATATATCATGCCATTCTCTTCTGGCCTGTAAGGTTTCTGTTGAGAAGTCTGATGATAGTCTGATGGGTTTTCCTTTGTAGGTGATCTTTTTTCTCTCTCTAGCTGCCTTTAAAACTCTGTTTTTATCTTTGATCTTTGTCATTTTAATTATTATGTGTCTTGGTGTTGTCTTCCTTGGGTCCCTTGTGTTGGGAGATCTGTGGGCTTCCGTGAACTGCCAGACTATTTCCTTCCCCATCATGGGAATGTTTTCAGCAATTATATCTTCAATGACACTTTCTATCCCTTTTTATCTCTCTTCTTCCTCTGGTAGCCCTATAATGCATATATTGTTCGGTTTGGATTGGTCACACAATTCTCTTAATATTCTTTCATTTCTAGAGATCCTTTTATCTCTCTCTGCCTCAGCTTCTCTGTATTCCTGTTCTCTGATTTCTATTCCATAAACAGTCTCTTGCATCTTGTGCAGTCCGCTGTTAAGCCTGTTGATCGTTTGTCTGATTTCTGCATTGTGTTTCCTCACTTCCTCCCTCAGCTCTTGCACATTTCTCTGTAGATCCTTCTGTATGGTTATGACTTTTATTCTGAATTCTTTTTCAGGAAGGTTGTGCATTTCCATCCCTTCAGGCTCCCTCTCTGGGGTTGTCTGGTTGGTCTTAGTCTGGACCATATTCCTCTGTCTTTTCATGGCTGTTTAAGTGGTTGCTGTTAGTTGCCACCTATGTCAGCTGGTCTCCTTAAGACCTTAAAAAGAAAAAGAAAAAAAAAGGAAAAAAAAGAAAAGAAAAGAAAAAAGAAAGATAAAAAAACAAAAACAAAACAAAACAGAAAAAAAAAATGCCCAAGGGAGTAGATTCTGTGGGGATGCTGTAGGTGGCACTGTTGCTCCACTATTCCGCAGCCATGGCCGCGCTGCCTCGCAGGGTCCTTTATATCTCTGGCCCAGGTGGGAATGAATGAGAGTCTGTTGATCTCTGTGGGAAGTCTAGGTTCAGCCACCCTTTCCCAGTTGCCAGCTAAGGAGTCCGAAACTCCCCAGGACTCCCAGCCTGCTGGGCTGAGTGTGCCAGGGCGATCCAGCTCCTCTGATGGGCTCCTGTCTCCTTAAGACTGCTGAAAAAAGCATGCGCTTTTCTTTTTTTCTTTCTTTCCTTCCCGGGAGCCGGCTACAAGCACCCTGGTGCATTCCCTGCTCAGATCCTGCACCCTCTGTCTCTCCAATCTGTGCTACACTGCGTGATGTGTGTCAGTGCTCCCTGTACAGATCACCGGGGCTGGTTATTTCACAGGGTGTACTTCCACTCCCTCCTGGCTCTGAATCCTCTCCTCCTGCCGGTGCGCTGGGTTGGGTGAGTGTTTGGGTCCACCGGGTCGCGGCTCCGTATCTTACCTACCTCTTGGGGTGCCGTGTCCTCTCAGGCGTAGCTGCACCCTGTGCACTTTCCTGTGTATTCTGGTCTCTCTTTGAGAATAGTTGTGTTTGCTGTATTTTCATAGATATATATAGTTTTGGAGGAGATTTCTGCTGCCCTGCTCAAGCTGCCATCATCCCCGAGTTGGTTTGCTAATGTTTTGTTGAGTATTTTTGCATCTATGTTCATCAGGGATATTGGTTTTTAATTGTATTTTTTTGTGGTGTCCTTGCCTGGTTTTAGCATTAGAATGATTCTGGCCTCATAGAATTAGTTTGGGATTATTCCTTCCTCCTCTGCTTTTTGGAAAACTTCAAGGGGGATGGGTATTATATCTTAACTAAATATTTGATAAAATTCAATAGTGAAACCTTCTGGTCCAGGGGTTTTGTTTTTAGGTCGTTTTTTGATTACCTATTCAATTTCATTGCTGGTATTTGGTCTGTTCAGATTTTCTCTTTCTTCCTGGGTCAGCCTTGGAAGGTTTTATTATTCTAGAAAGTTGTTCATTTTTTCTAGGTTGTCCAGTTTGTTAGCATATCATTTTTCATATTATTCTCTTACAATCCTTTGTATTTTTGTGGTGTCTGTAGTGATTTTTCCTTTATTATTTCTGATTCTGTTTATGTGTGTAAACTCTTTTTCTTGATAAGTCTTGCTATGGGTTTACTTTTTTGTTTATTTTCTTGATGAACCAGCTCTTGCTTTCGTTGATTCTTTTGTTTTTCTTCTCAATTTTATTTATTTATGCTGTAATCTTTATTATGTCCCTCTTTCTAATGACTTAGGGCCTCATTTGTTCTTCCTTATTTAGTTTCATTAATTGTGAGTTTAGACTGTTCATTTGCGATTGTTCTTCTTTCTTGAGGTAGGCCTGTATTGCAATATATTTCCCTCTTAGCATGGTCTTTGCTGCATCTCACAAATTTTGCTGTGTTAAATTATTGTTGTCATTTGTCTCCTATATTGCTTGATGTCTGTTTTTATTTGGTCATTGATCCATTGATTATTTAGAGGCACGTTATTAAGCCTCCATGTGTTTCTGGCTTTTTCATTTTCTTTGTGTAATTTATTTCTATTTTTGTACCTTTGTGACCTGTGAGGCTGGTTGGTACAATTTCAATATTTTTGAACTTACTGAGGCTCTTTTTGTGGCCTAGTATATGATCTATTCTTGAAAATGTTCCATGTGCACTTCAGAATGTGCATCCTGTTGCTTTTGAATGGAGTTCTCTATAGCTGTTCTTTAGGTCTATCTGTTCTAATACATTGTTCAGTGCCTCTGTCTCCTTACTTATATTATTTGTGGTTGATCTGTCCTTTGAAGTGAGTGATGTGTTGAAGTCTCCCAAAATGAATGCATTGCATTTCCCCCTTGAATTCTGTTAGTATTTGTTTCACAAATGTAGGTGATCTTGTTTTGGATGCGTACATATTTATAATAGCTATATCTTCTTGTTGGACTGACCCTTAATCATTATTTAATGTCCTTTGTCTCTTGTTACATTATTTGTTTTGAAGTCAATTTTATCTAAGTACTGCTTCTCCTGTTCTGCCTTTTATTTGCATGAAATGTCTTTTTCCATCCCTTCAGTTTCAGTCTGTGTGTTTTTAGGTCTGAAATAAGTCTCTTGTAGACAGCATATATATGGTACTTATTATTTTATCCATTCAGCCACCCTATGTCTTTTGATTGGTGCATTTAGTCTATTTATATTTAAGGTAATTTATTTGTAGGTATATCCTTATTGACATTTTATTAATTGTTTTCTGGTTGTTTCATAGTTCCTCTCTGTTCCTTTCTTCCTCTCTCTCTTAAGCTTTTCTCTTGTTATTTGATGGTTTCCTTTAGTGCTATGCTTGGATTTCTTTCCTTTTTAAAATTTTTTTTGTGTATCTTATATAGACTTTAGGTTTGTAGTTATCATAATGTTCATAAATAGTTTCTTAAAAATATAACAGTCTATGTTAAGTTGGTGGTTGCTCAATTTTATATACAACCTAAAGGTACTGTTCTTTTATTCTTCTTCCTCCTCTACACTTTATGTATTAGATGTCATAGTGTACATCTTTTGTGTAATACTGTGTATAGTTAATTTTACTAGTTCTGTTTCTCTCTAACTTCATACTTGCTTAATAAGTAGTTGGTTTACTAACTGTACTGTATGTTTATTTTCACTGATGAAAAATATTTAGATGTAAGAACATTTCCATCTACAGAAGCCCCTTTAACATATTCTGTAATGACAGTTTAGTACTGATGAATTCTTTTAACTCTCATTTTTCTGGGAAACTTTTAATCTCTCCTTCAATTCTGAATGATAACCTTGCTGTGTAGAGGATTCTTGCTTGTGGTTCCTTCCCTTTCAATACATTAAATATTTCATGCCACTCCTTCCTGGCTTGTAATGTTTTTGCAGGGAAATCTGTTGATAACCTTATAGAGTTTCCCTTATAGATAACTTTCTGCCTCTCTCTTGTTCTTTTAAGATTCTCCCTTTATCTTCAAATTTTGCCATTTTAATTACTATGTGTCAGTATTGTCTTCCTTCTGTTCTTTTAGTTAGGGTCTCTCTGCCCTTCAGGACCTGGGTGTCTATATCCTTCCCCAGACTGGGGAATTTTTCAGCAATTATTTCTTCAAAGAGACCTTCTACTTCTTTGTCTCTCTCTTCTCCTTCTTCTACCCCTATTATATGAATACTGTTTCATTTGGAGCTTTTCCACAGCTCTCTTAGCATCCCCTTGATTCTAGATATTATTTTTTATCTCTGTTCCTGAGCTTCATTGTTTTAATGTTGTCTAATTTCCATCTTATTGATTGTCTTACCTACTTGCAGCAACCCCTATTCATTCCTTCCATTGAATTTTTCATTTCAGTTACTGAATTCTTCAGTTCTGAGTGGTTCTTTTTCAAATATTTTACTTCTGTGTTGAAATTGTCCCTGAGATCATTGACGCTTTTCCACAGGTCAGTATATTTATAACTGTTACTTTGAAAATTTATCAAGAAGATTGGTGATCTCCATTTTATTTAGCCCTCTTTCTGGTGTCTTATGTTGTTCTTTTGTTTGGAACATATTTCTCTGATTCCTCATTTTGTCTGGGTTTTTGTATTTCTTCCTTTGTATTAGGTAGGCCTGTTTATCTCCTGGTCTAGAGATTAATGACTTATGAAGAAGGCATCTTTGGTGCCCAGAATATCAAGGCTCTTTGCTCACCAGTGCCTGGTTCTCCTTTGTGGTCAAGCCACAATTCTGGGTGGAGCCACTTTTCTGCCCATCTGTGGGCAGTGGCTGATCTCTATCAGCAGAGACTGACAGCTCACCTCTGCATGCCTTTTGGGTTCTGTGAAGTGATTCTGCTGGGATCCCTGTGGGCAGGGATCCCCTCTGTCTACTTGGCAGAAATTGCAGTTGCTGCTGGAGTGGCCACACAGTAGGGGGACACTGCTAGGAAGAATTTGCTGGCTGGGTCAGGTGCACAGAGATGTGTGTCATGGGGCTGAGCCACCAGTGAAGAACATTTGGAGTTGGCTACCATGAGCACCTGACCAGCTGAGATTCGGAGGTGTCATCTATTTGTCCTTTCTCCTCTTAAGACAGGTCCCTCCAACTCATAGCATGTTTTCAACTGCTGGTATATCTTTCAAACTGCCCCTTGTGTGTTGAGTCTCAGCAGGACCAATGGCACATGCCTGTCCTCCACAAGTGGCTGGAGTCTTAGCCTCCCAGAGTGCTCCAACTCTAACTGGTGTCCAGCTCTGTTAATCAACAAAGTCTAATGAAACATGGACTCATGTTCCCAGAGAAGATCTCCAAGGCCAGGTGTGAAAATTTTCTGAGCACTTATTCCCTCCCCACTCCATTCATCTTCATGTAGCTTGTAGGCTGGAATAAGTGAAGGGATTGGGTCCTTCTTGATCACAGCTCTGGCACTTTACCCTTCTCAGTGTGGCCTTCTCTTCATCAAGTGTAGCTGATCTGTTTTGCAGTGTTTGGGACATTTTCAGGGTTAGTTGTATTTGGTGTAGTTTCTTTCTTGTGCGGGAGGAAGTTTCTTCCTTGCCTTCCCACTCCACCATCTTTTCCACCACAAATCAATCACTTGTGTTTTTGTGCTATCAGAATTAATGTCTCCTCTTTCATTTACAATTTTAGTTATTTCATTCCTTACTTTCTTTTTCTTGGTAAATGTAGCCATACATTTTGTCTATTTTAGCTCTTAGTTCCATTAATCTTTTCTATTCCCTTTTCAATTTCTATTTCATTTGTTTCTGCTCTGATTTTTGTTATTTCCTTCTTTCAACTATTTTTGCGTTTTATTTGTTCTTTTTCTTTTTCCTTGAGGTATAAAGTGAGGTTTTTAATTTTATATCTTTCTTGTTTCCCAATGCAGGTATTTATCACCATGAACTTCCCTCTTAGAACTGCTTTTGCTGCATCTGATGAGTTTTAGTATGTTGTATTTCCATTTTCATTTTTCTCAAGATAACTTGATTTCTCCCTTGATTTCTTCCTTGACCTATTGGTTGTTCAGTAGCATGTTGTTTAGTCTCCATATGTTTATGAATTTTCCAGTTTTCTTCTTGTAGTTGTTTTCTAATTTCATAACATTGTGGTTGGAAAAGATGCATGATATGATTTTCTTTCTTTTCTTACAATCCAGATGTCTTTAATTTTCTTTACATTTATCAAGCCATGAATTCAAAAGAAATGGATTCCTGAAGCTCACGATCCTTTCCATTTGTTCTCACAAAGTGTGCTTCTCTGTGTGGAGTTGACTGGTGCATCAATTGAACCCAAGTACTTTTTCTATGGCTTCCTTCTTTTTCTAATTATTTTCCTTTACAAGCTTCAGGAAGCTATCTTGACTCTTAGAGTGCTTAATATGCTCACTACATACATTAATTCTCTTTGTAAGAATATTGCCCTTGTTTGTTTATAACAATGTCAACAGCATGCTAGGTAACATTGTAGATTGTTCTAGTTTAGGCATGGTAACTTGTGTGGGACATTACTTTTTGAACAGTCCCCATTCCTTTGATGTCTATGGTACCACCTTTCTTGTAGATTTACATGTATGTGGCCAAAGGAACAACTTCATGTTTTCTAAAAGATCTAAAGAACATATAGTGGGTGCTTTGCCTCTTCCTTTGGTGTGGGTCATATTTGAAAATTACTGGAAGATGGCAATTCTATCTGAAAGGCAATATGATTTCAATATTTTAGAATTTGCTAAGACTTGTTTCATGACCTAACATGTGATATATCCTGGAGAATGTTCCATGTGTGTTTGAGAATAATATGTAGTATGCTGCTGCTGGATGGAATGTTCTGTAAAGTTCTGTTAAGTTGATCTGATGTGTCAACTAAAGTACAATGTTTTCTTTTTGATTTTCTCTCTGAATTATCTATCCACTTTTGAAAGTATTGACATTCTCTTCTATTTTTGTATTTCTGTCCATTTCTACCTTCAGGTTTGTTAATATTTGCTTTATATTTAGGCACTACTAAATTAGATATAGAAATATTTACAAATGTTATATCCTCTTGTATTGACCCCTTTATCACTATACAGTCACCTTCTTTGGGTGTGACCCAAGTTGGTTACATAGGAAGACCCTGCACTAACTTCCTCCCACAGATATAGCAAACCTAAAGCTATGAACAGTTCCTTCTGAAAAAAAAACTACATAAACAGTTCCTATACAACAAAAGATAAAAGGACAACATCAAGACGTGTAGGAGAGGCAGAAACATGCTCTTGCCAAAAACCTCACCCCAAGCATGGTGACCCACAATAGGAAAGTATCTCAAGTCCAGACTTTCTCCCAAAGCAGAGAATGGTTTGTGCCCCACATCAAACATCCCAACCCTTGGGAGCTGCATCAGAGAAATGGATCCCCAAAATGTCTGCAATAGAAAACCAATGGGGCTTACATCCAAGGAATGCAAAAGTCTGTAGGGAACTGAGATTCTCTTTTTAAAGGACACATATGCAAACTCATTCACCCCAGGGCCCAGCATAAAAGCAGCAGATTAAATAGCACCTAGACTATATGTGAAAGATTCATTTCTCAGATTTTAAAGCATCTGCCAGAGGGACAAATGAAAGGTTTGGACCCTCTCTGATGATGAAGGTGCTGGTGAGCACCATTTTTTCACTCTTCTGCCACCCTGCTAATACTGGCATGCACACATGGATGCAGCATTCTCCTACTGCCTTGCTGAAGCCAACAGGTATATGCAGTTGCACCATACTGCCTTGCTGGGGCCAAAGGGTTGGAGCAGTCATGGCAGTTTTCCACTGCCTTGATAAAGCTGACAGGCATACCCCCATGCCCTCCATCTACATTACTAAAACCACAGACAGTTCTTGGCAGGCTACCACCTTCAAAGCACTGCACAGACAGAAGACTGGAACAACCCCAGTCCTCATTTTAAAAAGGTATTTTTCCCAGAGCTTCAACCCAGGGGACAGACTTCATGTTTGCCACTCACCTAGAGACTACAGTAGAGCTCCAAGTGAACATTAGCAGGGAGACACCATTATTGCACCCTCCCCTGGTCTTGTTACAGGTCACTGGTAAACCCCAGAAGGGAGCTTATATACCTATCTGGAGCCCTGATTTTTGCAACTGTCACCCAGGGAATACCTACAGAACTACTAGTCTACAAGCCAGCAAAGTTTATAATTGCAGCCCCATGGAACTGTATATATTTATATATTTTAAAAGCTGCTGCCTGAGGGTCTTCTTACAATAAGCCTGAAACTAGGTACTGAGTTCCTTCCCCTTGGAATACTGACATGTCTTGTATACATCTTCAACAATAAAGACCTATAAAGAATAATACAGGCTGCTTATACAGCTCAAAGGTTTAAGAGACAACCAAGACCTAGGGCAAGGTTGAACAATTAAATTCATCACCTACACAAAGCCACTCCTTCAAGTCTGAGAAATGTTGCTGTTTTGTCTAATACATGAACACAGAGAATCAAGGAAAATGAGGAAACAGAGGAATATGTACCAAATTAAAGAACAAGAAAAAAGCTTTAGGAAAGACCTCATGAAACAGATAAGTAATCTACCGATAAAGACCTCAAAGTAATATCATAATGATACCCACAGAACATGGAAGAAAAATGGATGAACACAGAATTTGAACAAAGAAAAGAAGGAAGTACCAAAGACAAGTTACAGGGCTGAAAAACACAATAACCGAACTGAAAAATAAACTAGAGGGTTTCAACAGCAGACTAGATGAAGCCAAAGAATGGATCAGCAATCTAGAAAACAGGGCAGTGGAGCTCACCAAGAATAGCAAAAAGAAAAACAATTTTGAAAAGTGAATTTACCTTAAGGGACCTAAGGGACAAAATCAAGCAGAATAATATTTGCATTATAGCAGTTCCACAAGGAGAAGAGAGAGAGAAAAGGGTAGAAAGCTTTGTTCTTTTTTTCCCTTGTTCCTTGAGATATAAAGTTAGGTTGTTTATTTAAGATTTTTCTTGTGTCTCGAGGTAGGCCTTTATCACTATGACTGGCCTCTGGGAATTGGTTTTGCTGAATCGCATAGATTTTGGATTGGGGTATTTCCATTTTCATTTGTCTCAAGGTATTTTTCTGATTTCTCCTCTAATTTCTTCATTGATCCAATGGTTGTTCAGAAGCATGTTGTTTAATCTCCACATATTTGTGATTTTTCCTGTTTTCTTCTTGAAATTGATTTCTAGTTTCATACCATTGTGGTTGGAAAGGATACTTGATCTAATTTCAGTCTTCTTAAATTTACTGAAACTTGTTTTGTGGCCTAACATAAGATCTACCCTGGAGAATGTTCCATGTACACTTAAAAAAAATGTGTATTCTGGTGCTTTTAAGTGGACTTTTCTGCATTACACTTATTGAGTCCATTTGGTCTTATGTGTCATCTAAGGCTGTTGTTTTCCTTATTTCTGTCTACATGAGCTATTCACTGGTGTAAGTGCAATATTAAAATCCCAAATTATTATTGTATTGCTGTCAATTTCTCCTTTAGGTCTGTTAATATTTATATATTTTGGTGCTTTTATGTTAGGCTCATATACAAATTACAAATGTTATGTCTTCTTATTGGATTGATTACTTTGTTTTTATGTAATGCCCTTCTTTGCCTTTTATTACAATATTTGTTTTAAAGTCTGTTTTATCTGGTATAAGTATTGCTATACCAGCCTCCTTTTTGTTTCCATTTGCATGGAATATCTTTTTCCATCTCTTCATTTTCAGTCTTGTTCTTACATATGAAGTGAGTCTTATTGGCAGCATATAGATGAGTCTTAATTTTTTATTCAGTCACTCTGTCTTTTGATTGGAGAATTTATTCCACTTATAGTTAAGGTGATTATTGATATGTATGAAGTTATTCTCATTTTATTCATTGTTTTCTGGCTGTTTTGTAGTTCCTGTTTCTTTTTTAGTCTCTTGTTTTCTTCTTTTGTGGTTTGATGACTTTCTTTAGTGTTATGGTTAGATTCTCTCCTCATTATCTTTTGTATGTCTACTATAGGTTTTTGCCTGCTGGTTACCATAAGGTTCACATATAACGTTCTCTCTATATATAACAGTCTGTTTAAGTTTATAACAATTTGCATTCTAAAACTCCATTTTTTACTACCTCCCTCACATCATTTTTTGATGTCTTATTTTACATCTTTTTACTTTGTGTATCCTTTAACTAATTATTGTAGTTATAGTTAAACTTACTATTTTTGTCTTTTAAGCTTCATGCTAGATTTATGTGATTAATCCACTATCTTTATTATATATTTACCTTTACCAGTGATGTTTATACTTTCATATGTTCTGTTATTACTAATAAGTGCCTTTTCTTTTCAGCTTAAAGAAGCCCCTTTAACATTTCTTGTAAATCCAGTTTTGTGGTGATGAACTATAGTTTTGCTTGTCTGAAAATCTCTCTCTCCTTCAATTGTGAACAATAACCTTGCTGAGTAGAATATTCTTGGTTAGAAGTTTTTTCCTTTCAGCACCTTTAATATATGCTACTCCATTCTGGCCTGCAAGGTTTCTGCTGAATAATCTGCTAATAGTGTATCTTCTGGGTCTTCCCTTAAACATGTTATTTTTCTCTTACTACTGTTAAGATTATATCGTTATCTTTTAACTTTTGACACTAATTATATTGTGTCTCAGTGTAAATTACTATTTTGGGGACTGTCTGTGATTCCTAGATCTGGATTTCTGTTTCTTTCTTTTAGGCCAGAGTACTTTTCAGCCATTATTTCTTCAAATAAGCTTTCTGTCCCTTCTTCTCTCTTCTTCTGGGACCTCTGTGATGCCAAATTGGTCTTCCTGGTGGAGTCCCATAATTCCCTTAAGCTGTCTTCACTCATTTTCATTATTATTTATTTGTTTTTGCTCCTCTGGATGAATTCCACTTCCTTATCTTCTAGTTACTGATACTTTCTTCCAATTTATCTATACTCCTGTTGAACCCCTCTATTGAATTTTTCAGTTCAGTTATTGTATTCTTCAGCCCTTAATTTCTGTTTGGAACATTTTAATATTTTCTGTCTCTTTGTTGAAACTCTCGCTTTGTCATGCATTGTTCTCCTCTCCTTGGTGAGCATCTTTTGGCCATTATTTTGAACTCTATCAGATAAATCATTTATCTCCATTTTATTAAGATATGTTTCTGGAGTTGTATCTTGTTCTTTCTTTGTTTAGAACATATTCCTCTGTTTCATCACTCCTTGACTATGGTTCTGCACAATGGATAAAACCATCAACTCTTCCATTCGTTACAGAGTGGTATTGCATAGGTGATTAACTTTATCATTCAACCTTTCCCTAGCTCTTGGCTGTCTCTCAAACCTTTGTGATTTTCTAAGCTATCTTCTTTTTCCTTAGTATTTCCCAAGAGTTGAAGGTATGCCAAGACCTGTCAGTGACCCAAAGAGAAGGATTTCACTCAGCACCTAGATGCAGGCTGATTAGAAGCTAGACACTCAGGCAGCAGCTTTAAAAATATGCAGATAGACCTGTTTTAGAGAGAGACTGAGGTATGGATGTTTCTGTCTCATCTTTCTGCTTGGACAGTGGGTATATCCATGGTGAGCTCTCACAAGCTCATTATGAACTCTTTGTTTGCTATAACCTGGTGGGTTTCATGTATGCAAGTCCCACAGTCTTTTAAAGCTCAGTGTTTTGGCGTCCCATCCCTCAGGTGGAAGTATTAAAAGTTGGGGCACTAGATGTTGGGTCCAAACCCTTCACTCCTCATGGAGAAGCTGGGAGTTGACTTCCATCCTGATTTTATGTCAGTGTACTGGGGTAGGGTTTATGGCAAGATTGTATCTCAGCTTGTTCTACACATTTGATGTGGGTCTTTTCTCATTTGTCCAATATGTAGGAGTTGCTCAGCTAGTTTCTGTATTTCTTTCAGAGGGAATTATTCTATGTGTAGCTATAGATTTGGTGTGTCCAGGAGAGCAGATGAGTTCCAGGTCCTCCTGTGATGCTACTATTGACCAGAACCTCCAACACTATTTGTAATAGTCTCAAACGGGAAACTACTGAAGTGACCATTAATAGTAGAATGGATGAATAAATTGTGGTATAGTCACACAATAAAATTCCATAAAGCATGAAGTATGAATGAACTGCTACACAGCACAACAATGAATCTCCTAAATATAGTATTCAATGAAAGTAGACAGACAAAGAAAAGTACATATGATAGTATTCTACTCATATAAAGTTTTTTAAACAAGCAAAACTAATCTTTGGTGGTGGAAGTCATGATGGTAGTTATCCTTGGGTTGAGGAGGGACAAGCTGGGGAAAGGAGACAAGGGAGTGTTCTAGGGTTTGGGTAATGATCTGTTTATTCATATGGGTGGTAGTGATATGGATGTGTTCACATCATGAAAATTCATCAAGCTTATGATTTGCGTTTTTCTGTATATATGGTATTTGTGTACTTTTCAGTATATACTATACCTCAGTAAAAAGTTAATTTGCTGTTGGGAGCCAGTCCGAACCACCCATCTGATGGCACTGCCCAGATGCCCGGAAAAGAAGGAACCGCAATGCGGACTTCTGAAAGGTACATTCCCACTATCTCTCCTTATTATTATGGTGTTTGGAAATGTTGTTATTGGTCACTTTCATCTAAATTGGAAAAACAAATTTAATATACTCTGGGAGAAATGCCAGAGGCAAGATCCCCCTAATTCTTCCAGGTGGCAAAGATACCTCAAGACAACTACTGTGCATAAAAGCCACGGGGCATAAATCTGCAAAGAAGTAAGAACAGTTAACCTTTTCAAAGAACACTGCTTCTCTCTCACTTCCCAACTGTACCTTTCCCTGTATGGCCCTGGAAGATGGCTGGTTAGCCAGAGACGGTTAAGATTCCTCAAGGGAGGAACAACCTAAGACAGGCACAGTCACAGGGCGGCCATCAGGTGAACAATAGGGGGTCAACAGAGGTGAGGCTCAGAACCTCACCCCCAAGTTTTGAAAGAAATCTTCTGCGCCCATGGCTGTTTTGTTGCCCTTGTCCCTCTTGGATCTATACCCAGTTTATAGGCATGAATCTGACAGTCTACACTTGCTTTCCTACTGCACTAAACTCTACTTTCCATTTTTATCTTATATCAAGATTAAAATAGCTTTCTATTAGAAACTGTAATCTTTATTACTTTTAACTACTACTTCAACATTTTATTAAAGAATATTAGGAGGGGGATACGGAGAAGATATTGGAAACAAGTATCAAAATTAAAATAAATAATAATGTTTTGAGTAAGTTCCAGTTCCCTCTCCCCACCCAACTCAGCCCCGTGAGGAATTTCTAAATGACTCCTAGACCTGTTAGGTCTCAGGGAATAATAGAACAATAAAGGAAAGTCAGCATGAATGATTATATGCAAAAGGGCCTGGCATGATTGTGGAGACTCCCAATAGAAAAGATTACTATTATAGAAATTATTGTAAATGATTTAAGGAAACTCTAAGGCAGACATGCCCCTGTTTTCCCCCCAACTAGGAAAAGAAGTGGCCCAAATGGGTCCCTATGCCTTCTGATTCAGTTGTCATTATCCCCTTACCTCATCCCCGCCAGGTGCAACACTTTTGTCTCTGTGAAACTGGGCACCTACCCAAGAGTACAGAGTTTTCAGTTCCTGCAATTACAATCAGCTTAAGTCTTGCTACACTGCTTTCATGATACACTGTTTTGATGTTTTTCTTTAAATCTGCATGTAATGCTCTAGACCTAGAAAAATAGACTTATCTATATTTGTTAATCAGATGAATAGTAACCATGGCTATTTTAGAATCAATAATAAGGAAACTGCAAGCAGGGCTCAAGCCAACCAGGCATGAGAGAACATTTTGAGAATTAAGTCATGTTTGTTCCGAAACCGCCAGGGAAGCCAAGCAAGCGTAAGTGCAAAAAATTAGTGATTCCTAAGGTGCCAATAATCTAATCTTTAAAGATCGACTTTTATGTAATAATTATATACGAAAAAAATCAAATGATCTAATCTTTGTGAAACTTCATACTCAAAACATATATAACCTTGATAAAATTCAATAAAACAGGCCAGGCTCAGCTTTTGCTAGTGTCTGTATCCCCATTCCATCAGTCGCCGATGCCGTCCATCCTTCAGAGACTCCTGGACTCGCTGGAGCTGGACCCCAGCAATTTGCCTTAGGTAGAAAAGAGATCCAAGCTTTTAGCAAAGGCATTTCAGTGGCTTCCTATGGTACTCAGAATAAAATCAAAAACCCTTACTGTGGCCAATAAGACTACACATGATCTGGCCCATGGCTACCTCCTCCACCTTATTTCTTATCATTTTTCCCCTCACTCAGCTCCAGCCACACATGGCCTTCTTTCTGCTCTGCAAACAAAATAAAACTCCTTTTCCACACTTAAGAGTTGGTCCTTGCTGTTCCCTCTACCTGGAATACTCTTCCCTCGGCTTGTTACATTACTGCTTTCTTGTACAGGTACGAGCTCAAACATCTTTAAAAAACATCCTCATTCTAAATAGATTTCCCAGTCACTTTTTCTCACATAAAACTATTTTTTCATAGCATCTGTAACGAGTTATATATTTATTGCTTGTTCATCACCTCTCTTTCTCAATAGAATGTAAACTCCGCAAAATCTGGAATCATGTCTGCTATGTTCATAATTGTATCTTTAATAACTGACTTACTACCTAGCACATAACATGTGCTCATATAGATGTTAAGGTTGAATGAACGAATGAAGATCTCTGGATAAACCAGACTGTAGATAGGTCTGCTATGCTGTAGCAGGGATTGCTCCCACAAAGAGAAACACCTGAGAAGTTTTAAATCATCCTATGAAAAAGAAATCTGTGTTAGTACAACCCCTCTTGCCCACCTCACTTTGGTGAAGAGAAAGCTCAGCTCTTTCTCCAATGCATCTGTGAAATTTGGCCAAAGGAATGGGCTTTAGGTAAAACATCATATCATAAGGTG
Source organism: Phataginus tricuspis (assembly GCA_029783875.1). Classification (NCBI taxonomy): domain Eukaryota; kingdom Metazoa; phylum Chordata; class Mammalia; order Pholidota; family Manidae; genus Phataginus; species Phataginus tricuspis. Next base: position 71,271,116 of record JAQQAC010016209.1, read on the forward strand.
GGAGAAACAAGCTAGAACTTAACTTCTATCCCTTTTTTCCAGATTGTCTAAAGAAAAATTAAATATGTTCAGCATACAGTAGTGATCTCTACAGTCTTAAAATCTTGAGAGAACATTGACTTATTATTGTCACCTCACCTCTGGGACAAGTAATGTCTATATTATATAAAATTTCTCAGTAAACCTCAGATGTTTTCAATATGTGTTTGAGGAGATCTTTCTTTCTCATGATTTCTTAGGTACAACTATGACCAGGCTGTCATCAATACCATAACTTATGATGTTGTCCACCATTGGTATACAGCACACAGGACTCTAACAGTAGGGTTGAGGAGACCTGAGAATGAGTTTTGGGTCAAAGTAAAGCCTGGAAAGATGGGTGCCAAACTTGAAATGTCAAGTAAGCTTTTTATACTGAAGCAATGAAAAATGGCTAATCAATATGTGAGTCATAATCTAGCAAAGGAAAAAGAGAGAAAGTCCTAGGTATTGGCACTGGTCCTGCTACTCACTCACTGGATGACATCGAAGCAGATGCTACCCCATATCTAGGCATCAGTGATTCTATTTGTGCGATGAGGGGGTTGAACTAGATGGTCCCTAAGGGTCTTCCCAGCTTTATGATTCCTGCTTTTTTTTTTTTTTTGCTCTTTATAGTCCCTCTGGATAAAGAATATCTTCAGCTTTGCATAAAACATAATGAAATAGTTTAACCCTTTGAGAAAGTGCATAATAAGAATTAAAGAGAAAGAAAACAAAAACCAATTCTGTGATTTGCTTTCATAAGAGAACAATTATTCAGGAAACACAAGCTCTTCAAGTGCAAGACCTATTACTTACTCTTGCCTTTGTAACTGCCACTTAACCCACTACAGAGCTATGCACATCCTATTTTCCAAATGTTTGTTTAATCTCAAAAGAAAAATGCCTCATTAAATGTAACCAGAGAACAACCTAAAGCTTTTCTTTAAAATGATCTCTTCTGATTAGAGTTCCTTGGTCTGCAATTGTTCTAATGTTTTGTTTTATTTTTCACATTCACAGGTTCTATTTATAGACAACTGGTGGGTCCTACATGGCAGGGAATCCTTCACTGGCTACTGCCAACTCTGCGGTCGCTACTTAACAAGGGATGATGTATTAAACACTGCTCATCACTTGGGGCTTCAGGCTTAATATTGACAGCACTGGTATTATGAACACACTTGGCATCCCGCCTACCAGTATTTTATATGAACAGAATAGTATTGTGTCAAAACCTACTTCAAATTGTCTCCTTACCCATTAACATTAAACAGAAGTCACCACTTTCTCTAGTAGGGAAACCTGTTAGAGAGACACTTCCAAGTTATCTGATATCAGTAAGTTAGTGTGATAGCTCTCTTCTCCAAGTTGTAAACATGAGGTCATTGCTATTTTAGACATTTTTATATAATTTTTGTCAATCTACTTCGGAAATACAATGCCCACACTGACAGGGAAACAAAAATTGTGACTAGGTAAAAATTTATTTTAACTAGATCAGTTAGAATGAAATGCATTCTATTAATAAAAATGTCTTTATAAAGCAGTGATTTGCAAAACTTTTGGTCTTAGGAAACCTTAACACTCTTAAAAGTCGTTGAAGAGCTAAGAATTTTTGGGTGTGGGTTATATCTATTGATACTAATTGTAGTAGATATTAAGATGGAGAAGGATTTAAAATTCAAGAACACAAAAGCCCACATTCCTTGGCTATCACAGAGATGACATCATCGCATGTCACACAGCCTCTGGAAAAGTCCTCTATACATTCAATAGGTAGTGAGAATAGAAAAGACAAATATCATTTTAGTGTTATTGAGACAGGGACCATGGTTGTAGTCAGAGTAGGGTGAGGGCCTCTGGAAAAAGCAGGGTGGGATATTTACAGTCAGCAATATAACAGTGGGCAAAGAAGTCCCTTTTGAAACTCTGTGTTAAGCATTATGCAAAGTCAAGGTCACAATACCAGACTAAGAATATAGACATCTTCAGTAAGGTCAGCTAAAAGTCAAAAGGCCAGGAGCAACTTGGCCTAGAATGATTGAGTGGTTTTACAAATAGGGAAAGGTATCAGAGCATAATCCGTGACTTTACTGTAAACAATCCTAGCAAGCAGAGAACAACCCAGCCCTCCTTGAGGGCAGGGCAAGTGGTACAAGTCCACACCCCTAAGCCTTTTTTTTCATGTTCTCGAAAAACCCCAATCTGTCTACAAAACCCCCTAGACAACGCAGCACACCGGACTCTCTTGTCCCCTCCTGGCATGAGCCGGGAGCTCTGTCCTATCACTTTACTTCTAAATAAAAGCCTGTACCTTGCTCTCCTACCTTGCCTGTTTGCTAAGCTCATTCTTCGGCTTCGTGAACAAGAACCCCGGCATCATTATTATAAAAAAATAGTTCTTAACCCACAGACCCACTAAAAGTGATTCAAGGACCCCTCCAGGTTTCTTCAGACCACACTTTGAGAAACAGTGGGCGAGGGGATACCTTGGAGCAGTCCTTTACATAGGCCTGCAGATTAAAGAGTTTAGTTGAAACCCTAGATTTTTCTCTATAGTCTCCTAGAACTACAGACACCATAGGTATTGCTCAATAGCAGAAGCTCCGTGATAAGATAAGAACTGAATATAAACATAGTTTTTTATCTTGTCAAAAGGATTATCTCCATCCAAGTTATCTCTTGAGTAATTAAACTAGAGAGTCACAATAGCCCCTGTGGAACAAACCCATCAGTTCAGCAATTCTGTGAGGGATAAATGAAGAAAGTTTTTAGACACTTCTGAGGTTCCATATGATAATTCAGACATTCATACACATACACACACAACACAAGAGAGAGTGCAGAGGGTTAGTCTGTAAGATTGTTCATGGAACTCATCATCATGGATGATGCACCTCCAAAGAAATGGAGAGTCATCCAATCTTGCATCATTCTGGGTTCTGATGGATTTTAGAATACAATCTGTTTTCCTCCACTTCTGCAGATTTCTTTTAACTTTTATCCCTCTCTTAAAATATTATGCATGTTAATTGCCAAGATTTGACTGGATTAAGGATAATACATTCTTATTTTTTTAATGGCTTCTTTTATATATGGAGACTCAGAGATAAGTATGAAGCTTATTTCCCCCAGCTTTCATTGTAAATGAAGCTGTATAATAACTGCATTGACCACTATAGATGATTAACGAGAATCCAGGGTAGGGTGTGCACAAGAGGGAAAACAAAAAAAATATTAGTGAGCATAGGAGACACAAAGCAAAGCAAAGTCAGTATTCTGACAGAGAGAGCCTTACTTGATGTTTTCAAGGAGTTATTACTAGTTCACATTTAGAAACTGTAACATTTTATTGACCCATCTAATGCTACAAAATATGTTCACAAAAGATTTCTGCACTTTATTCGTACTATATGGGAATCTTCACGGGTTTTCCATGAAATTCTTTTCCCTCTTAGGTCAAAGGATTGATAATTAAGTTCAGGTCTGAAATGTATATATCCATTAGCAATCAAATAGAAGTAACATTTTAACATGCAAGCTTTTCTCTCTAGTATTATGTACTCCTAAAATATTTCACCATTAGTCTACATCAGGATATTTACCTTTTTTGAAGATTTGTTCAAATTATCCTTCAAAATTACACTATAACTGAGGCCAGCATTGAATAATGAGAAGCAAAGAACATATTCATGGGCCTGGAAAGATAAGGATACAGATTAATCTTCTCCCTTACTGAAGTAGTCCCTTTACCTTCTGTGTCCCCTGGGATCTTCATTCTTTAATTATTTCATCATTATCTTCCTAAATTTTCAATCAATACTTTCTACAATATACTCCCTTCGGAGAGAGAAAAAAGGAAGGGAATTATTTGAATGCACGGAATTCATGGTGCACTGAAGATTTTCTATGTGAGATGTTTCTTTTTTTGCATCTCTTTCTCGTGTCCCTGAGAATGAAAGCACAGTGTATGTCTACCAAGATCACTGTAGAGTCACTTCTACCTTTTGCTATGATGTAACAGAATCAGTAGAGTCTGGAGCACAGGAACCTAACATAGTGTTTCTTAAAAAAAATTGTTGGAATAAGAATAAATTAATGAATCCTTTTCAAAGAAACTCATCAGAAATCGCCACATTGTAACTATATCCTTTTGTGATTGGCAGTTAACTGGCACTGAATTTCATTCATTTTCATCTAGAGTGACCAACCATCCAAGTGTGACCAGGACTGAGGGGTTCCTGGGCTGCAGAACTTAGTTTTTTTTTATTAAGTTATCATCGATATACAACTTTATGAAGGTTTCACATGAGCAACACTGTGGTTACTACATTCACCCGTATTATCGAGTTCCCCACACACACCCTATTGCAGTCACTGTCCATCAGCATAATAAGATGCCACAAAGTCATTACTTGTCTTCTCTGTGCTGCACTGTCTTCCCCGTGAACCCCCTACATTATGTGTGCTCATCCATCATAATGCCCGTTAATCCCCTTCTCCCTCCCTCCAACCCACCCTCCCCTACCCCTTCCATTTGGTAACTGCTAGTCGCTTCCTGGAGTCTGTGAGTTGCAGATCTTAGTTTTAAAACTTGAAAAGTCTCACACCAACTCGGAGTGTTGGTCACTCTACCTTATTGTCACTAGCTATGTATTTTTATTTAGTACTCATCACTGGTTTCCATTTCTGTCCAAGTGCTTGTATTGTAGTCCATGATGAAAAAAATATTGAAATGTGGTGTGTTCTGGTGATTTCCAAAGTAGGATCCCCACACCAGCACCATCAGCATCATTTGAGAACTTGTTAGAAATGAAAATTCTCAGGCCTCACCCCAGACTTATTAAATCATAAAATCTGAGGGTGGAACCCAACAGTTTGTGTTTTAATAAGACCTCAAGAGTATACTGATGCCTATGAAACTTTGAGAATCACTGGAGGGAAGAGCTTGCTGCTAAGTTCTATGTCCAGTTATGCCACTGCCTCACTGAATGATATGAGGCATGTCCCTCTCATATTTTGAGTTACAGTTTGCTCTTCAGTTTGCTATTCTTCAGTTTAAAATGGAGACCAAAGACTAGGCAGCACTAAAGGCACTGTCACTCTGTAGTTTTGTTTGACCTTTAATAGCTTAAGTTTTCTCATATAGGTACAGTAAGGAAAATACCTGCCTCGCAGCGTTTTCTAACAAATTGTGATTATTAAATGTTTGCAGCACATAATGATGACCAATAATAATAGCTAACTCTTACATAATACTTTTCATGTGCTAGACCCTCTTCTAAGTGTTTTCAAGCTCCACAGCAACCCTATCCCCATTTTATAAATGAATAAATAGAGGCAGGGAAAGATTAGTTGCTTATCCAAGGTCATACAGCTAAATAAGTGTCAGAATTTAAATTAGAATCTTGCTATCTGGCCATAGAGAAAATGCTTTTAATAATATGCCATGCTGACACAATCTAGCTGATGACTCATAGACAATAATTATCATCCCCACTTTCACAGTCATTGCAACAAAGTGTTAGGAGAACCACGAGAATATCTGGATTGGTTTTGCAAATAGTTTGCAAACATCTACCAAAAAAAACCCACTTTCTAAAAAGTGTCTTTCACCTTCTCTAATCTTACATCTTCCACAGGTGGAAACTTGATGAAAGAAGGAAATTAATCTCTTTAGCATATTTCCTTCTACTGCATTCTTGCAAAATACCAGTCAGTTGTTAGGATCAAAACCATTCAACAAGTCATATTCATATCACTGCCCCAGGAAGCTATTGGGTAGCTTAGCTCAGCTTGTAGTTGTGAGGTCAGGCTTGTCTGTGTCCTCAGCTCTTTAGGACTGCTGCAGCTCACCAGAACCAAAGACCCCAGCAAATTTTGTGGTAGTTTTGTTTGTCATATTTATATTCAGAGTTTCCTGGGCTTGTGGGTAGTTCCATCCTAGACCTTGGCTTTAAGCAGTGAGCCTAGCTTTTGTCCTCCATCTTGTTCAAAGTACTTTTAGACCATTATGCCCTGCAGGAGCTTAACTTCTGGCTATTATTATTTCCTTCTAGTCCAGAAAGACTGCCAGTTCAACACAGAAACAATTATCTTTTTTTGTCTATGCAATTCCTTTCCTAATTTACTTTTTTATGTTTTGCCCATCATTGCCATGTGTTTGGCATGGCAGGCTATTCATAGCATGAATTCGCTGTACCATCTTGAGTGGAGACCTTTCCCATGTGTATTTTACTGTTCCGTGATTCCTTAAACTGGGCTTGCAAAATATGACTGCACACTTTCTTGATGATTCAGACTTACTGTTATAACTATTTTTGTGCCAGACCATGAAGTAGTTTAAAGTCTTATCTTGATTAATGGAATCCAAGCTCCCTTTCTGAAAACAAAATAATCAGGCATCTTTTACAATTGTGAAAAATTGTCTTTAGCTGTTTTTATGTGTATCATATAGATCAATGATGGTGTTCTAACTTGCTTTCTGTGTGGGTAGATAAGCATGGTAATTTATCCTGTGTGTAACTGAAGAGCACAAGGGTCAATGCTGTGCAGACCTGATAAGTAAGTGAAGGTTTTTCTTTGTTAGCCCCATCTCTCTCCATGGTCTACTCTTTGTCCCATTGATGGTGGCCACTCCCTCCAACTCAATAACTCAGTATCCTCTCACTTTGTGCTTTCTAGTTTCATCTCTATTGCCTTAACTGAGGCAGTGTGTTGGTGTAGGAAGAGCATGGAATTGGACTGACCTTGACTTGAATTCCACCTCTGCCTCTTATTAGCCTGGTGGATTTTTTGCAAGCCACTTTACCTCCTTGATACTCTGTTGCTTCATCTGAGGAATGCCATCTACATGATAAAGCTGTGATGAAGAATGAAATGAGATCATGTGTACAAAGTGTCTACCATAGTGAACAGCATATAATAAACAGTACTTAATAATTGTTTTTCATTGTTGCCAGTATTCTTATTTGAACAAACAGGAGGGACCAGTGCTAGCCTGTGTTTTGCTTTCTATTTTTTATTTATTTTCTAATTTTGGTACCATTAATATACAATTACATGAGCAACATTGTGGTTACTAGATTCCCCCCATTATCAAGTCATCACCACATATTCTATTACAGTCACTGTCCATCAACGTAGTAAGATGCTATAGAGTCACTACTTGTCTTCTCTCTGTTATACTGCCTTCCCGTGTACCCCCCCACATTATGTGTGCTAATCATAATGTCCCTTATTCCCAGTATCCCTCACTTCACACCCATCCTCCCCAGTTCCTTTCCCTTTGGTAACTGTTAGTCCATTCTTGGGTTCTGTGAGTCTTTTGCTGTTTTGTTCCTTCAGTTTTTTATTTGTTCTTATACTTCACAGATGAGTGAAAACATTTGGAATGTGTCTTTCTCCACCTGGCTATTTCACTGAGCATAATACACTCTAGCTCCCTAGCTCCATCCATGTTGTTGCAAATAGTAGGATCTGTTTTCTTCTTATGGCTGAATAATATTCCATTGTGTATATGTACCATATATTCTTTACCCATTCATCTACTGATGGACAATTAGGTTGCTTCTTTTCTTGGATGTTGTAAATAGTGCTGTGATAAACAAGGGTACATATGTCTTTTTCAAACTGGGCTCCTGCATTCTTAGGGTAAATTCCTAGGAGTAGAATTCCTAGGTCAAATGTTATTTCTATTTTTAGTTTTTGAGGAACCTCCATACTCCTTTCCACAATGGTTGAACCAACTTACATTCCCACCAGCAGTGTAGGAGGGTTCCCCTTTCTCCACATCCTTGCCAACATTTGTTGTTGTTTGCCTTTTGGATGGTGGCCATCCTAACTGGTGTGAGCTGATATCTCACTGTGGTTTTAATTTGAATTTCTCCGATCATCAGCAATGTGGAGCATCTTTTCATGTGCCTGTTGGCTACCTGAGTTTCTTCTTTGGAGAGGGTCCTCTGACCATTTTTAATTGGATTATTTGCTTTTTGTTTTCTGAGGGGCATGAGCTCTTTATATATTTTGCATGTCAACCCTTTATCAGATATGTCATTTTTGAATATATTCTCCCATATTGTAGGATGCCTTTTTCTTCTACTGATGGTGCCCTTTGCTGTACAGAAGCTTTTAGTTTGATATAGTCCCACTTGTTCATTTTTGCTTTTGTTTCCCTTGCCTGTGGAGATATGTTCATGAAGATGTAGTTCATGTTCATATTTAAGAGAGTTTTGTCTGTTTTCTTCTAAGAGTTTTATGGTTTCATGACTTACATTTAGGTCTTCAATCCATTTTGGGTTTACTTTTCTGTATGGAGTTAGACCGTAATCCAGTTTCATTCTCTTACATGTAGCTGTCCAGTTTTGCCAACACCAGCTTTTGAAGAGGGTGTCATTTCCCCCATTGTATATCCATGGCTCCTTTATCATATATTAATTGACCAAATATGCTTGGGTTAATGTCTGGACTCTCTATTCTGTTCCACTGGTCTATGGTCTGTTCTTGTGCCAGTACAAAATTGTCTTTATTACTGTGACTTTATAGTAGAGCTTGAAGTTAGGGTGCGTAATTCCCACTGCTTTATTTGTCCTTCTCAGGATTGCTTTAGATCTTCGGGGTCTTCTGTGGTTCCATATGAATTTTAGAACTATTTGTTCCAGTTCATTGAAAAATGCTGTTGTTATTTGACAGGGATTGCACTGAATCTGTAGATTGCCTTAGGTTGGATGGCCATTTTGACAATATTAAGTCTTCCTATCCATGAACATGGGATGTGTTACATTTATTTGTATCTTCTTTAATTTCTCTCATGAATGTCTAGTCGTTTTCAGGGTATAGGACTTTCACTTCCTTGGTTAGGTTTATTGCTAGGTATTTAATTCTTTTTGATGCAACTGTGAATGGAATTGTTTTCCTAATTTTTCTTTCTGCTAGTTCATTAGTGTATAGGAATGCAACAGATTTCTGTGTATTAATTTTGTATCCCGCAAATTTGATGAATTCAGACATTAGTTCTAGTAGCTTTAGCGTGGAGTATTTAGAGTTTTTATGTATAATATCATGTCTTCTGCAAATAGTGACAGTTTGACTTCCTCTTTACCAGTCTTGATACCTTTTATTTCTTTGTGTTTTCTGATTGCCGTGGCTAGGACCTCCAGGACTATGTTAAATAAAAGACAGGAGTGTGGACATCTTTTACTTATTCCTGTTATTAGAGGAAAAGATTTCAGCTTCTCACTGTTAAGTGTGATGTTAGCTGTGGGTTTGTCATATATGGCCTTTATTATGTTGAGTTACTTGCATTCTATACTCATTTTGTTGAGAGTTTTTATCATGAATAGATGTTGAATTTGTTGAATGCTTTTTCAGCATCTGTGGAGATGATCATGTGGTTTTTGTCCTTTTTGTTGATGTGGGGATGATGTTGATGAATTTTCGAATGTTGTACCATCCTTGCATCCCTGGGATGAATCCCACTTCATCAAGGTGTATGATCCTCTTAATGTATTTTTGAATTCAGTTTGCTAATATTTTGTTGAGTATTTTTGCATCTATGTCCATCAGGGCTATTGGTCTATAATTTTCTTTATTTGTGTTGTCTTTGCCTGGTTTTGGTATTAGAGTGACGCTAGCTTCATAGAATGAGTTTGGAAGTATTCCTTCCTCTTCTATTTTTTGGAAAACTTTAAGTAGAATGGCTATTATGTCTTCTCTAAATGTCTGATAAAATACAGTGGTGAATTCATCTGGTCTGGGAATTTTCTTCTTGGGTAGTTTTTTTGATTACTGATTCAATTTCATTGCTGGTAATTGGTCTGTTTAGATTTTCTGTTTCTTGTTTGGTCAGTCTTGGAAGGTAGTGTTTTTCTAGAAAGTTGTCCATTTCATGTAGGTTATTCCATTTGTTAGCATATAGTTTTTCATAGTATTCTCTACTAATCCTTTGTTTTTCTGTGGTGTCTATAATGATTTTTCCTTTCTCATTTCTGATTCTGTTTATGTATGTAGATTCTCTTTTTTTCTTAATAATTGTGGGTAGGTGCTTATCTATTTTGTTTATTTTCTCAAACAACAGGTCTTGGCTTCATTAACTTTTTTATTGTTTTATTCTTCACAATTTTATTTATTTCTTCTCTGATCTTTACTATGTCCCTCCTTCTGCTGACTTTGGGTCTCATTTGTTCTTCTTCTTCCAGTTTCAATAATTGTGACTTTAGACTATTCATTTGGGATTGTTCTTCCTTCTTTAAATAGGCCTAGATTCCTATATACTTTCCTCTTAGTACTGCCTTTGCTGTGCCCCACAGAAGTTGGGGTGTTGTGCTATTGTTTTCACTTGTCTCCATATATTGCTTGATATCTGTTTTTATTTGGTCATTGATCCATTGATTATTGAGGAACCTATTGTTAAGCCTCCATGTATTTGTTGGCTTTTTGTTTTCATTGTACAATTTATTTTGTTTTATACCTTTGTGATCTGAGAAGTTGGTTGGTACAATTTCAATCTTTTATAATTTACTGAGGCTCTTTTTGTGGCCTAGCATGTGGTCTATTCTGGAAAAACGTTCCATGTACACTTAAGAAGAATATGTATCTTGCTGCTTTTGGGTGTAGAGTTCTGTAGATGTCTGTTAGGTCCATTTGTTCTAATGTGTTGTTCAGTGCCTCTGTGTCCTTACTTATTTTCTCTCTGGTTGATCTGTTCTTCAGAGTGAGTGGTGTGCTGAAGTCTCCTAAAATGAATGCATTGCATTGTATTTCCTCCTTTAATTCTGTTGGTATTTGTTTCACATATATAGTGCTCCTGTGTTGTATGTACAGATATTTATAATGGTTATATCCTCTTGTTGGACTGACCCTTTTATCATTATGTAATGTCCTTCTTTGTCTCTTGTGACTTTCTTTGTTTTGAAGTCTATTTTGTCTGACACAAGTACTGCAACACCTGCTTTTTTCTCACTATCGTTTGCATGAAATATCTTTTTCCATCCATTCACTTTTAATCTGTGTGTGTCTTTGGGTTTGAAGTGAATCTCTTCTAGGTAGAATATAGATGTGTCTTGCTTTTTTATCCATTCTATTACTCTATGCCTTTTGATTGGTGCATTCACTACATTTTAATTTATGGTGATTATTGATAGATATGTACTTATTGTCATTGCAGGCTTTGGATTTGTGGTTACCAAAGGTTCAAGGGCAGCATCTTTACTATCTAACTATCTAACTTAACTGACTTATTATAAATACAGTCTGATGATTCTTTATTTCTCTCCCTTCTTTTTCTTCCTTCTCCACTCTTTATATGTTAGGTGTTTTATTCTGTACTCTGTGTTTTCTTTGACTGATATTGTGGATAGCTGATTTTATTTTGCCTTTAGTTGGTCTTTGGTTGATTTACATACTTTTCTGAGGTTTTATTTTCTCTGGTGACAGCTATTTAGCTTTAGGTATACTTCCATCTAGAGCAGTTCCTTTAACATACATTGTAAAGATGGTTTGTGTGAGGTAAATTCCCTCAAATTTTGCTTATCTGGGAATTGTTTAATCCCTCCTTCAAATTTAAATGATAGTTTTGCTGGATACACTATTCTTGGTTCGAGGCCCTTCTGTTTCATTGCATTGAATATATCCTGCAATTCTCTCCTGGCCTGTAAGGTTTCTGTTGAGAAGTCTGATGATAGCCTGATGGCTGATCATTTTTCTCTCTCTGGTTCCTTTTAATACTCTGTCCTTGTCTTTGATCTTTGCCATGTCCTTCTTGGGTCCCTTGTGTTGGGAGGTCTGTGGACTTCCATGGTCTGAGAGACTATTTTCTTCCCAAGATTGGGGAAGTTTTCAGCAATTATTTCTTCAAACACACCTTCTTTTTTTTTTTTTTAACAATTTATTTTATTTTAGTATCATTAACCTACAATTACATGAGCAATACCGTGATGATTAAACTCCCCCCTTCACCAGGTCCCCCCACCAACCCCACCACAGTCACTGTCCATCAGCGTAGGGAGATGAGAATCACTACTTGTCTTCTCTGAGCTGTACAGTCCCCCCCCTGCACCCCCACCCTATGTCTGCCAATCGTAATGCCCCTTTTACCCTTTTATCCCTCCCTTCCCACCCATCTATCCAGTCCCTTTCCCTTTGGTAACTGTTAGTCCATTCGTGGGTTCTGTGAGTCTGCTGCTGTTTTGTTCCTTCATTTTTTTTTTCTTTGTTCTTATACTCCACATATGAGTGAGATCATTTGGTACTTGTCTTTTTCGGCCTGGCTTATTTCACAG
>JAQQAC010016209.1:71288417-71330368 GCA_029783875.1 Phataginus tricuspis
TCACCGGCTGCCAAGTTCTCACAGGTGTAGCTGTACGCTGTGCACTTTCCTGTGTATTCTGGTCTCTCTTTTAGGGATAGTTGTATTTGCTGTATTTTCGTGAATAAATATAATGTTGGGAGGAATTTTTCTGCTGGTCCGTTCACGACGCCATATTCCCGGAAGTCCCAAAGTCACACCTCTCCTACTATCGATTTTTCGAGGCTGTCCGCTTTCCTGTCACCCCTCTGCCTCGGCTTCTTACCGCCACCGCCTCCCGCAGCAGCCTGCCAGCTCCAAACACACCTTCTATCCATTTTTCTTATTCTTCTTCTTCTGGTACACCTATAATGCGAATATTGTTCCTTTTGTATTGGTCACGCAGTTCTTGTAATATTCTTTCATTCCTAGAGATCCTTTCATCTCTCTCTGGCTCAGATTCTCCGTATTCCTATTGTCTGCATTCTATTCCATTAACAGTCTCTCCCACCTCATCCAGTCTGCTCTTAAATCCTTCCATTGTTTGTTTCATTTCTGTTATCTCCCTCCTGAATTTATCCCTTAGCTCTTGAATATTTCTCTGTAGCTCCATCAGCATGCTTATGACTTTTAATTTGAATTCTTTTTCATAAATATTGGTGATTTTCGTCTCACCAAGCCCTTTATCTGTTGCTTGAGGAATTTTGGACTGATCAAGATTCCTCTGCCTTTTTATGGTGATGGGAGTGGTCGCGGGTGAGTTACGCATGTGTCAGCCGTGAGAACAAAGTCCCTTCCTGCGTACCGTTTGCCTGGTTTGTCTTCGCTGTCTGGGCATGTAAACCACACACACGGAGCAGCCACTGGGTTAGTCCCCTAAGGTGCAGAGGACAGGGTATCCCTCGGGATGGCATCGGACACTGGCCAGGATTGCCAGTGAGCAGTGTGTAATCTGCTGTGAGAGAAAAGCCCCTTTGTGCCTCCTGGTCTCTGCACTCATCTCTGCTGTTTGTGCTGGTCAACCATGCACTGGGAGCAGCTTCTGGGTTCATCCCCTGAGCTGCCATGGATGGGGCATCCCTCGGGATGGCCTTGGGCACTGGCAGGGGTTGCAGGCAAGCATCACATGTTCTGCCATGAGAACATAGCCCCTTTGTGCCTTCCAGACTCTGTGCCTTTCTTCACTGTCTGTGCCAGTCAACCACACACAGGGAGCAGCCTCTAGGTCTGGGATGGTTAGTCACAGGCAGGGAGAAGCTTCTGTGTTAAGCTGTGTGGTTGCTGTAGGTGGGGCTCCTCCCTGGCTGTTCTGCAGCAATGACGGGTCAGCCAGTTTGCTTGCAGTGCTGGCCAGGGGAAAGCAACAGCAGGCTGCTTATTGCTGTGAGGGGCCTTGGAGCTTCATTGCCAACCAAGGGGTTAAGGTGCCTGAAGTTCGTTAAAGTTCCCATCCTGCTGGGCTGAGTGTGCCAGGATGATTTTGTACACCTGTTAAACCCTTGTCCCTTTAAGACTTTTAAAGTGCCTGCTTTTCTTTTGTACCAGGGCAGCTGGCTGTGGGAACCTCTCCTCAGTCTTAGTCTCGAATCTTGCTTTTCTATTCCTCTAATATCCAGAGCACCATGCAGTGTGTGTCTGTGCTCCTGCAGCAGATTACTAGGGCTGATTATTTAGAAGTTCTGTGCTTCCACTCTCTCCCCACTCTGATTCTTTTCCTCCCACTGGTCAGCTGGGGTGGGGAGAGTGCTTGGGTCTTGCTGGGTCATGGCTTTGTGTCTTACCCTTTTCTGTGAGATGTTGGGTTCTTGCAGATGTAGCCTGGCTGGTGTACTGTATTGCTTGGTCATTCTTTAAGAAGTAGTTGTTTTTACTGCATTTTCAAAATATATATGGTTTTGGGAGATTTCCACCACCCTACTCTCACTGCCATCTTTTCCTCTCTTAGCCTGTTTTTGACAGAATCATTTTTCTACTTAGAAGAAGCAAAGTTATGAGAGTCCAAATTGTGAAAGCATGTGCAAATGGTAGGGGTCAGAGAGAGTAGAGAGGTCATAAAGTGCAGACATATTGGCAAGTATCTGGACTTCAAGCCCAGCCTTAATATTGATGGATAGGAAGTTGGTTCAGGGTAGGCAGTCCAGGGGCTGAGAGCTGAAAGAGAATAATGGTCAGAGAATGGATCAGAGAGCCTGATGAGAGTAGCTGAGTCTGGAGTGTTTTAAGGAGAATATCTTGGTAACAAACGTATGTAGGGTGAATGAGGCAGGCACACAGACACCTATGCCTGTGATGATGTATAGTTAAGGTGGAGCACATACTTCCACATCTAACTTCACTACCCCCCAAAACCCCACTGAAACTACTATAAAATATTTGAAAGGATTAGAGGAGCAGGAAAGGAGACAATTAACTTTTTAATAATGAAAAGCAAACGAATGAGCAGTAATTGGTTTACCAGACCCAAGAAGGTCCCAAACTACATTTCTTAAGCCCTTAGTGAGAAAATCCAAAAACAAATATGATTTATTACTCACCTTCCACCCCCTAACAAGAATCTTCAAAGGCTGCAGGTAAGTTTGGAAGTGTAGGTGAAGGGATTTGGACACCAAAACAGTAAGGGTTGTTTGAAAACTGTTGAAGTAGAATCATTTCCAAATCCTCTCCTGAAGTTGATGCCTGCCTGCATTGAGGGGCTGGCCCTTTCCTGCCCTGATAGAAGCCTGGAGTGTTATTCCTTGGAAAGTTTAAAGCAGATAGACTTTGGACTGGGAGTTCCCAAACCCAGCCAAGTGCTCAAGTCCCATGTTGAAAACAAACGGATAAGTGGATGTATATAGCCTGAAAGCTGTAAATCTCGGCTTCTCCAACTCTGACCCTAAAATTCTGGCAGCTGGAAGAGTCTTCTGTGGGCCATCTGACCAACCCAAGAGAATAAGGATATTGACATTGAAGCATCCCCCAAAAGATCCCTGGAGGATTCATTTACAATGAGGTTCATAGTTTGATACTGTGAGGTAGAGGAAGAGGACAAGGATGAGGAGGAGGGCAGGGGGAGGAGGAGACTCATGCAGTTGAGGATATTTATTTTTAGGAAGGGAAGGAAGGCCTGAGCATTCATGTTACTGCAGGGGAAGGAGCCAGTCAGAGAAAATGGAGAAATGAAATTCTGAAGAGAGCAGGTAATAGTGAAACATGTGAGGAGGTAGGATGGTATGGAAACCAGAGCATGAGTAGAAGTGATAGCCTGAGGCACAAGAAAGAACACCTTTAGTCTCCACTAGGATGAAAAGGAATGGGATTTGGGTGGAGACTCAATTCCATTCATCATTATTTTGCAACTAGTATATCCAAGGCAATGTGCTAGGTAGTGTGTTTCACTCATCCAGCACTGTTGGAGTAACTGCTGTGTTCCAGGCCCTGTGCACGGTGCTGGAGACACCAATATCAATTAGACAAAATCCCAGCTCTCAAGGAACTCACACTCATGGGTCAAAAGCAGACCTACAACACAGGGCAATAAGCACTGTGGAAACTAAGTACAGGGGGTATGGAAACACAGAGCAAGGGCTACTAACTATTAGAATACAAGGAATTAAGCACATGTAGAAATTCCTATATAACTATGCATAGACTGCTCTGTGGGTTCATGGACAGAAATATCCCTCTCAGTAGGGCTGATCTGCAAAGGCTTCATGTTGTGGTGATGCACGGGTTGTGGGTGCCCACCAAGATGTGGGAACTGATGCATAGATCCAGGGGCAGGAAATTGCAAGGTGATGTGTTAAGGGAAGAGAGAGAGAGGCCGTGGTTGAGCATAGAGTATGCTGAGGCAAGTAGTAGGAGGGGCAGTTAGAAAGCAGGAATAGGATGAGATGCAAAAATGTCATTGGAGCAACATCACAAAACACAACCAGGTTGAATTAATGGGTTATATACAAAACAAACAAGAAGTTATCAGACTGTGAAATGAGAAACTTGGTTCCATTCTAGGCCCAGCTTTGCCACATATTTCCTTTTGGTATGGTATGGAGTGCCTGGAAGCTGGCCTCCTGTGTGTTCCTGGAGTAACAGAAGATTGGCCCCCAAAGATCATGGTAGCATGCCCAAAATGACCAGGAGGTAAGAGCATCTTACAGAGAAATTTTGTTTGGTCTTTATGGCCAGTGCATGTGCCTTCTATAGCCCTATATATTAACCCGTCCATATAATAACTCCCAGAGGGAGGGGGTGAAGATCCCCATTCCTGCCACTGTCCTATCACAGGACCACTCTCTTGAATGCATCCTACCTGATGTACAGGATTTGCCTATGCTGGTGTCATTAAAATATGCATCTTACTGCCCTTAAGGTTAATCTCTTCTACAGTCCTTGTAGCTTGGGCCCATCTTCTAGCCACAGCTGCTGCTTGCTGAGTGTACATGGAGCTCCCAACCAGTTCAGCTTGCTGGCCTCCTGTGGAATGGGCAAGCTATGGACTTTATCTCAGTGGGACTTTGAACCCAGCTGGATCCTCAGGCTTGAGGATTATCATGATTGTATTGCTATCTGTATTTCTGCTGTCATTGTTTGTTATTAGTCTGTTTATAGTGTTCCCAGCATTTTTACACAGGGGCCATTGCAGAAGATGGTGGCGAGTAGATTGTAAGGAAATAATTCTGGAGGGGTGGATTGTAGGGTAAATGATAGAATTTCCATAATCTCCCACCTAGGCTTAGTTCATTTAAATAATGTAATTTGTTTGCCACTGCACAGCCTCCCCTTGATCTGGAGCAATGGGTGGAGAGGAAAATGGCCATTCCCTCCTCCTCACTGTTCCTGGTATGTAATTGTCTGGTCTCTGCCTGTGACGAAGGACCCACAAATGGAGCTCCTCCCAGAAGAGGCAGTTGGGAAATAGAGAGGGGCCCTGAGGGCAGAACATGAGCAGCAGCTGGAGGAGACAGAAGGGACCCATCCTAGCTAGTGAATTAGAGCAAGCTGTGAGCAATGAAAACGGCTTCTTCCAAGACAAGTAGTGACTCTGTGGCATCTTACTACATTGATGGATAGTGACTTCAATGGGGTATGGTGGGGGGATTCAATAATATGGGTGAATGTAGTAACCACATTGTTTTTCGTGTGAAACTTTCAGAAAAGTAAATATTAATGATACATTAATAATAAATAAATAAACAAACAAATAAATAAATTACCTCAAAAAATGGTTTCTCTCAATCTACCCTTTTCCTGGACTTATTTGGGTTTCACTGGTTTCATAGGAGATTCTCCCAGGCCTGGAACACCCTGCCTTCCAGAGCTATAGTATGTTAGGAATCTTACCTAGTACATCCCTGTGTTTTTTTTTGGGGGGGGTTGTTTTTTTGGTATCATTAATCTATAATTACATGTGCAACATTATGGTTACTAGACTCTCCACATCATCAAGTTCCCACCAGATACCCCATTGCAGTCACTGTCCATCAGCATAGTGAGATTCTATAGAATCGGTACTTGTCTTCTCTAAGTTGTACAGCCCTCCCCGTGCCCCCCCACCACATTTTGTTTGCTAACCGTAGTGCACATTTTTCCCCCTTGTCCCTCCCTTCCCACCCATCCTCCCCAGTATCTTTCCCTTTGGTAACTGTTAATCCATTCTTGGATTCTCTGCTCTTTTGTTCCTTCAGTTTTTTTCTTTGTTCTTATACTCCACATATGAGTGAAATCGTTTGATACTTGTCTTTTTCCACCTGGCTTATTTCACTGAGCATAATACTCTCTAGATCCATCCATGTTGTTGCAAATTGTAGGATTTGTTTTCTTCTTATAGCTGAATAATAGTCCATTGTGTATATGTACCATTTCTTCTTTATACATTCATCTACTGATGGACATTTAGGTTGCTTCCATTTCTTGCCTATTGTAAATAGTGCTGAGATAAACATAGGGGTGCATATATCTTTTTCAAACTGGGCTGCTCCTTTCTTATGTTAAATTCTTAAGAGTGGAATTCCTGGGTCAAATTGTATCTCTATTTTGAGTTTTTTGAGGAACCTCCATACTGCTTTCCACAATGGTGGAACTAATTTGCATTCACAAAATCAGTGTAGAAGTGTTCCCCATTCTACACATCCTCACCAACATTTGTTGTTTGTGTTTTGGATGTTGGCCATCCTTACTTGTGGGGAGTGATATCTCATTGTGGTTTTAATTTGCATTTCTCTGATGATTAGGAATGTGGACCATCTTTTCATTTACCTCTTGGCTATCTGAATTTCTCTCTGGAGAAGTGTCTATTCAGATCCTCTGCCCATTTTTTAATTGGATTATTTGCTTTTTTTTTGTTGAGGTGCATGAGCTCTTTATATATTTTGGATGTCAACCCCTTATCAGATATGTCATTTATGAATATATTCTCCCATACTGTAGGATGTACTTTTGTTCTACTGATGGTGTCTTTTGCTGTACAGAAGCTTTTCAGCTTCATATCGTCCCACTTGTTCATTTTTGCTTTTGTTTCCCTTGCCCAGGGAAATATGTTCATGAAAAAAGTTGTTTATGTTTATATCCAAGAGATTTTTGTCTATGTTTTTTTCTAAGAGTTTTATGGTTTCATGACTTACATTCAGGTCTTTGATCCATTTTGAATTTACTTTAGTGTATAGGGTTAGACAATGATCCAGTTTCATTCTCTTACACGTAGCTGTCCAGTTTTACCAACACCAGCTTTTGAAGAGGCTGTCATGTCCCCATTGTATATCCATAGCTCCTTTGTTGTATATTAATTGACTGTACATATTCAGGTTACTATCTGGACTCTCCATTCTGTTCCACTGGTCTGTGGGTCTGTTCTTGTGGCAGTACCAAATTGTCTTGATTACTGTGGCTTTGTAGTAGAGCTTGAAGTCAGGGAGCATAATTCACCCTGTTTTACCCTTCCTTCTCAATATTGCTTTGGCTATCCAGGGTCTTTTGTGGTTCAGTATGAATTTTAGAACTATTTCTTCCAGTTCATTGAGGAATGCTGTTGGTACTTTGATAGGGCTTGCATTGAATCTGTAGATTGCTTCCGATAGTATAGCCATTTTGACAATATTTATTCTTCCTAACCAAGAGCATGGGATGAATTTCCATTTGTTAGTGTCCTCTTTAGTTTCTCTTAGGAGTGTCTTGTGGTTTTCAGGATATAGGTCTTTCACTTCCATGGTTAGTTTTATTCCTTGGTATTTTATTCCTTTTGATGCAATTGTGAATGGAATTGTTTTCCTAATTCCTATTTCTGTTAGCTCATCATTAGTGTATAGGAAGGCAACAGATTTCTGTGTATTTATTTTGTATCTTGCAATTTTGCTGAATTCAGATATTCATTCTAGTAGTTTTGGAGTGGAGTCTTTAGAGTCTTTTATGTACAATATCATTTCATCTGCCAATAGTGACAGTTTGATTTTTTCTTTACCCATCTGGATGCCTTGTGTTTATTTGTTTTGTCTGCTTGCCATGGCTAAGACCTCCAGTACTATATTGAATAACAGTGGGGAGAGTGGGCATCCCTGTCTTGTTCCCAATATTAGGTGAAAAGCTTTCAGCTTCTCACTGTTAAGTATGATGTTAGCTGTGGGTTTCTCATATATGGCCTTTAGTATGTTGAGGTACTTGCCCTCTACACACATTATGTTGAGAGTTTTTATCATGAATGGATGTTGAATTTTGTTGAATGCTTTTTCAGCATCTGTGGAGATGATCATGTGTTTTTTGTTCTTATTTTTGCTGATGTGATGGATGAGGTTGATGGATTTTCAAATATTGTACCATCCTTGCATCCCTGGAATGAATCCCACTTGATCATGGTGTATGATCCTCCTAATGTATTTTTGAATTCAGTTTGCTAATATTTGTTGAGTATTTTTGCATCTATGTTCATCAGGGATAGTGGTCTGTAACTCTATTTTCGTGGTGTCTTTGCCTGGTTTTGGTATTAGAGTGATGCTGACTTCATAGAATGGGTTTGGAAGTATTCCCTCCTCTTCTATTTTTTGGAAAACTTTAAGGAGAATGGGTATTACCTCTTTTCTACATGTCTGATAAAATTCAGTGGTGAATCCATATGGCCTCGGGGTTTTGTTCTTTGGTAGTTTTTTGATTACTTATTCAATTTTGTTGCTGATGATTGATCTGTTTAGTTTTTCTGTTTCTTGTTTGGTCAGTCTTGGAAGGTTGTATTTTTCTAAGAAGTTGTCCATTTCTTCTAGGTTTTCCAGCTTGTTAGCATATAGATTTTCATAGTGTACTCTAATACTTTTTGTATTTTCGTGGGTCCGCCATGATTTTTCTTTCTCATTTCTGATTCTGTTTATGTGTATAGATTCTCTTTTTGTCTTAATAAGTCTGGCTAGGGGTTTATCTATTTTGTTTATTTTTTCAAAGAACCAGCTCTTGGTTTCATTGATTTTTTTCTATTGTTTTATTCTTCTCAACTTTATTTAATTATCCTCTAATCTTTATTATGTCCCTCCTTCTGGTGACTTTGGGCCTCATTTCTTCTTATTTTTCCAATTTCAAAAATTGTGACTTTATACTATTCATTTGGAATTGTTCTTCCTTCTTTAAATAGGCCTGGATTGCAATATACTTTCCTCTTAGAACTGCCTTTGCTGCGTCCCACAGAAGGGGCTTTGTGCTGTTGTTGTCATTTGTCTCTGTATTGCTTGATCTCTTTTTTAATTTGGTCATTGATCCATTGATTATTTAGGAGAATGTTGTGAAGCTTCCATATGTTTGTGAGCATTTTTTATTTCTTTGTACAATTTATTTCTACTTTTATACCTTTGTGATGTGAGAAGTTGGTTGGTACAATTTCAATATTTTTGACTTTACTGAGGTTCTTTTTGTGGCCTAGTATATGATCTATTCTGTAGAATGTTCCATGTGCACTTGAGAAGAATGTGTATCCTGTTGCTTTTGTGTGTAGAGTTCTGTAGATGTCTGTTAGGTCCATCTGTTCTATTGTGTTGCTCAGTGCCTCTGTGTCCTTACTTATTTTCTGCCTGGTTGATCTATCCTTTGAAGTGAGTGGTTTGTTGAAGTCTCCTAAAATGAATGCATTCCATTCTATTTCCTCCTTTAATTCTGCTAGTATTTGTTTCACATATGTTGGTGCTCCTCTGTCGGGTGCATATATATTTATAATGGTTATATCCTCTTGTTGGACTGACCCCTTTATCATTATGCAATGTTCTTTTTTATCGCTTGCTACTTTCTTCATTTTGAAGTCTATTTTGTCTGATACCAGTACTGCAACCCCTGCTTTTTTCTCCTTGTTGGTTGCATGAAATATCTTTTTCTATCCTTTCACTTTTAGTCTTTTTATATCTTTGGGTTTGAGGTGAGTCTCTTGTAAGCTGCATATAGATAGGTCTTGTTTTATTTCCATTCAATTACTGTGTGTATTTTGATTAGTACATTCAGTCCATTTACATTTAGTGTGAATATCAATAGATATGTACTTATTGCCATTGCAGGCTTTGGATTCATGGCTACCAAATTTCAAGGGTAGCTTCTTTACTATCTAACAATAGAACTTAACTCTCCTATTAAGCTATTATAAACACAGTCTAATGATTCTTTATTTCTCTCCCTTCGAATTCTTCCTCGTCCATTCTTTATATGTTAGATGTTTTATTCTGTACTCTTTTGTGTTACCTTTGACTGTTTTTGTGGATAGTTGATTTTATTTTTTGCCTTTAGTTGGTATTTGGATGGTGTGCTCTCTTTGCTGTGATTTTTTCTCTGGTTACATCTATTTAGCCTTAGTAGTGCTTCCATCTAGAGCAGTCCCTTTAAAATATCCTGTAGAGGTGGTTTGTGGGAGGCAAATTCCCTCAACTTTTGCTTGTCTGGGAATTGTTTAATCCCTCCTTCAAATTTAAATGGCAGTCATGCTGAATACAGTATTCTTGGTTCAAGGACCTTCTGTTTCATTGCATTAAATATATCATGCCATTCTCTTCTGGCCTGTAAGGTTTCTGTTGAGAAGTCTGATGATAGCCTGATGGGTTTTTCTTTGTAGATTATCTTTTTTCTCTCTCTTGCTCTCTTTAATACTCTGTCCTTGTCATTGATCTTTGTCATTTTAATTATTATGTGTCTTGGTTGTTGTCCTCCTTGGGTCCTTTGTGTTGGGAGATCTGTGGGCTTCCATGGTCTCAGAAAGTATTTCCTTCCCCAGCTTGGTGAAGTTTTTGGCAATTATTTCTTCAAACACACTTTCTATTCCTTTTTTTCTCTCTTCTTCTTCTTGTACCCCTATAATGTGAATATTGTTCCATTTAGATTGGTCACACAGTTCTCTTAATATTCTTTCATTCCTAGAGATCCTTTTAGCTCTCTCTCCTTCAGCTTCTCTGTACTCCTGTTCTCTTTTTCTATTCCATTAACAGTCTCTTGCACCTCATCCACTCTGCTCTTAAGCCCATCAATTGATTGTTTCATTTCTGTAATTTCCTTCCTGACTTCATCCATTAGCTCTTGCATATTTCTGTGTATGTCCATCAGAATGGTTATGACTTTTAAAATTATTTTTCAAGAAGATTGTTTAAATATATCCCACCAGGCTCTCTCTCTGGAGTTGTCTGAGTGATTTTTGCCTGGACCAGATTCTTCTGTCTTTTCATGGTGATAGAAGTGGTTGCAGGCAGGTGGCACATGCATCAGCTGGGAGGACAAAGTCCCTTCCTGCTTGTTGTTTGCCTTTGCCCTTCTCCACAGCCTGTGCCAGTTACCCACACACAAGGAGGCAGTCTCTTGGATACTCCCCTGAGCTACCATGGGTAGGGCCGCCCTCAGTCTAGCTTAGAGCTCTGTGGGGGGTTGCAGGCATCCCACGTGTGTTCTACTGTAGGGTTGGCCCTTTTGCACCTTATGGACCTTTCTCCGGCTTCCACAGCCTGTCCTGGTTACCCACATACCAGGAGGCTGTCTCTGGGATAATTCCCTGAGCTGCCATCAGCACGGCTACCCTCAGGCTGACATATAGCACTCCAGGGACATGTCAGCCATGCTGGGTACATTCTACTGCAAGGTCGGGACCGTTCATACCTTCCAAACCTTGCTCCAACTTCTGCAGCCTGTGCCAGTTACCTGCACACTGGGAGGCAGTCTCTGGGATAATCCTGAGCTCCCATGGGCAGTGCCTCCCTCAGGCTAGCCAAAGCACTGCGGGGGCATAGCCACCATTCCAGGTGTGGTCTACTGCCAGGATGGTCCCCTTTGTGCCTTTTGGACCTTGCTCCAGCTTCTGCTGCCCATCCAGTTAGCTGCTCGCTGGGAGGAGGCTCTGTGGTTACCGTGGGTGGGGCCACTCTCTGGCTACTCTGCAGCTGTGGTGTGTCAGCTGGTCCTTTTGCAGCACCAGCTGGGGGAAACCAATGGCTGGTTGCTTATTGCTGTGAAGGGCCCTGGGGCTGCTTCGCCCTGCAGGGGGTCAGGGGGCCTGAAGTTTGTCAAGACTTCCAGCCCACTGGGCTGATTGTGCTGGGATGATTTTATTCAGCTTTTGGGCCCTTGTCCCTTTAAGACTTTGAAAAAGTGCCTGCTTTTCTTTTATCCCAGGGGAGCCAGCTGTGGGGATCCACTGGCAGTCTCTGTCTCAGATCCTGCCCTTCCATTTCTCTAATATCCAGTACACCATGTGGTGTGTGTCTGTGCTCCTGGTGCAGATCACCAGGGCTGGTTATTTAGCGGGCCTGTGCTTCCACTCCCTCCCCATTCTGATTCTTTTCCTCCCGCTGGTGAGCTGGGGTTGGGGGAGTGCTGGAGTCCCGCCGGGTCACAACTTTGTATCTTACCTGCTTCGTGATGCGCTGAGTTCTCACAGATGTAGATGTAGCCTGGCTGTTGTACTGTATCTTCTGGTCTCTCTTTTAGGAATAGTTATATTTGTTGTATTTTCAAAAATATATATAATTTTGGGAGGAGATTTCCGCCATCCTGCTCATGCCACCATCTTGAGCTCCTCCTTGCCTACCTGGCTTTTAAAATGGAATCTTAGCTTTCTTACTATACCATTTCTATCTTGGCATCTTTCATCATAGGCAGGAAAAGTTAATCATGATGCTTGTCCCATGTCCCTGTCCTACTTCAAAGGCACTCAGTATTCAGATAACTAATTAACTTTTAAGCAGTGCTGAGAGAAAAATTTCATAGCCTGGGATACTTGTGTTCATTAAAGTGAAAATAAAGGAATAAAATAGCGAACACAAAAAAGTTAGAAAACAAACCAAGAATAAACCTAAGGAAAGCAAAACAAAGGAAAAAAATAAGATAAAACTGAAATCAATTAGAGAATAATAGAACTAATGAATCCAAGAGGACACTCTTCAAAAGAGCAAAGTAGATATGTTAGCTATCATAATCAATAAAAATGAGAATAAAGTATGAGTACAGAAAACAAGGAAAGAAAAAGGGTAGGTGACCATAGATTTAGAGCAAACTATAGGAATTATAAGACAATATGTGTCAACTCTAAGCAAATAAATTTGAGGACCTGAAGAAACTGTTTGATTCTTTAGGAATATATTAATAAGCATAATGCACACTGGAAAAAAAGAAACTCAATAAAAGAAAGAAACAAACCTATTCCTATAAAAGAAATAGAGAATGTTGTTCAGAAGCAACCCCCGTAAAAAGCACTAAGTCAACTGAATGCAGAGGGGAATTCAACCAAACCTTTAAAGTAAAGGTAACTCCAATGCTATTTAAACTATTCTAAGGTGTTAAAAAAAAAAAGTAAAATTTGCAAATTTTCATTATGAAAGACTGATAACAACAAAGCACAAACTAGGCAATTACAGATGAATCACACTTAAGAAAATCATTACAAAAATAGAGCCAAACATAATCTAATAGCTTACTTAAAAATTAAAACAACATAACCAAGTGTGATTTATTTTTAGGAATGTAAGGATGGTTCAAAATTAGAAAAATCTATGAATACATTTTCCCATTTTCAAAGAGCAACAATGAAAAATCATATTATCACTCCTACAAATGTTGAACAGGCATATAACACAATTCAATATCCATTATTTGCAAAACTCTCTCAGTAACATCAGATTAGGGGAATACTCCATTAGCATAACATTTCTATATCAACCAAAAATCCAGCACTATGTTTAATGAGGAAAGTACTAGAAGTGTCCCAGTTAGGCATGGAACAAACCAAACATAACCTCTTGCAGCACTATTATTTAACATTCTACTGAAGACAGACAATAAAATCAGGAAAGGGAAAGATATAAGTACAAAAATTTAAAGGAGAAGTAAAATTTATCATTACTTGAGGATGATGCAACTGTTGTGGAAAATGCAACAGAATCCAAGAGAAAAATTGTTACAAATGATAAGAGAATTTAGTAAGGTGGCCCAATACATAACAAATATACAAAAATCAAGAGCCTTCATGAACAAATGCAGTAACTAGTCAAGATAAACAAAACACCATTTACAATGACAATAAAAAGTACCAAATACCCAGGAATAAATTCAACATGAAAAGGGGCAAAAGAAAAATTCAGGAATTCATTAAGGGAGACAGAAAGAAGATTTGAACAAATCAAATGTTAATGTATTTTATTTAATCCAATAAAATCTAAAGTATTATCATTTCTACATGTAGTCAATATAAAATGTATTAATGAGATATCCTGCATTCTTTATTCACACTAAGTCTTTGAGCTTCTTTATGTATTTTACCCTTATAGTTTATAGCTCAGTTAGGACATTTTGTATATTCAGTAGCTACATGTGGTTTGTGGCTGCCATTTTGGACAGTAGTTTCAGAGAGGGAGAGGAGAAACAGTCATGGTCACAAAACACTGATGGGCAGGTAAATGGAAAAATGCATCTTTTTGTATACCTATATGTGGAGGGATTTGACATGACTTATTTCCATACTTATATGAAGAGGAACTTGACATGATCTATCCAAATTTAAATATATATGTCACTTGATCCCACATACTACTTCTAGGAATTTATCCTAGAGAGTTTGTTATGGGGCGTTCAATATTTTTAATTTTCCTTGTTTGTTTGACATCTTGCATACAGCAAAGTTATAGACTGTACTTCACCCCACAGTATAGGAGTATCCCCTTTACCACACTGCTGTTTTGATCAATGAAAATGGTAACTTGTTTCCATCTACATCACTCTGATTATTGAAGATGATTTTTTCCATATTTTTATCATTCATCTTGTTTCTGCTGCTGTGAATTTTCTTTCCACGTTCTTCATATTTTTTTTATGTCTTGATGGGTTGGATTCTTTAATTATTTACATACACTTATTAATTAGAGGAATGCGTTGTTTCCCAACATCAACAACCACTTCTCTGATTCTCCAGACACCAGCTGAGTTATCAACAATTTGATTCAATACTGATGCTAACTACCCGGAGTTAGCACAGACCCCACAAGTTAGGGGCTCAGTCCTCCAAGACTGTCCCCCACTTTAGATGCCAGCTGCAAGTCCCAGGGGTCCCCTATACTTCTGACTAACTGCCTGTAAGTCCAGGGTTCCCACAACCGCCTCCTCAGGCTCGACAATTTGCTGGAATGGCTCACAGAATTCAGGAACATGCTTTACTTACACCTACTGGTTTACAATAAAGGATACAAATGAAAGGCTAGATGAAGAGGTACATAGGGCAAGGTCTGGAAGGGTCCCAAGCACAGGAGCTTCTGTCCTGAGTATTGGGGTGCTTCACCGTACCAGCACTTGGATATGCTCACCAACCTGTATGTACTCTGAAACCCATTGTTTATCAGGTTTTATGGAAGTTTCATCATGTAGGCATTATCAAGTCACTCAATCTCCAGCCTCTCTCCCCTCTCAGGAGGTTGGGGGGAGGGGTTGGGAGTGAAAGTTCCAGGCTTCTAATAAAGGCTTGGTCTTCTGGTGACCAGGCCCATCCTGAAGCAATCTAGGGACCCTGACAAGAGTCATCATAATAGAGCAAAAGATGCTCCTATCACTCAGGAAGTTCCAAAGGTGTTAGGATCTATGTGTAAGGAACTTGGGACAAACACCAAACATTTATGTTTGTATTGTACCACAAAGGATATTAGTGTTTATTGTATAAATGGCAACTATTTTTCCCACTGGCTCATCTTTTCATTTTTACGTAGACAAATCCATCAGTTTTCCTTTGTGCTCTCCCATTGTCCTTGTGCTCCAGGAGTAGCACTCTATCATGAGAATAGCTGTATATTCACATGGTCTTTGTGTTGATTCGTCTGCCACTAGCACTCTGTTTAAATTATTGCACCTTTTAGTATCTGGTAGAAAAAAATCCTCATTGATAACAATTTTCTTTTGTTTTCCTCTGCCATTATTCTCCCATGAGCGGTAAAAGACTTTCCTCAAATTAGGAAGAAAGAAAAGAAAGAAAGAAAGAAAGGAAGGAAGGAAGGAAGGAAGGAAGGAAGGAAGGAAGGAAGGAGAAAAAAAAGAAAAGAAAAAGAAAAGATTGTATTCAGGTTCTAAATGCTTGCAACCCATAGATTAATTTTAGTCTTCCCATTCCAAAGGGTGTTATGTCTCTTCTTTTGACCAGGTTTTATCAATAGAAGCTCTGTAGTCTCCTTTCATAGGCTCCTTTCATTTCCTGTTAAAGCAATATTTCATCCTTGTTGCTCTTGTGGTTGGGGTACTTTTCCAATGCCACTTTTAAGTAGCTTTTTCTCCTGGGTTGGAGGAATATTATTGATTTTCACATTACTTACTTTACACTTCATAAATTTTATTGTTGCTCTTAGCTCTAGTAGATATTCAGTTGATTGTCTTGGGTTTTCCAGAAAGATAATCGCATTTATATAATCACAACTTTCTCCCCTTGCTTTCTGATACTAATACTCAATGCATTTATTTCCTGCTTCATTGCTAGGCTAACATTTTGACAAAAATATTAAATGACAGCTGTTGTTGGGGGGATCCCTGTTGTTGCCCTCACCTTAATAGGAATGCCCATAGTGTTTCAACACTAAGTATTAAGTTGGCCAAATTGTTTTAAGATAGGTGTTCCTTATCAGTTTAAGAAAGTTTTCACTTTGTGTGCTAGCTTGATCTCAAGTTTGGGTATGTTGGGAGTAATGCTAGTCTTATGGATTAAGTTGGGAAGTTGTCCTTTTCTATGCTCTGCAAAAGAGTAACTAACATGGGACCATCTTTGCTTAAAAGTTCAGTAGAATGAGTAGGAATTAGTTTCTTCTGGTAAAGCAGATCTTTGATACTACTTCTCCTTTGTTTATTGACTGATCAGTTTTGTTTTTCTACATATTCTTGAGTTGCATGCGTTATTTTCCATACTTTCCTAGAAAATTTCCCATCCCATATAGAGTTTAAAATTGATTGTCATTGTGGAAAGCAATATGGAGGTTCCTCAAAAAACTAACAGAAATACATTTAACCCAATAATTCCACTCCTAGGAATTTACCCAAAGAAAACTTCACAGATTCAAAAAGACATATGCACCCCTAGGTTTACTGTAACACTATTTACAACAGCCAAGATTTGGAAGCAACCTAAGTGTCCATGATTAGATGAATGGATAAAAGAGATGTGATACATGTACACAATGGAATACTATTTAGTCATAAGAAAGAAAAAGATCCTACCATTTGCAACAACATGGATGGAGCTAGAGGGTATTATGCTCAGTGAAATAAGTCAGGTGGAGAAACACAATTGCCAAATGATTTCCTTCATTTGTGGAGTACAACAACGAAGCAAAACTGAAGGAACAGAATAGCAGCAGACTTACAGACTCCAAGAAGTGATCAACGGTTACCAAAGGAGAGGAGTGGGGAGGGAGGGAGAAGGGGATAGAGGGGTATTATGATTAGTGCACATGGTGTGTGTGGGGTCAAGGGGAGGACAGTGTAGCATAGAGAAGACAAGTAGGGACTCTGTGGCATCTTACCACATTGATGGACAGTGACTGCAATGAGGTATGGGGATGGGGACTCAATAATAAGGGTGAATGTAGTAACCACATTGTTTTTCTTGTGAAACCTTCATAAGAGTATATCAATGATACCTTAATAAATATAAATAAATAAATAAATAAATAAATAAATAAATAAACTGATTGTCATAAAATCATACGGAGTAATTTGTGAATTAGAAAGTGTCCTCTATAGTTTCATATCTGTTCTTAGATTGTCTTCTCATATACCTAATGTTGTCTATCTGGATTTTTCTTCTTTGTCCATATTGTTGGCCTCTTCAAAGAACCACATCTTGCTTTCCTTGCCCTATTCTACATGAGTTTTTTGTGCTACCACTTTTGTGTTTATTTGTTTCCCCCTTCTGTGTTTTGTTTTCGTGTTTCTGTTGTTTTTATAGCTCCTGGACTTGAATGCTTTGTCAAACTGTATTGAATCCTTTTAATTAACTAATTAAACCATTTGCTGCAGTCTGTCCTCTGAATATGACCTCATAGGCTTCTTCTCTGTTTGAAGATGATTCAAAACCATGGTCATGGTAGCTTCTTAAAATTTAGGATAGCTTTCCATCTTTGGAATGTATCATATTGTGACACTTGTATATCCGATGAACATTAAAAAGCAAACCTCCCCCAAAAAACACTGCAAGTCTGGAGTCTTTTTACAGGAAATAATTTTTATATCTTTTTTGAACTTTGGTATCTGAGAGTTGAGAAAAGAAATTTCAGCATGTATTTTTTGTTATTTCTCAAGTTATGAGTGAAATTGTCTCTCATGTTTAAAATCCACTCGTATTGCTCTTTCTGTGGATTTCTGTTCACTTCCTTTGTCCATTTCTCTATTGCATTGTTGTTGATAATTTACAAGGAGCATCAATTACATTAACAATGTTAAACCAGTTAAGATGGATATATATACACCCTCACATTCTTATTTATCAATCTGCCAAGGTAGTGAATTACATTCAACCCATATTACTGAGCACCTACTAATGTTATATGAATAAGACAGACAAAATCTCTTGACTCATGGAGACATGGAAAAAAAAAGCTAAAATAATTCTGTATATATTGTAATCTCAAGTAGTGGTAAGTGCTAAGAAAAAAAAGGCAGAGTGTTTGGTAAGTTACAATGTGATATTCTTTTAATAAGAGATTTGTATCTTTGTTTTTTTTTCTTTTATGTGCATGTACATGTGTACTGCTCTTTTCCAGGCTGATACCAACCATAATGATTTCAAAGACTAAATTTGTATACTTGCCATCTTTTTCCATGCCCTTTGACCTTTTAAATAACATAGCAATATTCTGTGTCTTGAAGTTTTGATGAAACAATTTGTCTTTCTCTTTGGACTGAATATTTGGCCACCTTTCAAATTTCCCTTTCATATTGTCTGTGTCTGGCTTTGGTATTAGAAGTGATGCTGGTACCACAGAATGAGTTTGGAAGTGTTTCTTCCTTTTATTTTTTTTAATACTTTAAGAATAACAGATATTAGCTCTTCTTTGAATGTTTGGTAGAACATTTATTAGATGAGAAATTAGTTTGTACTGATTAGTTTACACTAACAAACTAATTTCCTATCTCTTCCAAGTCAATTCTGGAAATTAACATATTCTAGAAGATTGCCCATTTTATCTGGATTAAAAATTGCTTTGCATTTTTGAAAGTTAATTTTCATTCTTGGTCTCCTTCCCATCTTATCTATTTGCACTGTATCTTTGCATCTTAATCAGACTACCAATTCATTGTGTACACAGATTCTGTGGGTCAGGAATTGGGTCATGGCACAGTTGGGGGCATGTTGTCTTTGCTCTGTGATGTCTGTGCTTCCACTGGGAAGACTCAAGCAGGTATGCGCTGGAATCCTCCCAAGTCTCTCACTCACATGTCTCCTGTCTGTCTGGGCTGACTGGAACACTGGGCTCTGTGGACCAGATCATCTCCATGTATGCCCTCCATGGCTTCATGCAGTTTGGCTTAATGACAGAGCACATAGTCCAGGGTATAATTCAGAAGCTGTACTACCTTCCATGACTCAGCCTTGAAAGTCACACAGCATCACTTCTGCTCTACTCCATTGTTGCAAACAGTCACAGGCCATCCCAGATTCAAGGGTCAGGGGCACAGACCTCACCTCTCAAGAGGAGGTTGCAAAGGCCAGTGTGTAGCTGAGCACATGGGATGGACTATTGTTTTGTCCATCACTGGAAAAGACTGTTGTGATTATCATCCTATGCACACGTCAAAAATGTGCTGGCTCTATTCTTTCCAGCTAAATGTTCCTTGTGAAGTCAGCAAGCAAATCTACGGCTTGGGAAGTGTGTTCACATTCTATATAATCCAGGCAGGAGTTTGAAGAGGTGCCCATCTCTTTCTCCACTTGGCTCACAAGCCTAATGAATGAATGTGCCATGAAGTTACAACCCCTGCATCTACTGTCACCTAGTGACAAGAGCCTCCACTTGCACATTTTATTCTCTTGATAAGTGAAAGGAACTTTAGTTCCATCCAAAAAACCATTCTTGCAAACGCAGAATGTGAGCCTGCCAACGCACCTCTAATGACGTTCCTCATCTAAAACATGGGAATAACAACGACACTTCCATCTCAAGGTTGTTTGGTGATTAAGTACAGGTACTCACTCAAAACAGTGCTCGACACTAAACAAGATGTTCCATTACTCATTATGATTCATTCCACTAGCAGGTGCAGGGGCTTGTGGCAAAAATTATTGAGGCAGACAAGGTTTGAGAGGAGTCACGAAGGACAAACAGAATAAATTGAAATTTAAATCCTCATGCAAACAAGCTGTCCCCCTGCCACCCTGCCCCAACCAGGTCCTGGCACATGGAAGTCACTCGGGGAGGGTTGGCTGAATAAGCAAGTGGATGTGACAACAGCAGAAATTTAGGCCAAGATGCACACGTGAGAAACCCATCTTATGGGCAGCCCCCTCCCACAAGAAAGGAAGGAGAACATGAGACATTATTGCTCATTAACAGATGTTGCTGTTACCAAGCCCAGACCTTTCTCCAGCTGAGGAGGTTCATCAGGGCCTCCTTCATGTCCTTATTAATTAGACTGTAAATGAAAGAATTGAGAATGGGAGCCACCACTGCATAGAGCACCATGACCAGTGAGTCCTCAGCTGCGTGGGAGGAGATAAACTTCAGGAAGGGTCCCATAGACTAATGACACCACAGCAAGGTGGTAGCTACAAGTAGAAAAGTCTTTCAGCTTTCTCTGGGGAGAACAAAGTCTTAGGATGTCTGGGAAAGTGCACATGTAGGAGAGAAATAAAGAGGGAAGGAATGAGAAAAAGAAAGATCCCCAGGTTGTTAACAAGCAACGTACTGATACAGATATCTGAACAGGAAAGCTTCATCAACGTGTAGAGCTCACAGAAATATGGTGAAAACTGACACTTGTGCAGAATGACAGTGTACACATAAGGAAGGTGTGGATCAAGGGATAGACGTTTGTGGTAATCAGAGCCACAGACACTGATGTGATACAGAATTTGGGATTCATGTTTGTGGTATAGTGAAGAGGGTGAAATATGGCTACGAATCTGTCATATGCCATCACTGCTAAGAGGGCATTATCTACTTCCAGGGACAAGATTAGAAAATACATCTGAGTGAGACATCCGATGTAGGGGGTGGATTGGCTCTGTGCTCAGATGTTTAGCAGCATCTTGGGCATAGTGACAGAGGTGAAGCAGATGTCAACATAGGACAGGTTGGCTATGAAGAAGCACATGGGGGTGGAAGTGTGGAGGTTGGGGGAGAAGCCCATAGCCAGAATGATGAGCAGGTTCCTCACATGTTCCAGGTACATGGATAGGAACAGACCGAAGAGAAGGCGCTGATTCTCAGGCATCTCTGACAGTAGCAGGAAGAGGAATCCTGAGACGACATGTTGCCTCTCACAATGGCTTCCCATTTCTGTAAATATGCACTGGAAATACATCTGTCAACAAGTCCAGAGGCAATCTGGGAAAACATGCACGGCAACCTACATCACTGGCCGAAGTTGTAATTTGTGACACTTTGGGAAGGAACTCCAACCTGGGGTTGTAAGGAGAAGAGAATCACCACAGAATGCAGGAGGGGTTACCTGGGGTTCTTGCAACTTACCTCACTCAGGAGCTCAAAGAGAACTGAAGGTAAGGGTGGAGGCAGCAAGGGCAGTTAAAGCTGTCACAAGGATGCACTGTTTAGATCCCTGTGAGCTTTTTTATTACATCCATGTAGGGGTTTGGGTGATGACTGTAAGGCAAAATTTTGTGTGTATGTTTGTATACGGAGACACAGATATATATACTTCATAGACATAGGTATACACATATATATTCATATGCACATATTCACAGGAAGGTGCATGAAATAATACTCACCAAGACACTAACTGGTTATCTTTGGGTTGTGAGATCTTAAGTTGAATCTTTGGTCAAGAACAAACATGTATCAATTTCCCAAACTATGCTCCATGGATGTTAGCATGCCTTTCAAGAGGTCTCCATGAAGGACTACATCTGAGGCACAAGTACAGTCAGGGGCTCAAGGCTCATGACAGTCTATCATATAAGGACATGTCTAAGAAGTCATGTCTCTGTTTCTTCTTTGTCTCTCCTTCTCTAGTTAATGTCATGGAAACCACAAAGGCTAAATGCTGGTGTGGTTTAATTCCACTAGATAGATTGACACTCACAAATCTGCAATTCATAAAATGGAAAAGTTAGTAACATCTGATATTAAAATACTGACTCAAGAAGAGGCAGGTGATGAACAGACTAATACTCATGGAAGAAACTGAAAAAGATTTCCTGGATTGCCACCTAAAAATAAAACATACGCTTTTAATATGGATGCTTTCAAGAGAAAATTATTTTAATTTATCAGATTCTCACCCACTCATCCCCTCCTCAAATATTAAAAGTTTAAAAAGGAAGGAATAACATCTGTTTGTTTCACTGCTGAATCACCATGGCCTCAAGCCAGTATAACACAGAAATCAAAACCTGGCAACAGCATACACACAAAAAGAAGCATGAAGCAAAAATATCCAATACATGCAAATCCAGTCCAGCAATATATTGAAAGGATAAGGCATCCAATAGGAACATAAGAATGATTGATATTATGACATCTATTAATGCAAGTAATCACATGAATTGGCAGAAAGAGAAAAACTGTTATAAATCTAATGGATGCTAAAATGGCACTTGTAAAACCTAACATTCCTTCTTGATTTTAAAAACCCTTGTGAGACTTAAATCAAAGCTTCATCTCAAAGCACCAGAGTCTGGATGTCCTTCCCTTCAACTCAGCTGCCTCACCCAGAGGTCTTCTCTCAGAACCCAACTTTCATTATGCCCTCTGGAGCTAATTTGTAATCAGTCTCTTCACAAGGCATTTCTTCTACCTTACACTTTAAAGGGGGTTTGGCTCTATATCCTGGGGACACTACTTTCTCACAGCTCTCTCAAAGGTAGACTGGCTTTTCTCCTCAGACCCCATATACCTCAGGTTCAGGAGGCAGTGTCAGTGAACTCTCCTTCCTCTCATTGCTACTCTTCAGTCAAGTATTTCCTCTCCTCTTTAAAAAGAAAGCCCAGGAGTCATAGCAGCAAAAATATCAGGAGTAGGAGCTCCAAGGGCCTGTCCGGCCAGAGAAACAATGAAAAAACTAGTGAAAATAGTCAGAATCAATGTTGTCAGAACACACAAAAAGTCAAATATTTCCACAAACCAAGCAAATGTTGACTTGAGGAAAAAGTGACTTAAACACAGAACTTTCTGGTGCTTGAACTTTAGCCTTTCCCCCACGCTCCCCCCAGCCCAGCAGCAGTCTTGGAAGATGGCAGCCTACAATTCCAGTGTAATACTTGGTTCAGGAGGGAGGAGAGCAGACTTTATTCCCAAGGAATTGTGTTTGTCTCTTTGGACCGGTCTGGGAATTCCATGAAGAACTGACACAAGGCACTGGCAGTAACTTAGAACTCTCTCAGGGCAGGAAAATGGCTAAGGAGGTATCCCCTGAAAATAGTGAAAAAACTGCTGCTTCTTGGGGGTGAAATATAGATGCAGCTTGGACAAAAAAGAGGCAAACCAAAGGCCTTAGAGGAAAAATGGGGGAAAATTATTTTTCAGAATACTGACTTTAAAAAACTCTTGCTTATAATGGGGAATATAGACAAGTCAGATTCATGCCCATGGCTGGATGCATGTTCAAAAAATACCTGAGAATACTACAAGCTTTCACCTCCAACTGACATTTATGCTCAGGAAAACACAGGAAATGAAGGCTAAGGCAGAATTGTAAACAGACTGGCTAAGCATTGAGGAAGTACCCCAAAACAGAGCCAATATGCTAAGACCAGGAGAGTATTTTTTCCATTTCTTTTAAAAATAAGTTCAATTATTTTTTTGCTCCAAGAGTGTAAGGAAATCTCTACCAAGCCACTACCTGCCCAAAAGATAAAAGGACAGAGACTTCAGAGACTACACATGAAAAAAAGTTTTTGGAAAATTGATTAGAAAAGTCACCAAACCAACAAGCAATTCTGAAAACAACAAAACTCTGAAGAGGGAGTAGAATAAAATTTCCAGAGTAATCACATTATAAAATTCAAGATATCTAGTTCTCAGTGAAAAATTATGAAGCATGCCAGGAAACAACATGACTCATTCACAGGATGAAAATAAATTAGCATAAATTATTTAGGAAGAGGCACAGACATTGGACTTACTAGACAAAGACTTTAACTTGCTTAACTATGTTCACAAGGCTAATGTCTCAACAAATAGAGAATATCAGAAAAGTGATAAAAATTATAAAATGAGACAAATAGAAAATGTGGAACTGAAAAGTACAAAAACTGAAATGGATAATTTATGATAAGATTTCAATAACAGATTTGAGCAGGCAGAAGAAAGATTCAGTGAACCTGAAGACAGATAAACTGAGGAGTAAAACGGAAAGAAGAATGAAAGAAAAATTAACAGTGTCTGAGAGACTTTTCAACATTATCTAGACCAGCATGGGCATTGTGGGAGTCCCAGAAGAAGAAAAGAGAGAGATAAAGGTCCAAAAAGGATATTTGAAGAAATAATGGCTGAAAAATTCTCAAGTTTAATGAAAGCATGAATCTACACATCCAAAAAACACAGTGAAACTCTAGTATAATAAAAACAAAGATATCCACACCAAGACACATCATAATCAAACTCTCAAAAGACAAAGGCAAAAAGAGAATCTTGAAATTAGCAAAAGAGGAGCACTTTGTCATGCACAAGGTATCTTCAGTAAGACAGACAACTTTTTGTCAAAATCCATGGAGACCAGAAGGCATTGAGATGACATATTAAAGTACTGAAAGAAAAGAGAAAAGAAAACATGTCAACCAAGAATTCCATATATGGAAAAACTATCCTTAAAAACTGAAGAAGAAATTAAGGCATTCCCTGATAAACTAAATCTGAAAACTCCATGCTAGTAGATCTACCCTACAAGCAGTGCTAAAGGAAGTATTTCTGGCTGAAATGAAAGGACAGTAGACAGTATCTTGACGTCATACAAAGAGATAAAGAATATTGGTAAAAGGAAATACAGTTGACCCTTGAACAATGCAGGAGTTAGTGGTACTGTGAAAAACCCACATATAACACTAACTCCCCAAAATAACTATAATTTGTATGTTATATGTATTGTATGCTGCATTCTTACAATAAAGTAAGCTAGAGAAAAGAGAGTATTTTTTCAAATTGCCATCTATCTTCAAAAAATCTTCCAATATATTTACAAAAAAAAAAAATTCATATGTAAGGGGACCTGTGTAGTTCAGACTCATGTTGTTCAAGGGTCAACTATACATAGGTAAATATAAAAGTCAATATTAGTGCATTTTTGTTTTATAACTCTTTTTTTCATATATGATTAAAAAATCAAGTGCATAAAACAATGTTAATGGGCAAATATGTATAATGATGTAAATGATAAGAGTAACAGTATAAAATGGGAGAGGTGTAGTTGTATAGGAGCAGACTTTTTTATACTATTGAAGCAAAGTTGGCATCAATTCAAATTAGATTGGCACAAGCAAAATATGTTAATTGTAATCTCTGGGTAACGACTAGGGAAATATACAGTGAAAGAAACGAAAAGGGAACAAAGATGGTAACTAGAAAATACCTATCTAACACAAAAGTAGGCAGTAATGAAGGAACTGAAGAACAAAAAACATGTAAGACATATAGAGAAGAAAAGCAAAATAGCAAAAGGAAGCTCTCTCTTATCAATATATTTAAAGTACGTGAATTGGGGATTACATGCTCTAATTAAAAACAGAGATTAGAAAAATGGATTTTGAAAACATAACCCAACTATATGCTATGTACAGGAGATTCTCTTTAGAACCAAAGCACAAATAGATTGAAAGTTAAGGGATGAAAAAGATAATCTATGCAAATAATAACCAAAAGAGAGCTGGGGTGGCTGTACTAATATCAGATAAAATACAGTTTAAATAAAAAATTGTTGTAAGATTCAAAGAAGAGCATCATTTAATGATAAAATGGTCAATTAATCAAGAAGATATGACTATTTTAAACATATATACACCTTAACAACAAATCCCAAAATATATGAAGCAAACATTGACAGAATTGAAAAAGACAGCCAGTTCCACAATAACAGTCAAAGACTCCAATACTCTACTTTCAATAATGTATAGAACAAGGCAGAAGATCAATAAGGAAACAGAAGACTTGAACAACACATAAACCAACTAGACCTAACATACATATATGGAATACTCTACCCAATGACAGCAAAATTCTTCTCAAGGGTACATGGAACATTCTCCAAGACTGACCATGTGATAGGCCATAAAACAAGTTTCAATACACTATAAAAGATTGAAATCATACATATTGTGATCTATAACCACAATGGAGTGAAACCAGAGATTAATAACAAGGAAAACTCGAAAATTCACAAATATGTGGAAATAAATAACACATTTTCAAAAAAAAACAAAAAAAATGGGTCAAAGAAGAAATCACAAGGGAAATTATAAAACACACTGAGATGAGTGAAAATGAAAAACAGCATACCAAAATTTATGGGATGTAGTGAAAGCAGTGCTCGGAGGGAAATTCATAGTTGTAAACACCTACTTTTACAAAGATCAGGAGCAAGACAAGGATGCCCGCTTTCATCATTTCTATCCCACACTGTATTGGAATTTCTAGCCAAAGCAATCAGGCAAGAAAAATCATCTAAACTGGAATATAAGAAGCACAGTTATCTCTATTCAAAGATGATTTTATCTTACTTATAAAATCCCAAGAATACACCTAATTATCAAATTCAGCAAAGTTGCAGAAGACAAGGTCAACACACAGAAATCAGTTATAATCCTATACACTAGCAATGAGTATTTCAAAAATTAAATTAAGAAAATAATAGTATCTATAATAGCAACAAAAAAAATGAAAACATTTAGGAATAAATTTAACCAAGGGGATGCAAGACTTGTGCAATGAAAACTATAAAACATTGCTCAAGGAGGTAAATGAAGACTAAATAAATAGAAAGACTTTCCATGTACATGGATTGAAAGACTTAATATTGTTATGGCAATACTCATGGAGTGGTCTATTGACTCAATCCAGTCCTTACCAAAATCTCAACAGCCTTTTTTGCAGAAATGAAAAGGCTAATCCAAAAATTCACAAAGGGAACTAACTGCAAGGGAAATCAAATACCCAAATGACCTTGAAAAAGAGAGAACAGTTGCGCATTTCATTTAGGTAGACACCTATGGTTAAGACTGTAGCAAAATTTTGGCATTATGTGTAATGTTGGTTCTTGAATAAGTTAAACATAACATTGTTATATGAAGCAGCAATTCCACTCCTAGGTAGATACCCAAAAAGAATTAAAAACAGGTGTTCAAACAAGAACTTGCATATGAATGTTCATAGCAGCACTAACCATGAGAGCCCCAAAGGGGAAACACTCTCTTGAATGTCAACTGATGAATGGGTAAACAAAATGTGCTATACACATACACACAATGGAATGTGATTCAAGCACGAAAATTAGTGAGCTACTTACATGCACTGAAACATGGATGAAAATATTATGCTAATTGAAAGAATCCAGGCACAAAAGGCCCTATTTAATATGATTCCACTGATGAAATAACAAGAACAGGCAAATCCACAGGGACAGAACACAGATTATTGGTTTCCAGGGGTGTAGGGGAGGGGGAATAGAGAGTGATTAATGGGGATAGGGTCTCCTTTGGGACTGATGAAAATGTTTGGAACTATATATGTGGTTGTACAACATGTGAATATACTAAATGCTGCTGAAATGTGCAGTTTAAAATGGTTGATTTGTTATGTGAATTTTACCACAATAAAAGGAAATCTCATGGAAAATGTTTAAAAAGAACACTCTGCCCTCTGAAGCTCCTGAAGTCCAGCCCCCAAGCCCACTGCTGTGTCTCCAGCTAACCATTTCTCCTCCTGAAGTTACAAGGAATTTTCTGTGGGCTCACAATCCCTTCTCTATCTCATTCCTGTTTCACTGGGAGACCTCAGCATCGGCATAGCAGACCACTGTAATCCACTGACCCCAAAGTCCTTTCTGTCATCCTCTCCTTGCCCCCCTGGGAAGGTAACCCAAATTGCTCCAGGCAGTCTTTCCCAGAGAATTTGAAAGTGGAGCAGAGACATACAGAGACAGAAAGTGGTTGGAGCTGACATCCTGAGAGCAGCTCCTTAGAGAGAACCAGTCTGAGTTCCTGCCAGTGAGATTCTGCATAGGTGCTCTGGTTCCTGTTCTTCCTGTTCCTTGGATATTCAGCTCCCAACTTCAATTCTGTGAGCTCCTCCACATCTCTCTGGTGAGGTCCCCCATTTTCATCAGAGCTGCATTTTGTCACTTATGTTTAAAGGTGACCACGGGCTAGTCAGTCACTTCTGATGGTCTGGTGCAACCTAGAGCCTGGGAACCAGTTCTCCGACCATGACCCTATGGGCCTCTGGATGCAAGAAGAGCTTTCCGGCCTCTCCCCAGCCTTGCTCATGGGGTCCCCTAGTGCGTGTAGCCAAGGCACAGAGATGCCAAGGAAACCCAGATGAGAAAAGGGTTCTGCAAATCACTAAATGGCAGTGGTAGTTGGACTCACAACCTCACCATGGCTCTGTCATGGATGCGAGAGCACCAGTTCGCAGAGAGTGGCTTCCTCCCAGTCATCGTGGGCATTTATGAGATTATTTGGAAGACTTGGAGAACCATGGATCCCTCCAATATGTCACCCCAGCTGAGAGTTCTGTAAGCTTTCCCCCTGGCACTGCAAATGGATTCCTCTGCAAGAATCGGTCTGTCTCTGTGTGTGTGTGTCTCTCCCTGTCTCCCTTTCTCCTTGCCACACTCCTTACCTTCTCTACTGCATTCTTCAGGTAATGTCCTCAGAGAAGTCATCCTGGAACCACCCAGCCTCTACTAGTGGGTTGAAGGCCAGTTCAAGAATAAACTCAGATGGGGGCTTAAAATTTGGTGGAGATGACATTTCAGCTCAGTGCGGGGAAGTGCAGATTACTCAATAACCGGTGCTGGGACACCTGACTAAAACTTTGGAGAGAACACAACATTAGATCCCCACGTCCTTTCTCACCAAGGTAAATACCCAGTCAATTAAGATTTTAAGGTAGTAGAAGATGTTGTGGATGTATATTTTTATAGTTTCATAGTAAGTAGGGCTCTTTGTAGGAAACAACATCCAGAAGTTATAACAAAGTAAGTTGATCACTTAAACACATATGACAACGTTAAACTTCTATGCAGAAAGGACCATGAAGAAAGCTAACATGAAGCTATGTGGAGGAAAAGTGTTTTTCAGTGATCACAAAGGTCTGATAATCAAAACATGTAACGGAGCACAGAAGTTTTTGTTTAAAACATTTCATGAATGTGTATTTGAGGTTTCTTTGCAATTTGTGCAGCTTGCCCTAGACTATTTCAGCCAACAGTATTGCTGTTATGACTAGCGCTGCAAAAGAGGATGTCAGTATTTGCATGTTAAATCTGAGGAATCTATTTCACGCCCAGTCTGCTTGGACGAGAAGTGTGGTGCTCTGGAAAGAGTCTGGACTGGAGAGGGAATGCTGGAAGCTCTCAGCACTTAAAGATGGCCTCAAAAGCCCTGAGCCGGGAGGAGCTGGCCAAGAGCAGCAGGCACCAGGCCCTGGGGCTCCGGGACCCTGGGAGGCAGCAGAGAAGAGGAGATAGTGGCAGAGGAGGCTGAGGAGGGGTGGCCAGAGGGGTAGGAGGGACCCCAGGGTGCCACCCCCACCCCCACCCTTTCCCGGGGGTTAGGGAGGAGGGAGTGACTTGTGGCCCCAGAATGCTGGCTGCACCTGTTGCCAGGGTTGTGGAGAACAGGGGCAGCGAGGTTTGGCAGGGCGGTGGTTAAAAAAGGAGACAGGAAGGAGGACATCGGGTACAGCATGTTCAGAACACTCTTGGGAGGAGTGGTGCCCTGGCTGGGGAAAGGAGAAGCCAGGTTTGCGGCTGGAGGGGCGGTTTATTCAGAGGCGAGAGCGGGCGGCCCTTGCCATGTGCCTACCTGGGGAGGATGGAAGACGGAGGATGGACAGAGGACAGAGGATGGACGACAGAGGATGAAGAACGTACAACAGAATACAGAGGGGCTGAGGCACGAGGGGGAGAAGAGCTCAGGCTGTGAAGGGGGCTCTGCCTGGGAGCAGCCGGAACCCCCTCGCAAGCCCAGTGCCCACCCACCCACCAGAGCCCTCCTTGCCCAGGTTCTCACCGCTCGGGTGAGAAGCATGGGTTGCGCTAGAAGCTGGAATAGATCGTCAGACTCATGTCCAGCCACAGCTAAGGGTGGCAGAACCTGTGAGGAAGGGGCTTCCCAGTGCCAAGACGGCCTCCTGTCGAGTGGGCCGGCTGACACCCAGGTCTTGGGTCTTGGTATCGGGGCTGACACTGGGCTGGGGGGCACGGGGGCGGTCTCCAGGCACCACACCTGGGCCCCCTTCATTAGTGCCTTGCTTGGGGCCCTACAAGGGGGCGGGGGTGACAGGACAGTGCCCCCCACCCCAACAGCAGCAATATGCCCATCATCCTGTCCTTGGGCCCAGGTGTTATGACAGCTGCCATCCTCCTTGCTATTTATACTCTCTGACCCCAATTTACTTAACTTATCTCCTCTGCACTGTCCAGGTCTCTAAATAATCATGTGGTGTCCAGTCCCACCCACCCCAAGACCCCACTGCCCCCACCACCCCTACCCGCTGCTGCGTCGCCAACCTCACTCACTTTCTCACTCATGAAAGTCGGTCGGGACCTGGTCCCTGGGCCCCTGGCCCCACCTCACCCTTGCCATGGCCAGCCCCAACAGTCCGAGGAGGAGGCCTTGGGGTGGGGCTGCGTGCCCTATGCTGCCTGCAGACCAGGGCTGCGCCAGGGATTACCCCGCGGCTGGGCCACAGCGTGCTTTCTAGACTTGTGTGCCTAGGGCCATGTGTCCTCCCAGGGCCGGCTGACTCGACCCCATCCCACAAGCCCCTGGAGTGCTACTGCCAGGCAGGCCCCGGGCCGGCCCTGGGCCTGGGTGCTGTGACGCTCTCCTTCTCATGGGCCTACTGCCAAAATTCCTCAGCAAGGCCTGCTCTCAGCCCGGACACCCTCGTCCTCAGCTGCCTGGTCCTGCGCCTGCCCCGAGGGTCTGAGGCAGCCGTGCCTTATTCCTTTGTTCTGCCTCCCCTGAGGAACCTGGTCCCTGTCGCATGGCCTTGGAAGCCCAGTTGTCTCTGTGTCTGGGCATGGCTTTCTCTTTGTGTGGGTAACTTTTATTCTTCTTTCCTCATTGAACGTTGGGAAAACAGAGTCCGGTTGTGGCTTTGTCCTTGGGGCGAGTGGGCTGTGGGCTAACGCACAAGCAGGCGGGATGCTGCTGGACGCCCTGTGACTGGAGGAAGGGGCACTCACTGCAGGGCTCCTGAGGACAGGGCCTCGGCTGTCCAACCCCTCAGCAAATCCTGGGGGCCCTACATTCTTCAAGACACATCCAGAGCCTGCTGACATTTCCCCACCTCCACTGCTCCCTGGCTGGGTGGGTCCTAGCCCACCCCCCGTCAGTCAGTCACCCCACCTCTGCCCTGCCTGCCCTCAGCCCGCTTTGGCGGTGGGGAAGTGCTGGGAGCCCGCTGAGAGCACCGGTGGGATGTGGGACATGGGACAGTGTCCCACCCTCACCCCTCTACTCCCCTATCCCTGCCGCTCTAAGCCTGCTCAAGAAGAGGCTGGCTTCCAGGGCACCTGCTTGACGTCACCTCTGACCAAACTCCTCCCTGTCCTACGTGTATGCACTGCAGTCACTGTGCACCCACCTACCCACCACATTCCGGTCTGTACAAGGATGAGGGAGAGTTTGGGACAGGGTAGGAGTGTTCTGGGCCAAGAGATGGGTATTTAACAAGATCTGCATCTGAGATCATGCTGTTTAACTAGATAACGCATTTGAGTACTGTGTGCCAGGCAGGCACTGTTCCAGAAGCTGGGGATATTGCAGGGATAATAAGTAATGCAGTGGTAGGAGAGGTGGAATGCCATTTTAAATAGTGTGGCTATGAAAGCCTCTCTGAAAGGGTGACATTTGAAGACACGAAGGAGGTCGGGAAGGGAACCAGTTGTAAGGGAAGAAAATTTCAGAC
The DNA here is from genome assembly GCA_029783875.1 of Phataginus tricuspis. Classification (NCBI taxonomy): domain Eukaryota; kingdom Metazoa; phylum Chordata; class Mammalia; order Pholidota; family Manidae; genus Phataginus; species Phataginus tricuspis. The sequence continues at coordinate 71,320,115 of JAQQAC010016209.1, forward strand.
AGGAAAGAGCCAGTGCAAAGGCCCTGAAGTAGAAAAAGGGCCTGGCATTTTAGAAAGGGTGAGGAGCCTGTAGGGGCTGAATCAGAATGAGCAAGTGGTGGGAGTGGATAAGATCAGAGAGGAAATGGGTGGGATCACATCTAGATTTGTGGGCCACTGTAAGGTCTTTGGCTTTGTCTCTGAGTAAAAACCCTCTTTAGAGATTTTTTAACAAAAGAGTGATGCAATGTGTTCTAAAGCAACACAGCATCTTCAGCAGTCCATCCGTGGGGACAAGGTGGTAACTGATTCTGGGCTTTGCTGGGTGAGGGCACGAGGCTCAGACTGAAGTTGGGCCCCTCTTGCTTGACATACTGTAGATCAAGAGCTGCAGGTGGAGAACATCCTGGAGATCTTCAGAGGGTCCCTCTTGAGTATTCAGGAGAATACGGATCAGCATGAGTGTGTGAGGAGACGACCCTAGGCCTGGGAAAGGGCTGCTGCCAGAAAGGATCAATGGTTACAGTGCTTGGTGTTCAAGCAGGACCTGGCTGAGCACCTCTGGACACTGGCCAGAATGGAAACCTAATTCAGGAGACATGAAGGAGGGCACTTAGAAGTGTCTTGCCTCTGTAGTGTAGAAAATAGGTAATCCTCCAATAAAAGCTGTTCTAATCCCATGTAGGGAATCTTAAAGACAAAACTCTAAAGAATTAAGCTGTTTCAAAGTTACTACAGCACCTGAGAACAAAGTTCAAGAACATGTTTAGGGATACAAAAATATACAGCACCCAGGGTAAAATACACAATGCCTGTTATCTAGTCAAGTCACTTGGCATGGGAATATTTAGTAAAATCCAACCTATTATGAGCAGATAAATAAATCAATAAGAGGCAAACACATTGGACAGGAAGATGTAAAACTTCCCTTTATCAGCAGAGAACAATATTGTCTATGGAGAAAATCAAATGGAATCTCCAAAGAGTGACTAGAACTAATTTGTGAGTTTAGTAAGAGAGCTAAAGGATATTTAAGAGAGCTACCTTCCCCCACCCTCCACCCCTAAACACTTAACTGTCCCAGCCCTTTTCTTTAGTGATCTGGAACAAGGCCAATAAGCTACCAAATCCCTATCTACTGTTTTTGGGTTTTCTCATCTCATGCATGCTCAGTTTTTTATTTTGGCAGGAAACTAACCCACTGGTAACACATATGTGGGGAGACCAGAATCCTGGTGGGAGGGCACACTTTCTGGAGAGCAACTGTGTACTGTAGATCAACAGTTTTAAAAAACAAGTAGACAAGTAAACTTTTAGTTCTGTAGTTCTACGTTTTGGCATCTGAGGGGAAATAACCATTCATGCAAAAACTCATGCACAAGAATTCCACTGAATTGTTATGTAGTATAAGAAATGAAATTGAGAACAATTTAAATGTTCACCTACTACATTATGATACATCTCTCATGAACCCATTCCACAATACATTTTTGGAGGACTTCTAGAAAGAAGCTCATGTATTACATGAAAGGAATTAAAAGAAAAAGGCAAAGCTAACCTTACAAAAAGCTTGCATATTATCATTGTACATTTACTACATAAATGCAATGTAGAGGAGCTGCAAAAAGATGGCTGAGTAGGAAGGCAAGGAGAAAACCTCTTCCCCAAAAACATAATAGAAGAAATTACAGCAAATACAACTAAACCTGAAGATGACCCAAAGACCACAGAACAGACCACCTACACCTGCGGAAAAAGAAAAGACCACACAGAAAAGGGCAAATTGGCAGAGCTGAGATTGAGCAGGACCCAAGCCCTCCACCCACCCCAGCCTACAGGCAGGAGAAAGAGGAACAGAGCAGGGAGTGGGTAGGAGCCCAGGAGCACTGCACTCCCAGCCCTGGAGATCTGCTCTGAGAGCATGAGCCCACATTACATGGGATTCTGGTGATTAATGGGGCTGGACACCAGGGACAGGTGGAGCACCATGGGAGGCTGGGACACCAGCCACTGTGGAGGACAGGCACGCTTCACCAGTCTTGAGATCCAAAGCAGAGGTGGAAGTTTGAAAGACTTGCGGACAGTGGGAGCGGTGCCAGAGCAGTGAGGGTTGGACGGAACATTCTCCTCAGGAGAAAGGGCAGGTGGAGGATACCTCCCCAGCCCTTCCTTGGCCCAACAGATCGGGAATTCTCAGGAGCCCCCTATGATCCATCCCCCTTGCCGGCAACACAGCCCCGAGGCTCCTCTCTGTGCACACTACCAGGCCTGGCAGCAGTGTCAGACTTTGTTGCCTGGCAGAAAGAGGGAAACCCTCCCACCTTCCTTGGCCCCGTTTCAGCCCAACTGAGGCGGTGCCTGCAGCAGCCAGCCCCAAGAGCTCCTCCTCACTGCGGGTGTCCAAACTTGGTGCTGTGCATCTAGCCCGGGCAGAGCCGCACATCAACCTGCCCACCCTATTATCCCTGCAGCCTGCCACTGCTGCAGACCAGGCAGAGGCACTCCCACCCACAATGAACTCAACAGACTCCTGAGATGATCACAAAGGCAGCAGCTGAAGCCAACTGCCAGCATAGACAGGAAGACACCCTGCCACTGCACACCAACAGCTGGGGCCCCTCAAAATAGAACCAGTCACTAGAGAGTAAAGAATCCTGAGCTTCTGGGCACCCAGGACACCTTCTTCATAAAGCTATTACTCTATAGGCCGGGAAGCATAACAGATCCGCCTAATCCAAAGGAAGAAACACAAAACCTTGACAAAATGAGTAGGCAGAGGAATATGATCCAAACAAAATTCCAGGACAGAATCCCAGAAGGAAGGTTAAATGAAACAGAAATCACCAATCTTCCTGGTAAAGATTTCAAAATAAAAGTCATAAACATGCTCACAGATTTACAGAAAAATATTCAAGATCTCAGGGAGGACTTCCAGAAAGAGATAGAAAACATGGAAAAGAGCCACTCAGAGCTGAAGAATACAATATCTGAAATGAAATATAAACGAAGGGACTTAACAGTAGATTAGCTCATGTAGAGGAGACAGTAAATGAAATAGAAATTAGAGAACAGGAAAACAAAGAAGCTGAAGAATAGAGAGAAATAAGGATATCTAGGAATGAAAGAATGATAAGAAAGCTATGTGACCAACCCAAACAAAACAACATTTGTATAATAAGGATACCAGAAGGAGAAGAGAAGAACAGAGGGAAACAAAGTCTCTCTGAGGAAATAATTGTTGAAAACTTCCCCAATCTGGTGAAGGAAATAGATACTCGGGTCATGGAAGATCAGAGATCCCCTAACGAAAGGAACCCTAGGAAAGTAACACCAAGACATAATAATTAAAATGGCAAAGATCAAGGAAGAAGAGAGTGTTGAAAGCAGCCAGAGAGAGAAAAAAGATTACTTAAAAGGGGAACCCCATCAGGTTATCAGAAGACTTCTCAGCAGAAACTGTACAGGCAAGAAGGGTGTGGCATGATGCATTTAATGTACTGATATGGAAGGACCTCCAACCAAGAATCCTCTACCCAGCAAGATTATCATTTAAATTTGAAGCAGGGATTAAACAATTTCCAGATAAACAAAAGTTGAAGGAATTCATTATCCCTAAGCCAGCCTTATAGGGTATGTTAAAGGGATGGCTGTACATGGAAATGACCCTAAGGCTAAATAGTTTTCACCATTGAAAATAAACCCATGGTAGAGATAGTACACCAACTAATTACCAAGCAAGTATGAAATTAAAACAAAACAAAAGAAGAAAACCAACCATAAACAAAATCAGTCAAGGGATACACAAAAAGTTCAGATTAATACGAAAAATGTTGAGGAGGAAGAAGGAGCAAAAAAAGTACCCTTAGACTGTGCTTGAAACAGAGTAATCAGCAATTTAAGATAGACTATTATATAGTAAGGAAGCTATCCTTGAACCTTTGGGAACCACAAAACTAAAGCCTACAATAAATACGCACACACACACAACACACAAATAAATAAATAAATAAATAAATAAATAAATAAATAAATAAATAAATAAGAGAAATCCAATCACAACACTAAAGAAAACCATCAATAACAAGAGAAGAGTGTAAGAGAGGAAGAAAGGAACAGAAAATAGCTATACATACAGACAGAAAACAACTAATAAAATGGAAGCAAGTACATATCTATCAATAATTACCTTAAATGTAAATGGACTGAATGCACCAATCAAAAGACATAAGAGCGGCAGAATGGATAAAGAAACAAGACCCATCTATATGCTGCCTATAAGAGACTAATTTCAAACCCAAAGACATAGAGAGACTAAAAGTGAAGGGATGGAAAAAGATATCTCATGCAAAAAATAGGGAGGAAAAAGAATGAGGATTAGCAGTACTTACGTCACACAAAATTGATTTCAAAACAAAGAAAGTAACAAGAGACAAAGGAGGAGGACATTACATAATGACAAAGGGGTCAGTCCAACAAGGGTATATAGCCATTATAAATATCTATGCACCGAACACAGGAGCACCTAAATATGTAAAACAAATACTAAAAGAATAAAAGGGGAAAAGAGACTACAACACATTCATTTTAGGAGGCTTGAACACACCGCTTATATGAATAGACAGATCAACGAGACAGAAAATAAATAAGGAAACAGAGGCACTGAACAATACATTAGATCAGACAGACTTAATACATATCTACAGGAAGCTCCACCCAAAAGCAGCAGATGCACATTTTACTCAAGTGTACATGGAACAATCTCCAGAACAGATCATATACTAGGCCACAAAGAGAGCTCAATACATTCAAAAAGGTTGAAATTGTAATGAGCAGCTTCTCAGGCCACAGTGGTATGAAACTAGAAAAAAATTACATGAAGAAAACAAAGCAAGGCCACCTTCCAGCATGTTGTCAGTTTCCACCAACCCAACACTAAGGCTGTGTGAAAGCACCCTGGTCACCTTCACCTATTACCAGCATGCTTGGAACTCCCTCCTCTTGCGGCCTGAGGATGGCCCCTTAAGTACTGAGTGGGAAGCTGGAGGACACGCAGACCACCCAGTGACCTTGGGCAGGCAAGGACAGAGAGGGGGCTCAGCCTCTCCACCAGGGTGAGGAAGCCCAGGCCCAGCAGGGCTGGCGACAGACCCTGTTGAGCACCCTTGCCTCACTGGGCTGAGCAGAGGGTGGCTAGACTCCAGAGATGATAGCAGGAGAAGCTGTGGGAACCTGCTCTCCCTGGGCCAGAGGGCCAGTCCAAGGCGCTTGGACAGAGCCATGGAAGGTGCAATGTCTGAAGGGAAGGACTAATGGCGAAGGCCACCTTACAGCTCCTTCTGTGTGTCGGAAGGGACCCCATCATCTCAGAAGGCCCTAGGCGTCAGAGGGAAAAGCACTATCCCAGCCTCTTGATGGCTCCACGTGGCATTGCTGAGGTTGGTGTGATAACCGTGGCTAAGAGAGTGGGTGATGAAACCAAACTGACCTAGATTCAAATGTGGCCTCTGCCACTTCCTAGTTGAGTGAGCTTAAGAGGATTACTTAGCCTCTCTGAGCCTTAATTCATCACTTACCAAAGGTATTATACTAACAAAGGTACCTAGCTCCCTCGGTTGTTGTGGAAATTATATATGATAATGTAGGTAAAGTGTGTAGCATGGTGCTGGCACACACAGGATTGTTTTTATTTATATTTTCCCCAGAGTACACTACACTGCCTCCTCTCCCCGACCCCGCCCCAAACACTTAACCTACTGCCCCAGCACTTTTTTTCTTCTGCTGTCTGAAACAAGGCTAGTAAAACACAAAATTCTCATTCTAGTGCTTCTGGATTCTTTGCTGTGCTCATGCAAACTGGGTTTTTGTTTCTGTTGTGGCAGCAAACAGATCCAGCAGTGACAAGGGTGTGAAGAAACCAGCATTCTGGTGGGGATGGGCACGTTTTCTGGAGAGCAGTTTTGTACTGTAGGTCTATCTCTTGGGATCTCTCTTAAGAAAATGATCCTTCATGAAGAGACTTATACACAAGAATCCCATTGAAATATTAGGCACACTAGGGGGAAAAACTGTGGACACTTTAAGTGATGGACAATTAAATTATGATGCATCTTTTGCACAACTGTTCAATAGTATGTTTTTGAAGAATTTCTAGACAGAGGTAAAGCCCAGATGTTAGATGAAAAAAATTTCAGGAAACAATTAATGCTGAACTTGAGAAACCTTGTTTCTATGATTGTTACACATTTAATGTACACCTACATTTCTAAAACTATAAAAGTATTCCAAAATGTTGACAGTAGTTCATGCTGACTGACAGGACCCAAATAGTTTTCACTCCCTTCCATTTCCTAAGTTGTCTTCAACTGCCTTGCACTACTTAAGTATCTGAACTGCAGAACCTCCCTTCCTGCCCGAGGACAAAGGTCAGAAAATCTGGATGCTGAAAAGAAATTCAGGCATAGACCATTAGGTCAGTTTTATTACCTGCCATTAGTAATCAATATTTAAGGACCAATCAAAACAAGTGGGCAGAAAATGCCCAAGAGCCAGTACAGACAATAAGCCCCCCATGCCCCACAAACATGATGGCAACTACTGCAAAAAACCGTGGTCCTAAGGAAAAAAAACACTGCCTAGGATGAGATACTCTTGTGGCCTCAAAGCATTTTTCCCCACCAAGGCTTCACTAAAAACAGGGTACAAAGGGGTGCATGGTCTCCACTGCTATGGAAAGCTGGCTGAGCATGGATGCGATGGAAATGTTCAGGAGATCAGAGTCTTAGGAGGTTAATCGGCTAAAAGTGAGGGTAGAAGAATATAACTTTAAAGGTGGTAACTCCAGGCATTCCTCCCTCCAACCCCCCTCCCCCCAGGTGATTCCTTTGTAGCTCCACTAGAGCGCCCCATGCCTGTGCAGAGCCAGTATCACACGCCCCTCCTTAGACCAATCCTTTTGTGCCTTTACACCTCCAACAGAGCACCCCCTGGTGGAGACTGGCTCAGCTTCCATCCAATCCCTTCTAGAAGTTACACAACCAGGTCACTGCCAATCACTGGGAGCTCTGTCTGAATAGCCCCATGGGAAGGTTGGGTACCTGAGGTAGGTACCGGCGGGACACCTCAGCATCCGTGTGACACAAGAAAGGCACCTTGAGGGCGCTGGTGGTGCTTCGGTTAGGGCACCGTCCACATGGACTTTGCAGTTCAGACCCCATTGCCAGACTGAGACCCACCTTCCCCCCGGTGGCCCCTCAGGCCACGCAAGACCCCTCCCATTCTGCCGGCCACCCTGGCTGTCACCCCCAGGTTGCCTGCTCCAGCCACCCTCGGTTCCCCTACTCCCTCCCATCTCCTCACCAGCCGCCCACCCCAACCCCTTGACAGCTCCTGAAAAGTTTCCTGTCCATCCTCCTGCGTCCATCTCCCCCACATACCATCCAACCCCCCACTGACCCTGGGAGCTCCTTGGGAAGGATACAACTCCAGTACTTGGCTTCCTGGGCCTGCACCAGAGGCCTCAGCCTCTCCACCCTTCCCTGGGATGACCAATATCTCATCAAACTGGAGAGCTACCCCAGCTGTGGTGCCATCTGTTCTGGAGTCACGCCAGCTTCTGGGGCCTCCAGGGCCACTAGGAGCTCCAGCACCAAATGCCATACAACCCTGGCCTTCTCTGCTGCCTGTGCCGCCATCTGGGGCCTTCATGGCTTCCGTGCTGTCATTCACCTCAGAGCACATAGCAGACATGACCACACCAGACACCAATGGCTGAGAGACTGCAGCTCCCTTGGTAAGCTCTGCCCCTTTCCATGCAAGGCAAAGTGAGATGCCCCATGCGCCTGCGCAAACAGACCTCTGGCATGGCTCCTGGCGTGGGATTGGTTCCTGCCAAGCTGGCCCTGTCCTTCCATGGGCCAACCTGGAGACTCCCTCGGCACTGGAGAGAGCATGGGCATTCTCACGAAGCCCCACCCCTTGGTGTGTGGCACACCATGGGCTCCCAGGTGTGCATGCGCAAACAGGCCCCAAGCAAGGCCAGCATCCCACATGTTGTCAGTTTCCACCAACCCAACCCTAAGGCTGTGTGAAAGGATCCTGGTCACCTTATGGGAAGCTGGAGGACACTCAGACCACCCAGTGACCTTGGGAAGTCAGGGACAGAGTGAGGGCTCAGCCTCTCCACCAGGGCAAGGATGCCCAGGCCCAGCAGGGATGGCAGTAGGCCCTGCTGAGCACCCTTGGCACACTGGGCTGAGAGGAGGGTGGCTGGACTCCAGAGATGACGGCAGGACAGGCTGCGGGAGCCTGCTCTCCTAAGACCAGTGGGCCAGCCCAAGGCACTTGGAGAGAGCTGTGGAAGGTGCAGCATCTAAAGGGAAGGACTAATGGCAAAGGCCACCTTACAATCCCTTCAGTGTGCGGGCAGGGTCCCCCATCATCTCACAAGGCCCTAGGCAGCATGTCCTGCTATTACCGTCCTGGAAGAGGCTGGGGTACAGGGAGGCTAAGCGACTGGCTGAGGTCGCCCACTGAGTGGGTGACTGTCTACCACACAACCACAGGTCACCAGAAAGCTCCCCTGCTGCTGAGTACCAGAGGCCACTGTGGGGGCCAGGTGGAGGCTTGGCCCTCCCTCAACCACCGTGCTGGCAGTGGGACCTAAGAGAAGGGGTCAGGTATGTGAGGCTAGGAAATCAGTAGGACTTAACTAACATTCACAAGGGAACCAGACTCTGCCCAGGTCTGGGGAGGGTGCAGGAGGTGAAGCCAGGAGCAGGGGCTAATTTTGGGGGCTGGGGGCACAGACTGGGGAGTTAGCCCAGTGTTGGGATGCTTGCACCCCGGAACATGACATAAAGTGATCTGGTGGGGTGGGGTGGGGGTGGGGTGTGGGGGAGCAGGGGGTCAGAGGCCCGGCAGGGACCAGTGACAGGGCCTGGTAGGGTGGATGACATGAGTGGCAAGGAGTTGGCCATAGAAGAGCCCACACAGGACTCCGCTCCCCTCACCCCAGGCCTGGGCTGCGCCTCCGTGGTGATCGTCTTCTACTGCAACACCTACTACATCATGGGGCTGACTTGGGGTTTCTATTACCTCGTTAAGTCCTTCACCACCACGCTGCCCTGGGCCATACTTGGAACACTCCCAACTGCGTGGAGATCTTCTGCCATGAAGACTGTGCCAATGCCAGCCTGGCCAACCTCACATGTGACTAGCTTGTTGACCGCCGGTCCCCTGTCATTGAGTTCTGGGAGTGAGTCAGGCGCCCTCTGGGCCTTACCTGGCTGGTCCCTCCCTCTGGGCTCCACATGTGGCCCGAGTCTGCACGAGCAAGGGCCCAGCCTCGGGTATGGGGGTGAGGAGCAGGAGTCATTCCCAGGCCCTGCTGCCCTGCTGCCCCTGGGGAGCCCTCAGGCCAGTCTTAGGGGGAGCTGGGACAGATGGGCCTTGCTCCTTCAGCACCGTTTCTCATTCAGGGCACCATCATGCCATGCCATCCTGTCCTGCCAGCCTGGGGGAGGGGGCAGTGGTGCTGTGCATACTGGGAGCAACACACAGTAGAGCTACCAGCCCTGCCACCTCTGGCCAGGGCTCCCAGGCTCCAGGCACATACACTGTTATGCTCTCAGGCCAGGCTGCAGGTTTGGGTCAGGCCCTTCTGGTTGCCCAGAGGGGCTCAGACTGATGCAAGGGCTGCAGGAGGAGAGGTGGGGAAGCAGCCCTGGGACAGCTCCCTGTGGCTTTGCCCTCTGCTGGCTCAGCCCTCATGGGCTCCTGGTCCTGCAGGAGCAAAGCCCTGCAGCTCTCCAAGGTGATCCGAGGAGGTGCCGGGGGCCATCATCTGGGAGGTGCCAACTGATCTGTACACCCCTCCATCCTGCCCCCAAGTTGCCATTGCATGTTTCCCCTATCATGACACTGTGATTATGGTATTGAGCTCTGCCCCAATGAACACCATCCTTCCAGCTACTTTGCTGGGCTCCCACTTTCTCAGAGCCAATGGGGAGTCTTCTGTACCCCCAGCCTCACCCTCCATCCCCCCCGCCCCCCAGCCAGCCTTTCCCAACAGGGGCAACTATTTGCACTGTCACCAAGAGAAACTGCATCTCTCTATCATCCTCCACTCCAAACCCTGTCCCGAGTCTCTGCCCATTCCAGGGCCCCACAACCCCCATCCCTCCAGAGAGGGAGGCCCCACACCTGCCTCCCACAAAAAGTGACTGAAACATGCACTTGGATTTCTTTAAACACTTCATTGAGTGTCAACCACTTTGC
>JAQQAC010016209.1:71335368-71484710 GCA_029783875.1 Phataginus tricuspis
ACCCACAGGTCAATAAAACAGAATAGAGAGCCCAGATAAGAAAACAATGCATATACAGTCAATTAATATATAATAAAAGAGCAATGAATATACAATGTGGAAAAGACAGTCTGTTCAATAACTGGTGTTGGGAAAACTGGAGAGAAACATGCAAGGTAATGAAACTGGATTACTGCCTAACTCCATACACAAAAGTAAACTTGAAATGGATCAAGAACCTGAATGTAAGACATGAAACCATGAAACTCTGAGAAAATATAGGCAAAAATCTCTTGAATATAAGTATGAGCAGTTTTTTTCCTGGACAGATCTCCTTGGGGAAGGGGAACAAAATCAAAATGAACAAATGTGTCTTCATCAAACTTAAAAACTTCTGTACACCAAAGGGCACTATCAGCAGAACAAAAAGGCATCCTGTTGTATTGGAATATATATTTATGAAGGATTTATCTGATAAGGGATTAATATCCAAAATATATAAAGAGCTCATATGACTCAACACCAAAAAAAAAAACCCTGATTAAAAAATGGGTGATGATTTGAACAGCGATTTCTCCAAAGAAGAAATATAGGTGGCCAACAGGCACATGAAAAGATGTTCCATATTGCTAATCATCAGGGAAATGAAAATTAAAGCAACAATTGGATATCACCTCACACCAGACAGAATTTCCACTATCCAAAAAAAAAGAAATAGCAAGTGTTTAAGAGGATGTGGAGAAATGGGAATCCTCCTACACTGTTGCTGGGAATGTAAATTGGTACAATCACTGTGGAAAGCAGTATGGATGTTCCTTAAAAAATTTAAAATAGAAATACCATTTGATCCAGTAATTCCATTTCTAGGAATTTACTCAAAGAACAAAATTCCTGATTTGAAAAGATATGTGCACCACTATGTTTACTGTCACATTATTTACAATAGCCAAGCTATGGAAGCAATCTAAGTTTCCATCAATATATGAATAGATAGGGAATGTTGGTACATATACACAATGGAATATTATTCAGCCATACAAAATAAATCATGATTTTTGCAACAACGTGGATAGATCTAGAGAGTATTATGCTCTGGGAAATAAGCTAGGTAGAGACATATGAATGCCGTATGATTTCCTTCAGTTTTGGAATTTAAGCAAAACAAAACAGAATGAACAAAATAGCAGTAGTCTCATAACTCATAGACACTGAAAAGGGATTAGTGGTTATCTAGGCAGAGGGTTTGGGGTGGGCTGGTTGAAAGCATGAGGGGAATAAAGGGGTACAAAAATTCTTAATCATAATATGAGTTGGTCACAGGGAGAATATAGTCAATGATTTTGTAACATCTTTCTATGTTGATATCATAACTTCAGTAGTGGTGGTTAATATTTAATAATATGGGTAACTGTTGAACTGCTGTGTGGTATATTTAAAACGAATATAAGATTATATAGCAATGATAATTCAATATCCAGGCTGTGCTATTGTACTGTAGTTGTTAAAGATGTTACCACAGTGGGTGTTGGGTGGAACTGGGTGGAGGGTTCACAGGGTTTCTTTGTATTATTCCTTACAACTGCATGTGATCTATGAGTACATGAAAATAAAAAGTTTAATTAAAAAAATCATCACAATCTTTGCTAACAAGTTCCCCCCACAAACACATTATTTGGCTAAAAATAATGTCCACATACTAAATAGGGAGAGAGAATTAAACTTTGGCCTTATGAAATAAATTTTTTTACAAAAATTTGGAGTTTTCTTTTTTAAACTTTAAAGTTGAGTGACAACTTGACTAATTGAAAAGTGTCCTTGAGGAGTAGCATCAAAAAGATAGTATCTGAGAGTCCAGCTTTCACACATCTATAGAAATACTGATTTTGACAACCTTCCATGGATGGACAGATCTTTTAGCAAACCTGGGAGTACAGTACTCAGATTCTAGTACCCTATCTGAGCAAAAAATCTAATAGTGCATTGAAGAGGGTAAGAACATTTTCGTTTTAACCATGACATTCCTCCCCCAAGGTAGTACAACTCAGTGTTGAGACACCCCCTCAGTCCTTCATGTTACCCATGGGAAAAAGTGAGAATACAGTTAGTACCTGATTTCTTCAGTTTTACAAGATGTTCCTCAAAAGGCCAACTTCTGTGTTTTCTCAGATTGCTAAACATTTCAGCAAAGCAGTATAATCTGAGGGGAACTTGGATCATGGAAAAGGGGAAGGGGCTTAGAACAGCCACTGCATTGATTTCAAGAAGCAGCCATAGATCCTACTAACTGATTCACAGACTCCACTGAGAGTCCCACCCATAAACTGTAGGATACCTCAACTGCAATCTTCCAACTGATTGGCTAACATGTACCTCCACCTATAGGTTATAATCAGATTTCTCAACAGAAAACTTGCATGTCAGAAGAGGGTGGGATGATATATCCTAAGTGCTGGTGAAAATAAAACAACCAAAAAAGAATATTTTACCAACAAAGTTTTTCTTCTAAAATAAAGAATAGAGAAAGGATGTTCACTCATGCTGCTTTATTCAACATAATATTAGAAGTCCTAGTTAGAGAAATTAGTCAACATACAGAAATAAAAAGCATACAAATTGGAATGGAAGAATTAAAATTGTTTCATTTGCAGATGACTGGTCATATATTTTACAATACCCTAAAGAACCCATTATAGACTTCCAGGAACTTGACGGCGTGAGCAGGGAAGCGGAAATCTCCTCCCCAAACCATATATATTTATGAAAATACAACAAGCACAACTATTCCTAAAAGAGAGACCAGAAGATACAGGAAACCACCCAGCCTGCATCTAAACCTGAGAGGACTCGGTACACGGCGAGGCAGGTAAGATATAGAGCCGTGACACAGCGGGACCCGAGCACTCCCCCACCCCAGTGCATGGCAGGAGGAGAGGATTCAGAGTGGGGAGGGAGTGGAAGTACAGGCCCGTGAAATAACCAGCCCCGGTGATCTGCACCAGGAGTGCTGACACACATCGGGCAGTGTATTGGAGACTGGAGAGACAGAGGGTGCAGCTTCTGAGCCAGGGAACGCACCCGGGTCCTCACAGCCAGCTCCCTGGGAAGAAAGAAAAGTGCACGCTTTTTTTAGTGGTCTTAAAGAGACAGGGGCCCAAAGGAGGAGCAGGATTGTCATGACACACTCAGCCCAGCAGGCTGGGAGTCCTGGGGAATTTTGGACCCCTTGGCTGGCGATTAGGGAAAAAGTAGCCGCACTGAGACTTCCCACAGATATCAGCAGCCTCCCATTTGTTCCACCCGCAGACAGAGCTACAAAGGGACCTGCAGATCGGTGTAGCCATGGCTGCGGAATAGTGGAGCAATAGCACCACCTACAGCATCCCTACAGAATCTACTCCAGGTGGGCTTTTTTTTCCCATTATTTTTCTTTTCTTTCTATCATTTTTTCTTTTTTCTTTGTTTTCTTTCTTTTTTCTCTTTTTCTTCTTTCTTTTCTTTTTAAAAGTCTTAAAGAGCCCAGCTGACATATGTGGCACCTACAACCAACCACTTCTAACGACAAGAAAAGACAGAATAATATGATACAAACAAAATTTACCCAGACCCAGGCAACACAAGAGAGGGAACCTGAAGGGATGGAAATGCACAACCTTCCTGAAAAAGAATTCAGAACAAAAGTCATAACCATACTGATGGATCTATAGAGAAATGTGCAAGAGCTGAGGGAGGAAGTGAGGGAAGTAAGGAAAGAGAATGCAAAAATGAGACAAGTGATCTATGGACTTAGCAGCAGACTGGACAAGATGCAAGAGACTGTTAATAGAATAGAAATCAGAGAACAGGAATACAGAGAAGCTGAGGCAGAGAGAGATAAAAGGATTTCAGGAATGAAAGAATATTAAGAGAACTGTGTGACTAATCCAAATGGAACAATATTCACATTATACAAGTACCAGAGGAAGAACAGAGATAAAAAGGGATATTAAGTGTCTTTGAAGAAATAATTGCTGAAAACTTCCCCATGCTGGGGAAGGAAATAGTCTTGCAGTCCATGGAAGCCAACAGATCTCCCAACACAAGGGACACAGGAAAGACAACACCAGGACACATGATAATTAAATGGAAAAGATCAAAGATAAGGACAGAGTACTAAAGGCAGTGAGAGAGAGAAAAAAGATCACCTACAAAGGAAAACCCATCAGACTATCATCAGACTTCTCAACAGAAACTTTACAGGACAGAAGAGAATGGCATGATATATTTAATGTAATGAAACAGAAGGGCCTCAAACCAAAAATATTGCATCCTGCACAATTATCATTTAAATATGACGGAGGGATTAAACAATTTTCAGACAAGCAAAAACTGAGAGAGTTTGCCTCTCATAAACCACCTCTACAGGATATTTTAAAGGAACTGTTCTAGAGGGAAGCAGTCCGAAGGCTAGAAATATGTAACAAGAGAAAATAAAATCATAGCAAAGAAAGCAGCCCATACAAATACTAACTAAAGGCAAAGAATAAAACACCTAGTATATAAAGAATGGAGGAGGAAGAATAAGAAGGGAGAGAAATAAAGAAACATCAGAAGCAACCCTTGAACTTATGGTAACCACGAATCTAAAGCCACAAATGGCAATAAGTACATATCTATCGATAATCACCCTAAATGTAAATGGACTGAATGCACCAATCAAAAGACACAGAGTAACAGAATGGATAAAAAAGCAAGACCCATGTATATGCTGCTTACAAGAGACTCACCTCAAACGCAAAGATATACACAGACTAAAAGTGAAGAGATGGAAAAAGATATTTCATGCAAACCACAAGGAGAAAAAAGCAGGTGTTGCAGTATTTGTATCGGACAAAATAGACTTCAAGACGAAGAAAGTACCAAGAGATAAAGAAGAACATTACATAATGATAAAGGGGTCATTCCAACAAGATGATATAACCATTATAAATATATATGCACCCAACACAGCAGTGCCAGCATATGTGAAACAAATTCTAACAGAATTAAAGGAGGAAATAGAAAGCAATGCATTCATTTTAGAAGACTTCAACACACCACTCACTCCAAAGGACAGATAAACCAGACAGAAAATAAGTAAAGACACAGAGGCACTGAACAACACACTAGAACAGATGGACCTAACAGACATCTACAGAACTCTACACCCAAAAGCAATGGGAAATACACTCTTCTCAAGTGCACATGGAACATTTTCCAGAATAGACCACATACTAGGCCACAAAAAGAACCTCAGTAATGCCAATAATATTGAAATTCTACCAACTAATTTCTCAGATCAAAAAGGTGTAAAACAAGAAACACATTTTAGAAAGAAATCAAAAAGGCTCACAAATACATGGAGACTTAACAGCATTCTCCTAATTAATCAATGGGTTAACGACCAAATCAAAACAGAAATCAAGGTATATATGGAAACTAATGACAACAGTAACACAAAGCCACAACTTCTGTGGGACAAAGCAAAGGCAGTCCTAAGAGGAAAGTATATTGCAATCTAGTATTATTTAAAAAAGGAAGAACATTCCCAAATGAATAGTCTAAAGACACAATTACTGAAATTGGAAAAAGAAGAACAAATGAGGCCCAAAGTCACCAGAAGAGGGACATAATAAAGATTAGAGAAGAAATGAATAAAATTGAAAAAAAACAGTAGAAAAAATAAATGAAACTAAGAGCTGGTTCTCTTAAGAAATAAAGATAATAGATAAACCAGCAGCAAGACTCATTAAGAGAAAAAGAGAATCTACACACATAAACAGAATCAGAAATGAGAAAAGAAAACTAACCCCGGACCCCACAGAAATACAAGGAATTATAAGAGAATATTATGAGAATCTATATGCTAACAAGCTGGAAAACCTAGAAGAAATGGACAACTTCTTAGAAAAATACAACCTTCGATGACTGACCAAACAAGAAACAGAAAAACTAAAGAGACCAAACACCAGCAATGAAATTGAATCAGTAATCAAAAAACTACCCAAGAACAAAACCCCCAGACCAGATGGATTCACCTCTGAATTCTACCGGACATATAGAGAAGAAATACCCATTCTCCTTGCAATTTGGTATTGGCACAAAAACAGACCCACAGACCAGTGGAACAGGATAGAAAATCCAAACATTAACCCAAATATGTACAGTCAATTAATATTTGATAAAGGAGCCTTGGATATACAATGGGGAGATGACAGCCTCTTCAGCAGCTGGTGTTGGAAAACCTGGACAACTACATGTAAGAGAATGAAACTGGACTACTGTCTAAGCCCATACACAAAAGTAAACTCAATATGATGTATTCAATAAGGGGTTGATATCCAAAATATATAAAGTACTCACACACCTCAACAAACCAAAAGCAAATAATCCAATTAAGAAATGGGCAGAGGACATGACTAGATACCTCTCCAAAGAAGAAATTCAGATGGCCAACAGGCACATGAAAAGATGCTCCACATCGCTGGTCATCAGAGAAATGCAGATTAAAACCACAATGAGATATCACCTCACACTAGTGAGGATGGCCAACATCCAAAACACAAACAACAACAAATGTTGGCGAGGATGTGGAGAAAAGGGAACCCTCTTACACTGCTGGTGGGAATGCAAAGTATTTCAACCATTGTGGAAAGCAGTATGGGTTCCTCGAAAAACAAACAAAAAAATAGCATTTGACCCAGGAATCCCACTCCTAGGAATTTACCCTAAGAATGCAGCAGCCCAATTTGAAAAAGACAGATGCACCCCTATGTTTATTGCAGCACTATTTACAATAGCCAAGAAATGGAAGCAACCTAAGTGTCCATCAGTAGATGAATGGATAAAGAAGAGGTGGTGCATATACACAATAGAATATTATTCAGCCTTAAGAAGAAAACAAATGCTACCATTTGCAACAACATGGATGGAGCTAGAGGGTATTATGCTCAATGAAATAAGCCAAGCCGAAAAAGACAAGTATCAAATAATTTCACTCATATGTGGAGTATAAGAACAAAGAAAAAAACTGAAGGAACAAAACAGCAGCAGACTCACAGAACCCAAGAATGGACTAATAGTTACCAAAGGGAAAGGGAGTGGGGAGGATGGGTGGGATGGGAAGGACAAGGGGGAAAAAGGGGCATTACAATTAGCAGATGTAATGTTGGGGGGGCACAGGTAGGGCTGTACAACTCAGAGAAGACAAGTAGTGGTTCCATAGCATCTCATTACACTGATGGACAGTGACTGTAATGGGGTTGTGGGAGGGACGTCATGAAGGGGGTATTTTAATAACCACAAAATTACACATGTAATTTTATACTAATGATACCAAAATAAATTATAAAATAGATAAATAAATAAATACAAAAAAATATTTAGAACCCATCATAAATCTGTTATAACTAACCAACAAATTCAGTAAAGTTGCAGGATACTATATCAATATACAAAGTTGGGTCATTTTTCTACAAACTAACAATGAACTATTTGAAAAAGACATTCCATTTAAAATAGTATAAAAATAATAAAATATGAATAAATTTAATCAAGAGCATGAACAATCTGTACTCTACAATTGTACAACATTGATGAAAGAAATTGAAGACACAAAAAAAGGAAAGATATCCCATGTTCATGGATTAGAAGAATTAGTATTGTGAAAACGTCCATACTACTTATAGCCATCCATATAGTCAAAGCAATACCTATCAAAATCCCAATGGTATTTTTTACAAAAATATAAAAACATCCTAAATTCATATGGAACCACAAAAGATCCTGAATAGCCAATGCAATCTTGAGAAAGAAGAGAAAGCTGGAGATATTAAACCTTCTTATTTAAAATAATATTACAAAACTATAGTAACCAAATGGTTTAGCACTGACATAAAAACGAACACAAAGACCAAGAAACAGAATAAAAAGACCAGGAAAAATCCCTTGTATGTATGGTCAACTAATCTTTGGCAAGTGCACCAAGAATGCATAATGTGGAAAAAGTCTCTTCAATAAATGATGCTGAGAAAACTGGATATTCACATTAAAAAAAAAGTTTTTGGAGTGTTTCCTTACACCATAACATAAAAATCAGCCAAAATGATTAAGAAATTAAATGTGTGATACATTCTAAAAGTACTAGAAGATTCTAAAGAGAAAGAGGAAATTAATTTTTAAAAAGGATAAGAGAAAACTGAAATACAAAGGAAAATATATCTGCATTAAAATAATTTCCTCTATGAAATACATTTACCTGTAAGAGAAAGTTTGTGAAAGTCAGGAGAAGAGATGTATATTTTGATTATTCACTCTCCTGATCAACATTTCCCATATCACTTTATAAATAAGAAATTAGAAGCTTGAAGATAAATAAAGGCTACTAAGGTCATTGGGTATATATCCGCACATAATGATAAATATTTCTTCCTTATTTTAGAATAAATTTAACAGGAGAGGCAGTTACATAAGTAAAATAATATGTGTTTTTTCTTTTTACCATAAAATACATTATAACTGCATGACTAAAAAATTGCTGGATCTATAAACATTATATTGGCTTTGTGCACATATGCAAAGTGAAAAGAAGGACAGAAAAATACAAAGCTCATTCAGGCTTTGTAGATGAACAATGTTGAAAAATCAGGCAACCAAATGTTAATTTCTTCCATAGGATTTTTTTTTTCTTTTCTTGGTGCAAGTTATCTATATCATTACTCCAGCTCTGCTTTGCTTTCCCTGTGAAGGCATAGCCTTAATTTATTATATATCTATTTGCATCTATGGCTTTTAAAGAGCCACTGTCAGTTTTAATATGTTTAGTTTATTGTGCTTGCATTCTGCAAATTTTATCTGTCATAAATAGCTGCTGTTACGTCCTTTACATATCTCCTATATCAGCCATGCTTCAAGAATAACAACACACCATAAAAGAGCAGAAGGCACATTTAAGATAGAATCATTATGCAAATAGGTTATGGCATGCTTTATATGAGAACATCTTCCCTAAAAAGACCTAATGGGATGACTGACGTATAAAGCATTTAATTTGTTGTTAGCATTTCACTTAATTGTCTTATAGTTCCTCCAGGAATAAAACTTTTAATTGTGAAAACTTCTAAATGACACAATGGTTAATTTCTTTTCCTGTAACTAACAGGTTCCATCACTGTAGAACACAAAATTGTATACTATTATTTTGTTGCTGCTTCTCTGGTATGTTTTTTAAACTGAGAAAATGAGAGGAGCTAGAGTAGCTAAATAGATCATTTCTTAACTTGTAAGAACTTGTTTTAGGAAATGATTGCCTTATTGATTATGCACCCAATTCTGTGATCACAAAAGAGAAAAGAATAAGAATTTAGAGGTTTGATTCTTCATTAGGAATTAAAATACAATCTTAGCTTTAAGATAGAATTCTTCCTGAATAAGCTGGGCCTTTTAGCAGGTGCTAAAGTAAATCTTACAATGGTCTGTTCTAACTGACACTGTGAAAACATAGGCTATACTGAGATACTTTTCTTTATCTGGGAAGTATTCAAACTTCTAGGCCAAGTTGCTCCTGGCTTTTTTGAGCTTTAACTGATTGACTCATTAACTCTGGGTCTTTTTTAGCCGGCTTTTCTGACCTTACTCTTTTCACCCTCCTCATACCTATTTTCCTGTCTAACAGTTAAGTCTCATGTCCATGAAGCTGACACTGTTTTAAAGTATAGTTTATGTTCCAGAGGTCCAGAGGTATTGAACTGAATCTCTGACTTCACCTGAAATTTCACCCTTTCCTGGATCCTTCCTTGTATTGCCCTTTCCCTTTACTGGTTTTCCTGGGGACATTCCTTACACTTAAATCCTTGGTCTAAGGAGCATCATTATGAGTAGTAAGTGTCTTCACAATGCAACTGTGAGGTCATGTTGCTCAATAAAATACTGAATAAGGCACAGTTCACTGCATTTTATCTCTAATTAGAAAGAATATACCAGGTAATCAGAAGTTTACCCTTCATAAATACTAGTTCCTCTCACATTTCCAACACTTGTTATTTTGGTAATATTGTTTCAAAAATCTGATTTCAATGAACAAATAAGAAAGCAAAAATCTTAACCATGCTATGTTCTCTTCATCCACAATAGAATGAGAAGAATCAGGCAGGCAAACTTTCCTCAAAGTGTTTGCTTCCTCTGAGCATTTCAAAGCTTTAAAGAAAGTAGTAATGAAAGTTTCCATATCCTCATAAATGCTCCAAAGCAATTTGAGAGGTGTTTGTAGAGAATGTTTTCACTCTCAAAATAACCAAGGAGAGCTTTAAAGGAACTGTAAAGTGACATGATAAGAGTGGTGAGGCATATTTAGCACATACAAAATGTGAGCCTCTTTTGAACTATTGAATTGGATTGTCACTCTTTTTTAGTGCCATGAATTCAATCTCCTTTTTCTCTCCACTTCAAATGATTCATTTCAGTTGATAGAGAGAGCATATATGGAAACTCCAAAGGCTGGACTCTGTCTGTGAAGAGATGAATAACAGACCAAACTAAGGGAAAGGTTTAGTCATCAAAGGAAATTTCAGTCAATTCTCCAATGCCAAACTGCCTTCTGATAGTTATTAATACAAAGCTGATGTCTCCAAGATATACTGAGCCAGTGAACAAAAATGTATGTAGCAGGCTTAAATATTTCTGTAACAAATCAGTTTCCTGTGAGGATTCTGCTGGAGTTATGAAACAGAGATCATTACTACCCTATCACTTAAAAAATTATTGGCACAATAAAATGCATTTTGTATTTGAGGATTTTCTAATCTCCCCCAATCACTGTGGATGTCTATTGACTTTAGCAGTTCTTTTGTACCCACTTCTCAATTCAATAATACAGGTTTTTCTTGGTAGGGGCTGGTTAATAGCTTAAAGAATTAGAGTTTAGAATAAAAGTAAAAAGAAAATACAATGAGCTGAAAATTGTAAATCTTTTGAAGGTGTCTTATCCACACAAAACATTCTAATTATATAAAATACAGGACTGAACAAATAGATCAGACTGACCTCAGGAAAGTCCCCTTATGTAAGATATTCTACCAATGATTGGCTGATATATAGGGTAACTTGTCAGAGTCTTAGGTGAGACACAATGCAAACCAGACACCCACAGTGGGGAACAAGGGAAATATTTATACCAAAGCAAGCTTTATATTTCTTTGATATTTCTTATATTAATTTTAGTTTCATGAGTAAGTGCATAAAATTAATCTTATGGCTTACAAAGTAGAATCTTGGACATAAAATAAGGGGTTAATGGCAGAGAGTTAAAACTGACTAGATTTCTCTTGCGTCCATTTACGCATACACTTGGAGAGGTACAGAAATCATGTTTATTAATTTTATATAGCCTGGTGGTATTCAGATAAAGGATAAGTCTGTAACCCAGCAAGCCCAATCGTCACTCCTCTTAAATGTACAAATGGAATTTCCAGGGTTCTTAATTTCCAAATGAAACTCCACATGTACATGTCAGAATATATAGCAGAATACAGATGGCAGACCCTTAAAGGGGCAGTTATATTTAGTTGACATTGTATAAGACATATAGAAAACACTCACTAGCTACATGATTGAAGGCGATAAATATTTCATCAAGCAATTAGCATGGTTCATCCATATGTAATTCAGAATTTGTATCTTCATAGACTTAATACTATTTTAAGGAACTATTTTGATAATTTTTCTCTAATTGCATTGTGTAATTGCAGGCTTTCTTTTTTATTTCTTCAAAATACTCTATACTTTATATGGTGCCCACAGCCTCAAGCATAATGGATGCAAGCAGCCTCCAGGGAGAGGTTATTTGACTTTTGTAGATCAATAGTTGTTAGTCACATGGCCCTTGCTTAACCTCTAGTTAAAAGCTCAAATCTAACTTCCAAAAAAGCTATTTTTATTATAAATTTATTGAAAAATGCATTAAATTTTTGTTTTCCTAACTTGAGAATTAAAGGGAAAAACTACGTCTTCTAGACCATTTATTCTTAGCATCAATAGCATATCTACACACCAGCCTCTCCCTTCCTGGGGCCGCCCAACCCTATATGAGGCAAAATTTATTTTAGCATCAGAAGTTGCTTTCCCTTTAGATATACTTCCCTAAGGATGCCTTCTGGTTTCTCATTATATGGGTACTAAATTCCCCTTATTCTCAGCAACAGGGATATTGAATTATTTTTTTAACCATGCAGTAATTCGAAAAGTAACTGAATACATTTACCACCCTTCCTTACAGTGAATGCATTTATATTTCTGAATAGCTTATCTGTCCTAA
Source organism: Phataginus tricuspis (assembly GCA_029783875.1). NCBI lineage: Eukaryota > Metazoa > Chordata > Mammalia > Pholidota > Manidae > Phataginus > Phataginus tricuspis. Next base: position 71,347,673 of record JAQQAC010016209.1, read on the forward strand.
ATGTAAAAAGATAAGTGGGTTTGTCTTTACAATGAATAATTGATTTTGCTGACAAAGAAGCTGAAGGGCTTCCTTGATTCTGAAGAGAGCACACACAGAGGATGCCAGAGTGAGAATCTGATTATCTCTCTAATATCTTACTCTGTTTTATAAAGAGAAACACATATATCAGGTAAAGCTTTGTAAATGGGATTTAATGTTTAGTAACATCATTCTAATAAGAACGGTTCTCTACATATCATGTACAGTGAACTTTCTAGTTTGAAAATGTAATTTGCAAATCATTTTAGTTGCTTTTAGCAAATTCAGGAAATTTCCTGTTACTTCTTTGAGTTGCCATTTAATATATAAAATCAGTTACTTAGTGTGATGCATTTCTTCCTCTTGGGGACAAAATTAATGCCAATCTAAGGTGCCCTGGGTGTTTAAAAATTGCTATTCTGCTGACATATCCTTTCTTTTTTTAAATTTTTTATTAAGGTATTATTGATATACACTCTTATGAAGGTTTCACATGAAAAATCACTGTTACTACATTTACCCATATTATCAAGTCCCCACCTATACTCCAATGCAGCCACTGTCCATCAGTGTAGTAAGATGCCACAGATTCAGTTTGCCTTCTCTGTGCTACACTGTTTTCCACATGACCCACCACACCATGTGTACTAAACATAATACTCCACAATCCCCTTCTCCCTCCCCACCCGCCCTCCCACACCCCTCCCCTTTGGTAACCTCTACTTCCTTCTTGGAGTCTCTGAGTCTGCTGCTATTTTGTTCCTTCAGTTTTGCCTCATTGTTATACTCCACAAATGAAGGAAATCATTTGGCACTTGTCTTTCTCCACCTGGCTTATTTCACTGAGCATAATATCCTCTAGCTCCATCCATGTTGTTGCAAATGGCAGGATTTGTTGCCTTCTTATGGCTGAATAGCATTCCATTATGTATATGTACCACCTCTTATTTATCCATTCATCTACTGATGGGCACTTGGGTTGCTTCCATATCTTGGCTACTGTAAAAAGTGCTGCAATAAACATAGGGGTGCATATGTCTTTTTGAATCTGAGAAGCTGTATTCTTTGGGTAGATTCCAAGGAGTGGGATTCCGGGTCAAATGGTATTTGTATTTTTAGTTTTTTGAGGAACAACCATATTGCTTTCCACAATGGTTGAACTAGCTTACATTCCCACCAGCAGTGTAGGAGGGTTTCCCTTTCTCCGCATCCTCACCAGCATTTGTTGTTCTTAGTCTTTTGGATGTTGGCCAGCCTAACTGGTGTGAGGTGATATCTCATTGTGGTTTTAATTTGCATTTCCCTGATAATTAGTGATGTGGTGCATCTTTTCATGTGTCTGTTGGCCATCTGAATTTCTTCTTTGGAGAACTGTCTCTTCATATCCTCTGCCCATTTTTTAATAGGGTTATTTGCTTTTTGGGTGTTGAGGCGTGTAAGTTCTTTATATATTTTGGATGTTAACCCCCTGTTGTATATGTCATTTACAAATATATTCTTCCATACTGTAGGATGCCTTTTTGTTTTGTTGATGATGTCCTTTGCCATACAGAAACTTTTTAGTTTGATGTAGTACCATTAGTTCATTTCTGCTTTTTTTTCCATTGCTCGAGGAGATGCATTCAGGAAGAAGTCACTCATGCTTATATTCAGGAGATTTTTGCCTATGTTGTCTTCTAAAAGTTTTATGATTTCATGACTTACATTCAGGTCCTTGATCCATTTCGACTTTACTTTTGTGTATGGGGTTAAACAATAATCCAGTTTCATTCTCTTCCATGTAGCTGTCCAGTTTTGCCAACACCAGCTGTTGAAGAGGCTGTCATTTTCCCATTGTATGTCCAGGTGCATAGATATTTATAATGGTTATATCTTCTTGTTGGATTTACCCCTTTATCATTATGTAATGTCTTTCTTTGTCTCTTGTGACTTTCCTTGTTTTGAAGTCTATTCTATCTGATACAAGTACTGCAACTCCTGCCTTTTTCTCCCTATTAGTTGCATGAAATATCTTTTTCCATCCCTTCACTTTTAGTCTCTGTATGTCTTTGGGTTTAAAGTGAGTCTCTTGTAGGCAACATATAGATGGGTCTTGTTTTTTTATCCATTCAGTGACTCTATGTCTCTTGATTGGTGCATTCAGACCATTTACATTTAGGGTGATTCCCGATAGGTATGTATTTATCGGCATTGCAGGCTTTAGATTCGTGGTTATCAAAGGTTCAAGGTTAACTTCCTTAGTATCTAAGAGTCTAACTTAACTCACTTAATATGCTATTCCCAAACACAGTCTAAAGGTTCTTTTTTTCTCCTCCTTTTTCTTCCTTCTCCATTCTTTATATATTAGGTATCATATTCTGTAGTCTTTTTCTATCCCTTGATTGACTTTGGGGATATTTGATTTAATTTTGCATTTGCTTAGTAATTAACTGTTCTACTTTCTCTACTGTGGTTTTATTACCTCTGGTGACACCTATTATACCTTAGGAACACTTCCATCCATAGCAGTCTCTCCAAAATACACTGTAGAGTTGGTTTGTGGGAGGTTAATTGTCTCAGCTTTTGCTTATCTGGAAATTATTTAATCCCTCCTTACAATTTAAATCATAACCTTGCCGGATAAAGTATTCTTGGTTCGAGGCCCTTCTGCTTCATTGCATTAAATACATCATGTTACTCCCTTCTGGCCTGTAAGGTTTCTGCTGAGAAGTCTGATGATAGCCTATGGGCTTTCCTTTTTATGTTATCTTATTTCTCTCTCTGGCTGCTTTTAGTAGTCTGTTCTTATGCTTTGTGTCTGTCATTTTAATTAATATATGTGTTGGTATTTTTTTGCTTGGGTCCCTTGTATTGGGAGATCTGTGCACCTCCACGGCCTAAAGGAGAATCTCCTCCCTGAGATCGGGGAAGTTTTCAGCAATTACCTCCTCAAAGGCACTTTCTATCCCTTTTTCTCTTTCTTTTTCTTCTGGTACCCCTATAAAGCGAATATTGTTCCATTTGGATTCGTCACAGTTTTCTCAATATTCTTTCATTCTTACAGATCCTTTTTTTCTCTCTGTGCCTCAGCTTCTTTGTATTCCTCTTCTCTAATTTCTATTTCATTTATCGTCTTTTCCACTGCATCTAATCTGCTTTTAAAACTTTCCTTCATATGTTTCATTTCTGATACTGTGTTCCATAATGATTGGATATCCGACAGGAATTCATTCCTGAGTTCTTGAATATGTTTCTGTACCTCCATGATCATGTTAATTATTTTTATTTTGAAATCCCTTTCAGGCAGATTCATGAGGTCGATTTCATTTGAGTCTTTCTCAGGGGTTGTATTCATAATTTTACTTTGAACCAGGTTCCTTTGGCATTTCATATTTGTATATGGCACCCTCTAGCGCCCAGAAGCTCTACTCTCTGGAGCTGCTCAGCCCCTGAAGCAATGTCGGGTGTTGCAGGGGAGCCCTATTGGTGCCTGGGGGAGGAAAGAGCTATTTCCTGCTTCCCAGCTTCTATGCCTGTCTCCAGTGCCAGAACCAGTGGGCCAAGCACACATGTATAAGCCTCTGTGCTTTGCATTTGTAGTTGCTGTAGACAGGGCTTCCCTCTGGCTGGCCTAATGCCAGGGTAGGGTCTGCCTGTTTGCAAGCCAGGTGGAGCTGGTCAGGAGAAAGGCTCAGTATGACAGAGGGAGTCCTAGGAGCTCTTTAGCCAGCCATGGAGCTGGGCTCCTGAATATTATGAAAGTTCCCAACCTGCTGGGAAGAGTGCACCTGGACAATTTTGTCTATCTGTCCTTTCTCCTGAGCAGTAAACTCTGTCAGTCCTTGCCCCTTTAGCAGCCTTCTTGCTGTTAGGAAGTCTCTCAGACTGCCCACCTTTCTTTTGTCCCATAGCAGCCAGATATGGATCCCTGCTTTCCACAAGCAGCTGGAATCTCAGTCTCTGCAGGTAGTCTGCCTGTCTTAGCTTTCCAACCCCCTAATCATGACAGTACCATGAAAACACTGTGAAGTGTAGGTTTTTGCTCCCAGATCAAATCTCCTGAGTTAAGTATTCAGCAGTCCCAGGCCCCACTCCTTCCCCGCTCTATTTCTCTTCTCTCACTGGTGACCTGAGGTGGGGGAAGGGCTTCTGTCCCACCGGGCCACAGCTTTGGTACCTTACCCTGTTCTGTGAGGTTTATTGTTTTCTCCAGGTGTATGTAGTTTGGCGCAGTCCTCTTTCCTGTTGCTCTTTCAGGATTAGTTGTATTAATTATATTTTCGTATTATATGTGGTTTTAGGAGGAAGCCTCTGTCTCACCTTTCATGATGCCATCTTTAATCCTCTTGACTTGTATTCTTTTGCTACAGTTTTCCATATTCCTTTTCCTCTCTTACCTGCCTCTGAGCCTGAGTTCTGACCACCTAGATTCCTATGGATATTAAGAAACAGTGAAAGTTGGTATTGTAATTTGGCTAAAATAACTTCTCAATATGAAAACTTCAAAAATGATATAGGCAAAGAGATCCTGTTGAAGAGTTGGACAAAAGTGTGTTTCTCCAGACAACCATTTATTTAAACAGTGTTTTATGTTGAATTTTATCTCCCCAGAAGTTGTTATTGAAGTCCTAATCCCAGTGCTAAGACGAATGTTTGTGTTTTCCCAACATTCATATGTGTATTGGTATTTGGGGTCCTTTGAGAGGTGATTAGTTCATGAAGATGGAGCCCTTACAAATGGGATTAGTGCCCTTATAAAAAGAGACCCAGAAAGATTATTCTTCCCTCTGCCATGTGAGTGCACATAACATATAGCTATCTATGAACTGGAAGTGAATCTCACCAGATATTATATCTGCTTTGATCTTTGACTTACCAGCATCTAGAACTGAGAAAGAAAAGTTTGTTGCTTATAAGCCTATAATATTTTTGTTATAGCATCCCAAATAGACTAAGAAATTCCAGGTACTGTGAACATGGCCATATCTGGAAATAGGATCTTTCCAGATGTCATCAAGTCAAGATGAAATCATTGCATTAGAGTGGGCTCTAAAATCAATATGATTCGTATCTCTTTAGGTAGAAAAGGGACACAGAGAGAGAGATGCACATGGAAGAAGGCTATATGTCAATGGAGGCAGAGTTGGTGTGATGAAGCTGCGGGCCAAGAACACTAAAGGTTACCAGCAACCACCAGAAGCTAGGAGAGAAGCATGGAACAGTCTCTCTCGGAACCTCCAGAAGAAACCAACACTATTGACATAGTGATTTCAAACTTCTGACCTCCAGAACTGTGACAGAATTAATCCCATCCAATCTATGTGACTTGTTATAGCAGCTTAAAAAACTTAATACAGATTTTGATTTTGGGAATGGAATGCTGTTGTAACAAATACCTAAAAATATTGAAGCTGCTTTGGAATTGAATAATAAGAAGAGGCTGAAGATGTTTAAGGTGAATTATAGAAACACATTTTGATTGACTTAAGAGACTATAGACATATGGACATTAAAGGCAATTATGTAGAGGGTTCAGAGAGAGGATAGGAGAGCAGCATAGCTTCTACTGTCTCAGGGAATGCAGTTGATTCTTAAACAATGTGGGGTTAGGAGATCTGACCCTGGCACAGTAAATATCTACATATAATTTTTGATTTCTCCAAAATTTAACTTCCAATAGCTTATTGACTTTAGTAGATATTAACATAACATAAACAGCTAATTAACATGTATTTGGATGTTTTTTGTGTTATATATTATATTCTTACAATAAAATAAGCAAGAAAGAAGAAAATGTTTTTTCAAATTGTTTCAAAGCCTCAAAAATTTTCCAATATATTTATTGAAAAAATGCATATAAGTGAACATGTGCAGTTCAAACCTATGTTGTTCAAGGATCAACTGTACACATCATCATGAACAGAATGTTGCTAGAAATATGAAAGTCAAAAGTGCTTCTGGTAAAGTCTCAGACAGAAATGAGTACGTGTTATTGGCCACTCTAGAAAAAGGTGACCCTTGTTATAAGGTGGCAGAAAATCTGGCTGAATTATTTTCTGCTGGTGGGTAGAAAATAGAACTTGTAAGCTAAGTAAAGTATTGAGGATGCAGTCTCATTTATTCTCATTATTTTTAATAAACTGTGAAAGGAAAGAGATAACTTGAAGAAGGAACTATTGAACAAAAAGGAACCAGAAATATGATTATTTGGAAAATTTTGTCTATCCATATTACAAAAAATAAGAAAATGTTCTCTGGAGATAACACTAAATATGTGGCTGGACAAACTTGCTGGAGTGATGAGGCATGTGAGCACGGATCTAAACAAACATCTCAGGAGAAATACTGTTAGCTGGGACTGAAGGGAACAGATACAGGAAGGAATGAAGGACATTTATCAGACTTCCAGGAAGCTACAAGTAGGAAACAGGTTGCCCAGAGTGCAGGACCCCTACTGAGAGTTGAGTGGGTGGGGTGATGGATCCTCTACAGGTACAGAGGCCAAGGCCAACAGGTTTCTGAGGAGTCAGAGGCTGAACTTATCGATCTTCCATGGGCCCAGAGGGTGCATTGAGCCACAGAGAATTATTCTTAGGCCTTAAAACGTAATGGAATTTTCCTTACTGTGTTTCATACTTGCTTAGGACCCATGATCCCTTTCCCCTTCCACCTTCTCTTTTTTGAGAATGGAATATCTGTCTTATTCTTGTCAACCATTGTATTTTGGAGACAGATAACTTGTTTCCTAATTGCACAGGTCCACATATGGAGAGCTCTTTGGCTTCAGGACGGACCATTCCCAGAGTCTCATTCAAAACTGATTGAGATGATTTAGAAGATGAGATGTGGGATCTTGTGAGTTAATTATGTTTACATGAGATTTTGGTCTTAGAGTTGATGTTGGAATGGGTTAAGACTTTTGGGGACTTGGTAAAGGTGAATGTACTTTGCACCCAGGTAGGAGATGAGTTTGGAGGATGCAGAGGACAATCTGCTCTAAGTTGAATTGTATTCTCTGAAAAGTGATGTTGAAGTCCCAACCCCAGGTACCTGTGAATGTGATCTCATTTATAAATAAGTTTCTATGGATATAATCAAATTAAGATGAGGTTGTATTGGATTAGGGAGGGCTATAACTTGATGATATTTATTCTTATAAGAAGAGGGACATTCGGACACAGAGACACACACAGGGAGAATATCATGTGATGACAGAAGCATAGATTGGAGTGATGTTCCTACAAGCCAAGGAATGCCAAGGATTGTTAAGGAAGAAACTATTTAACAAAAGGAGCCAGAAGCTAGGTGAGAGGAATGGACAAATTTTTCATCAGAGCTTCCAGAAGCAACCAATTTTGCCAATGCCTTGATTTTATACTAGCCTCCAGAGTTGTAAGACAATAAATACATGTTCTTTTAAGCAAAGTAGTTTGTGATAATTTGTTTTAACAGCCCTAGAAAACTAATAAAGGGGAAAATGGCAAGGAGCTTGCTTTAAAATCAAGAAAAAGCATCCTAGAATGAATACAGTTTTCATAGTAGTATCTATAAGGATTCTAATTGTTTTTTTCATTCTCTGCCACAGCCTGCCTCTATTCAAGAATATTAAAATCCATGTTTGTTGCAACTGAAGCATAGAAGCAGAGAGAGAAAAAAAACTGAATTTTATAATACTGACCCAAAAAAATATATATATATAAGGATCCAGTCAGGAGACAGAAATTACACTGCAATTTTAGTAAAGAACACTTAATGTAAAGAACTATCAGCCATTAATAAGGAAGTAAATATTAAAGGGTAAAGAGAACTAAAAAAAATGCAAGTATGTAAATACAGGCAGGAGGCATAACCTCTAGGGTTAGGCAGAGTATCCAAGGAAGGAAATAGTTTGGAAGATTCCCCCACCACCCATCCAAAAGTGAGATTCAGACCTCTTTGTGATGTGGCTGTGTACCACTAATGGTAGAGAAATTTGCTGACATGCTTCAGGCTGAAGGAGATTATCATGACTACCTACTGGTGTGAAAACAAAACTAGACTCCTTGCAAGACTCTCTAGGAGGCTACTCTTAGGAGCACTACTGAAAAATCTGAGAGGGTGAGTGCCACTAAGCATCTACATACTGCAGACTACGTACCACGAAACAAGCAGGAAAGAGAACATTAGAAGAAAAAGAAGGCTCTTCTTGTAGTGTCTCTATAGCAACATTTATCAACAAAACATAACATCATGTCAAGTGGCAAAGTTGAAATATTTATAAAGCTTATCTTCAGTATCACAAGGTAGGACAAAGAAAGATATATTTGGAGTTGGGAGTCAATAAACTGATAACTTGTATGGGTATAATTCTTTACAAACATGAGATGTGAGATTTCTCTTCTGTACACAATGAGTTTGCAGTTGGCAAGCCATACACACATAAGGAAATATCAAAAAAGATTCATATTTTTCCAGGACAAGTCTAGGATTCAGGAAGTTCATTATCTTATAAATAAGCATTAATAATTAAAAGACATAGAGATAACAATCCAAATAGATTTCCATTCACAGCTAAATATAGACTTTGCATTTTTATATAATGTTTAATTGTCAGAGAAAATGATAAAGAAATTACTTTTGAGCTATATGTTCCCCACTACAGTTAGAAAAATACAGAATTGTCAAAGTGAACATTTAGAGTATCATTTGATAAGTGAATATTTTTCTTTCATTGTCTAGAATATTTTACCACATAATGATTTTTTTTTCTGTAAAAATCATCAGAGATGATGGCACAGGTTAAGTCACTAGATAACAAATACTTCAGTTGAATTAATTCATTTAAGATTACTCATTTTCCTTTAAAAATGTAGTATTGACAAGATTGTGAATCTCTACAGGGAGTTTCAGTAAAAAAGAAAAACAATAGGAATGTGATTACAATGCAGTTAAGGAAATATTTATAAAGCATTATTTTCCTTGTTATAAAAGTTTATTCAGTGATAGACATGACATTTAAAAATCACCTTAATCAATAAATTGTTCCGGCAACATTTAAAGATTAATAAATTTTGTTGAGAAAAATACTGATTAAAAATGCAGATATTATCACCAAATCCCCAAACTTTTTATAGTTTGACAATTTTTTTGAAGAAAGGAAATAACAGATTTTCACAAATAGTTTTACATTACACAATAAGTATTTAACATACAGAACTCATTCCATGAAATACAGACTGAAAACACAAAGTCAAGAAGAATATGCATGTATATCTGGGTATGTAAATTCAAAATAAAAAGATAGTATCAACTGTGCATGGTTTTACTGTGGCCTTTTGAAGATGATCTCACGTAAAAATTGGCTTGATAACACTGTCAACATATATTTCTGAACTATTTTTGCTATTTTACCCATGCAATATAAAGTATGAAAGAACTAGATTATGAACATACCACTTCACAGTCAAATATTAACCCGTACCAGTTATAGAAAAGTGTTAACTTTGTGTGTGTTACAATGAAGATAAAAAATATATAGCTAAGTGTCAATACTATTTATTTAAATGGTAATGAAAGAAATGGTTCAAAATTCCATTGCTGCTTATCATAGTTAGTCTAGAATATTGTTATACAGTTTTCCTCAAAACTTTTTCTTCTGATACAGACAACAACATGCTTGTCTGAGAAGTAATAGGACTCTGAAAAATGTCACAAACAAATCTGACAGATGCCCATTTGCAATGTATTCTGCTTACACAGTTACCTGCTTTCACTTATTTATGAGAAACTTTTCATTGATGCCTCTTCAGGTTTCAGTAAGCCCGCACACAGAAAACTTTTTACTCAACAAATAGACAAAAATATATCTTTGTTCTATCAACACAAGACTCAAAATGCAGTCTCAATGAAGTGACAAGTTATTCAAACATTTCTTCTAGCTCCATATCATCCTCAATATTCTTGATGTTCAATAGCCCATATTTATTGAAGAATTATATACAAAGAATGCATACGAACTATTATAAAATTTGTACAGCTTTCTAGAATCTTTTACCAAGAAACAGAATAAGTATATATCTTTATAATTGTGATATGTACCTAGTGAGCCTGAGGCCTTAAAAAGCACTCATGTACCTTCTGAATCATCAAAAATGAAATTACTTTAAGCATAATTTCAGTATTATGTGAATTTTGCCTTCTAAGCCTCTGAAAATTTATGATTATTGTGTAGACTATATGGTAAATCTCTGCTAACTCAATATAAGATTCACTAGAAAATTCTACAGTGTTGTTTATTTTGATATAGGGTCTTATGTATTTATCTTTAAATTCCTAAAGTACTCACTTCATACAATGTCCTCTACATAGCACTCAACAGATATTTGTAAAATGACTGGATGTTTTTAAATACAGTGGTGCAAATTATGTAAACTAAAGTTCAGAGAAGACATGAAAGAGGGATTCCCGACGTTAACAAGAGTTAAACTTGATATTGTACATCCGAAAACATTACAGAATTTATCAGATCTATCACTGTAACTCTTCAAATTTGTTCATGTAATATATTATATTAATATCCTTGGGCTGCCATAAGAAAGTACCACAAAGTGCGTGATTTAAAAAAGAAAAATTTCTTGCCTCATAGTTCTGGAGGCTAGAAATCTGAAATCAAGGTGTCTGCATGGCTATTCTCTGTCTGAAACTTCTAGAGGAGAATTCTTCTTTACCTCTACCTGCTTCTGGTAGTTGACAGTGATCACTGGTGTTCCTCAGCTTGTGGCAGCATAACTAATCTTAGATTTGATCATCACATGGTCTTCTCCTTGTGTGTCCTTTTCCATGTCTGTTTTCTCTCCTTAGAGGACACCAGTCCTTAGATTAGGGCCCCTCATAGTTCAGTATGACCTCATCTTGCATAATTACATTTACAAACATCCATCTCCAAATTAGACCCCATTCGGAGGTTCTAGGTGGATATGAATTTTGAATGACACTGTTAAATTCAGTATAGGTAACTTGAAGTTGCTGTCTAAATACAAGAGGCATGACTACATAGTTTCCAAGAGCATATCCCAGAGCTTAGATTCTTTCATTTTATTAGTTCTGCTTTGTCTAATAAATATACTATTACAAGATTATGGAGCCAACCACTGGTTTTAAGATTGTAGGCAATGTGAGCCTATAAAAAGTCAAAATCTCTTTCTTTACATGGAGAGCAAACACTATTTCTTCCCATGTATGCTACTGTGAACAAAATTAACTCCACGTGAATTATGCCTCAAACAAATATCTTCACTTATTGGCTATTTAGCTTTTAGTGGAAGGTCAGGTAATGTCACCTTCAGTTCTTCTCTTTCACGTTCCACCTATCTAATACAGACACAGTTTGAAGTCTCTTATTCTCTGCTTCTAATTACAAATCTTTTCATTGCCACTTAGGTCATATTCCTGAAGAAAGTGACATGGAATTCTCCATATGTCATTCATAGTTGCTTACATAGCATCATCTCCAATGCATTTTTTGGTAACATGATTTTTATTATTTTTAAGTGTATAAGTCAATGATTTTTAGCATATTCACAAAATTGTACAATAATCATTCCAATCAATTTTAGAACATTTTCATCACTCCAAAAACAAAGCTTGTACATACTAGCAGTCAGTCTCCCATTCGTCCCAATCTCACCACCACCTAGTCCTAAACAAATACAAATCAACTTTCAAACTCCATAGATTTGTCTATTCGGAATATTTCATGTAAATGAAATCATACAATTATGATGTTTTGTGATTTATTTCTTTTACTTAGCAAAATGTTTTTGAGAGTTATCCGTGTTGTACCATGTATCCCTACTGCAATTCCTTTTGTGTTGAATAATATTCTAATGTATGGATATACCACATTTCATTTGTAAATTCATCAATTTATAGACAAATGATTGTTTCTGCTTTTTGACTGTTATTAATCATGCTACTATGAATATTAATATACAGTTTTTGCATGGACAAACTTCAAACTTTCTTTCCACAGCTGTAACATCATTTTACATGCCTACTAGTAGTATACTAGGGTTTTAATTTTGTTACATGCCTGCTGACACTTGTTATTCATTTTTTATTATTATAGTCATCTTAGCAGATTTGAAGTAGTGTCTTATTGTGGTTTTTAGTTGTATATTCCCAATTACTAATGTTGAACATCTTTTCATATGTTTATTGGCCATTGGATATCTTCTTTAGAGAAATATCTATTCAGATTATTTGCCCAATTTCAATTGGGCTATTTGTCATTTTATTGTTGAGATGTAAGAGAGTTCTTTATATATTCTAGATACAAGTCCCTTATCAGGCACACACTTCACAAATGATTTATCCCATTTGTGGGTTGTGTGTTTTTATTTCCTTGATAGTGTCCATTGATGTACAAAAGCTTTAAGTTTCATAGAGTCCAATTAATCTTTTGTCTTTTGATGGTTTTGTTTTCAGTGTTATAATTAAGAAGGCTTTGCTTAACCCAAAGACACATATATTTACCCCTATATTTCCTTTAAATAGTTCTACAGTTTTAACTCTTACATGTAGGTCTGTGATCCATTTTGTGTTATATTTGTGTATGGTGTAAGTAAGATAGAGTGTAGCTCCTTTATTTTACATGTGAATATTCAGTTGTTCCAGTACCATTTGTTTGAAAAAAAAATTCTTTCCGTATTGAACTGCTTAGCATCCCTGTTTACATATAAATTGGGCATAATTGTGAGGGTTTATTTTTGCAATTTCAAGTCAATTCCATTCATCTTCACGTCAGTTATTTTGTCAGGATCACACTGTCTAGATTAAAGTAGCTTTGAATTAAATTTTCACATTGTTAAGTGCAAATACTCTAACTGTTCTTTTTAAAAATTGCCTGAAAAGAAATACAGTGTTTTTTTTAGGTCCCTTGATTTATCATAGAAATTTTATGATGGACTTGTCAATTTCTGTAAAGAAACTATTTGAGATATTGATAGGGACTGTGTGTGTGCTGTTTAATTTTCCATATTTGTAAATATCCCATATTTTCCTTTGTTATTGATATGTATTTTAGCTACATTATGGTCAGTTAGCATACTTTGTATGAATTTAATATTTTTTGAATTTCCTGAGGCTTGTTTTGTGGCCTACAATATGATCTATCCTTGACAATGTTCCATGTGCACCTCAGAAGAATGTGTACTAAACAGTTTTTTCCATTTTATTTTTAATTAAAGTATAGTTGATATACAATGTAGTGATTCAGCAATTATCTACATTACAGAATGTTCACCGTAAGTGTATTTACCTTCTGTCACCATCCAAATTTGTTACAATATTATTGACTATATTCCTTATGCTGTAACTTTTCACTGCCATAATTTATTTATTTTGCGACTGGAAGTCTGTACCTCTTTATTCACCTCACCTATTTTACCCATCTCCCCAGTTCCCTACCCTCTGGCAATCACCAGTTTATTCTCTGTTTTTATGTATCTACTTCTTTTTTTTATATATTTGTATTGTTTTGTTTTAAATTCCACATATAAGTGAATCATATGGTATTTATAATTTTCTGTCTGATTTATTTCAGTTAACATAATAACCTGGTGGTCCTTCTAAGTTATTGTGAATAGCAAGATTTCATTCATTTTTATGGCTGAGTAATATTTGTGTATATTATCTATTCATCTATTAATGGACATTTAGGTTGTTTCCATATCTTGGCTATTGTAAATAATGCTGCAATAAACATAGCAGTGCATACATCTTTTCAAATTAGGGTTTCAGTGGAGTTTTCGGTACATGTCTGTTATATCTAGTTGGATTATAGTTTTGTTCCAGGTTTCTGTATTCTTGATTTTTTACCTAGTTATTTTATCAACTGTAGAAACTTGAACACTGAAGCTTTTAAATTCTCTACTGAATTTTTTTTTTACAATTTATTTTATTTTGGTATCATTAACCTACAATTACATGAGCAATATTGTGATGATTAAACTACCACCTTCATCAGGTCCCCCCCACCAACCCTATTACAGTCACTGTCCATCAGTGTAGTGAGATGAGAATCACTACTTGTCTTCTCTGAGCTGTAAAGTCCCCCCCGTGCCCCCCCACCCTATGTCTGCCAATCGTAATGCCCCTTTTACCCTCTTATCCCTCCCTTCCCACCCATCTCCCCAGTCCCTTTCCCTTTGGTAACTATTAGTCCGTTCTTGGGTTCTGTGTCTCTATTGAATTTTGTCAGTTTTTGCTCCATATATTTTGGTACTCTCTTACTAGGTACATATATGTTCATACATGTTTTAGTTGTTATATCTTCCTATTGATTGGCTGGTTCATAATGATAAAATGTCCCTCTTTTTATCTAGTTTAATTAGTTGGTTTAACATCTATTTTCCCTAAGATTAGTAGGCATTCCAGTTTCTTTTGGTTGCTGTTTATATCTCTTTTTCCATCTTTTTCAATCATCCTATTTGTATCTTGCATCTGAAGTATGTCTCCTGTAGACACCATAAAGGTGGATCCCATTTTCTTTTATACAATCTGACTTTTTATTAGATTGATTAATCAGTTATAATTTTATATTGTTATTGATAGATTAACATTTACTGTTTTGATTTTTTGCTTTGTTTTGTTTTCTATATGGTTCATGTCTTTTTGTCCCTCCATCCCTCTTTTTGTTTTCTTTTGCATTAAGTCAATATATTTTATTGTAATATTTTAATTACTTCAGTGATATTTCAATATCCCTTTTGAAATGTTTTTTGTGGTGACTCTAGAGTTTACCGTATACATCTTAATTTATCACAATATAATTCAGATTAATAATTTATTTAATTTAAGTGAGACATATAAATGCTACTCTTAAATAACTCCATTGCCTTTTCTTACTTTTTGTGCTACAGTTTTATACATATTTCATCTATGTATGTTGTAAACCCAAAACATTATTTTTACTATCCTCCCTTACCTATAGGGGATACATTCTAAGACCTCAGTGGATGCCTGAAATTGCAGATAGTATCCAACCTTATATGCAGTGCTTTTTTGTATACATACTTATAATAAAATTTAATTTAGAAATTAGGCACAGTAAGAAATTAGCAACAATAACTAGTAATAATCCAGAACAATTATAAAAATATACTGTAATAAAAATTATGTGAATGTGTTCTCTCTATTTCTCAAAATATTTTAGTGTACTATATTCACCCATCTTTTTCTTGTGATGATGTGAGATGATAAAATACCTGTGATAAGATGGAGTGAGGTAAATGACAAAGGGATTATGATGTAGCATTGGGCTACTATTGACATTCTAACATGTCAGAAAGAAGATCATCTTCTTCTAGACCATAGTTGATTGCAGGTAACTGAAACTGCACAAAGCAAAACTGTGAATAAGAGGGGACAACTGTCTTACTTTATTAATTATATCTTTTAAAGAAACTGAAAGAAGAATGTAAAGTGTTCAGTTTTATCCTGATGAAAAGTCATCTCTATCTTCTTGGTGTTTCCTGTTATATGATGAGTCATTTTTCTCTTACTGATTTCAATATATCTTTTTGTCTATCAAAATTTTACTATTAAGTATCTTAGTGAGTTCCTCTTTGTGTTTATCCTAGTTTGAATTCATTGAGATTGTTGGAGGTTTAGACTGTTTTTCATCAAATTTGGGATGTTTTCAGACAATATTTCTTCCCATTTGATTCTTTTTCATTTCTTTCTCTCTGTTTATGTTCTCTACTAAATGAGATACTAACACAGTAACTTCCTTTTCATCTTTCAGTATGATTTGTTATAGGCGTTTGAACAATTTATAGTGGCTATTTTGAGGCTTTTTTCTGACATATCTGACATACGGGCTATCACAAAGGCAGTTTATATTGCCTGGTTTTGTGTGCATGGATCACAGTTTCTTGTATCTTTGTACATCTCATTTTTTTTATTGAAAATTTCACATTTTAGATCATATATTGTAGGAATTCTGAGTACTGGTTTTCCCACCTGGGGCTTGTTGCTGTTATTTTCTTGCCTAAATATCTTTTTATTTGGCTGTGCTATGTTAGTAAAATCTATCTTCACCACAAATGTGAAGGCTTTAATGTTGCTTTTCAGAGGGCACACACTAAACATACACACAGTCATTCTGGGATAATAGTGGTTTAAACATGGCTCTGTTAGGAAGTTGAGTTTGTTCTTCATTCTTATACCACAAAATATTGAAAGGCAGAGACACAATAGAGAATCAGAGGAAAGGTTTTATTTGAACACACTCCAAAGGAGGAGTGGGCCAGAGTTAAGACAGACAAAGGCCCTGATCCATTAGGCAGGAGGCCTTTGTATTACATTCTGGCTAGGAGGGCACCTCTTTGACTGATAAGGTGGGGTTATTTGATTTACAAGTCCATTTATATAGCCATCCCTCTCAGTGCAAATGTCCTTTTCTGTGGTGAGGTGTGATTTGGGCAGTTCTTAGTTCTGTTTGATTGTGCCCACATTGGGATCTGGTTGGAATGGCTTTGGCCTAGAGTCATAGGCAAGGAAGTTATCTCTCTGCAAAGCTTTTGTTATCTTCACATGGGAGTCCCTACCTGGGCAGAGTTTGGGCAGCTTCTTGTTTGAACCTAATCTTCCCCTTTCCTGGCAGCTCCTATCTATCTTTCTACATAATATTTTTAACAGCTCTCTTCATCACCTCATTTCCTGATCTCTCTCTTAAGCTTTCTCTCTCTTTTGGTATTACACTCAACTTATAGACGTCATTAATTGCTAATTAATTGCTCTATTGTTTTCAAAAGCTTCCTCAGGAGTAAATTGCTCACACTCTGATCCAATTAAATTTTATACCCTTTGCAAGGTACTTAGAAGGCCAGCCTTTGAAATTGGTTTGACCCAGAAAGGGTCTTCTTAGGTTTTCCATTCTTGATTCTCTCTGGTAACTAGCTGTCTTACACTTTAGGTTATTGGATTCATAGAGTTTTCAGAATCCCCTTATTTGCTTACCACAAAAAACTCCATTGTTTTCCAGAGTATCTTTTATGCCAGGGTTCTTGTTCACAGAGCTGAAGAATGAACTTCGTGAACAGACAAGGTAGGAGAGCAAGGCAGTGACTTTTATTTAGAGAGAAAGCAAGAGGACAGAGCTCCTGGCTCAGGCCAGGAGGGGACAAGAGGACCCCAGGGTGGGGCGTTGTCTAGGGATTTTATAGGCAGTTGAGAGACAAAAGGCTAGGGATCTACAACTGCTAAGTGGTCTCAAATAATTTTGAAGAAACACTAAGTTTCTTAGTAATCTTTCTGGTTATTTACAAGAATTTATTGATCTGATTTCCTCCCAGGACAGCAGCTTCCTGGTCTGGGAGTGTATCACTCAAGACTGCCTGCTTTGTTCCCAAGATGGGCTGAGTTATTGTCTGTTTGTTAAACTTTTTTTTAACTAATTGGGTTTTAAGATGGAATCCTTCCTGTTTTTACTATGTTGTTTTGGGCTTGCTTGCTACATTGTCTAAATTGCAACAGATTATTTGTTTAGGGCTGGAGGAAGAAAAACAGTACTTGAGAAAAGTTAGAAAAATAAGCTGGGTCCTTCAGCAGGCCAAAACAAATCTCACAATGGATTATCTTGCTTTGTTTTTTTCCAGAGGCCCTCACCCTACTCTTGTCTAAATCCATGGTCCGTGTCTTACCTTTAGGATTGGATTCCTCCTAACTCTATTCCAGATAAATCAGCTTATTTGGGAAGAACTTTGAACCTCTTTGTTCCTGTGCACTGTGTCTCCCACTGTGAAAAATCTCTGAGCCATTACTCCAGAATTGTGGGCACTTATACTGACCCATTTTCCTCAGAATGAAGCTCTTGCTTTAGCAGTGGTTGCCTCTGGTCATCTAAGCTTACCTTTCTTGGCTTGGAACCTCCACTCTTAGTGAGTTGTATCAAGGGTGATTTGGGCCCTAGTATCCTTGGCATGCCTTACCTGGTGTACAAACTTCAACCAATGGGTGGGCTCAGGTGGAGAAAGGGAGTCCCCACCTTGCTTAGAATTCAGCCTCTACAACATGGAACTACTAGGGATCAGGAAAGATAAAGGGTAGCCTACAACTGCTGAGTAGAATCTATAACCCTTGACTGGGAATTGGTGAGGGAGAAAGAGTTAGAACCCTACTTTTGATTTTTTTATAATTTATTTTTGTATCATTAATCTACAATTACATGTGCAATATTATGGTTATTAAATATATCAGGTACCCCCCACCAACCCCATTACAGTCACTGTCCATCAGCGTAGTGAGATGCTATAGAATCATTAATTATCTTCTCTGATTTGTACAGCCCTCCCCATGCACCCCCAACATTACATCTGCTAATCATAATGCCCCTTTTTCCCCCTTGTCCCTCCCTTCCCACCCATCCTCTCCAGTCCTTTTCCTTTTGTGAACTGTTAGTCTATTTTTGGGTTCTGTGAGTCTTCTGCTGTTTTGTTGCTTCAGTCTTTTTCTTTGTTCATATACTCCACATATGACTGAGATCCTTTGATATTTGTCATTTTCCACATGGTTTATTTCACTAAGCATAATACCCTCTAGCTCCATCCATGTTGTTGCAAATGGTAGGATTTATTTTCTTCTTATGGCTGAATAGTATTCCATTGTGTATATGTACCACCTCTTCTTTATCCATTCATCTACTAATGGACACTTAGGCTGCTTCCATTTCTTGGCTATTGTAAATAGTGCTACGATAAACATACGGGTGCATCGGTCTTTTTCAAACTGGGCTGCTGCATTCTTACGGTAAAATCCTAGGAGTAGGATTCCTTGGTCAAATGGTATTTCTATTTTAAGTTTTTTGAGGAACCTCCATACTACTTTCCACAATGGTTGAACTAATATGCATTCCCACCAGCAGTGTAGGAGGGTTTCCTTTCTCCACATCCTCATCAACATTTGTTGTTGTTTGTATTTTTGATGTTGGCCATCCTCACTTGTGTGAGGTGATATCTCATTGTGGTTTTAATCTGCATTTCTCTGATGATTAGCGATGTGGAGCACCTTTTCGTGTGCTTGTTGCCCATCTGAATTTCTTTTCGGAGAAGTGTCTATTCATGTCCTCTGGCCATTTCTTAATTGGATTATTTGCTTTTTGTTTGTTGAGGTGCATGAGTTCTTTATATATTTTGGATGTCAACCCATTTTCGGATACATCATTTATGAATATATTCTCCCATACTGTAGGATCTTTTTTGTTCTACTGATGGTGTCCTTTGCTGTACAGAAGCTTTTCAGCTTGATATAGTTCCACTTGTTCTTTTTTGCTTTTGTTTCCCTTGCCCAGGGAAATATGTTCATGAAGAAGTTGTTAATGTTTATGTCCAAGAGATATGTGCTTATGTTTTTTTATAAGAGTTTTATGGTTTCATGACTTACATTCAGGTCTTTGATCCATTTGAGTTGACTTTTGTGTATGCGGTTAGACAGTAGTCCAGTTTCATTCTCTGACATTCAGCTGTCCATTTTTGCCAACAGCAGCTGCTGAAGAGGCTGTCATCTCCCCATTGTATATCCATGGCTCCTTTATCATATATTAATTGACTGTATATGTTTGGGTTATTGTTTGGATTTTCTATTCTGTTCCACTGGTATGTGGGTCTGCTTTTGTCTTGATTACTGTGGCTTTGTAGTAGAGCTTGAAGTCAGGGACCATAATTTCCCATTTTATTCCTCCTTCTCAGGATTGCTTTGGCTATTTGGGGTATTTTGTGGTTCCATATGAACTTGGAATCATTTGTTCTGGTTCATTGAAGAAAGCTGTTGGTATTTTGATAGGGATTGCATTGAATCTGTAGATTGCTTTAGGTAGTATAGCCATTTTGACAATATTTATTCTTCCTAGCCAAGAGCATGGGATGCATTTCCATTTGTTAGTGTCCTCTTTAATTTCTCTTAGGAGTGTCTTGTAGTTTTCAGAGTACAGGTCTTTCACTTCCTTCGTTAGATTTATTCTTAGGTATTTTATTCTTTTTGATACAACTGTGAATGGAATTGTTTTTCTGATTTCTTTTACTGTTAGTTCATCGTTAGTGTATAGGAAAGCAACAGATTTCTGTGTGTTAATTTTTTATCCTGCAACTTTGCCGAATTCAGATATTAGTTCTAGTAGTTTTGGAGTGGAGTCTTTAGGGTTTTTTATGTACAATATCATGTCATCTGGAAATAGTGACAATTTGACTTCTTCTTTACCAATCTGTATGCCTTGTATTTCTATGTTTTGTGTGATTGCCGTGGCTAGGACCTCCAATACTATGTTGAATAACAGTGGAGAGAGTGGGCATCCCTGTCTTGATCCCGATCTTAGATGAAAAGTTTTCAGCTTCTCGCTGTTAAGTATGATGTTAGCTGTGGCTTTGTCATATACGGCCTTTATGATGTTGAGGTACTTGTTCTATATACACATTTTGTTGAGAGTTTTAATCATGAAATGATGCTGAATTTTGTCAAATGCTTTTTCAGCATCTATGGAGATGATCATGTGGTTTTCGTTCTTCTTTTTGTTGATGTGGTGGATGATGATGATGGATTTTCTAATGCTGTATCATCCTTGCATCCCTGGGATGAATCCCACTTGATCACGGTGTATGATCCTCTTGATGTATTTTTGAATTCGGTTTGCTAATATTTTGTTGAGTGTTTTTGCATCTACGTTCATCTGGGATATTGGTCTGCAATTTTCTTTTTTGGTGAGGCCTTTGCCCAGTTTTGGTATTAGAGTGATGCTGGCTTCATAGAATGAGTTTGGAAGTATTCCCTCCTCTTCTATTTTTTGGAAAACTTTAAGGAGAATGGGTGTTATTCTCTATATGTCTGGTAGAATTCAGAGGTAAATCCATGTGGTCTGGGGATTTTGTTCATTGGTAGTTTTTTGATTACTGCTTCAATTTCTTTGCTGGTGATTGGTCTGTTTAGTTTTTCTGTTTATTGTTTGGTCAGTCTTGGAAGGTTGTATTTTTCTAAGAAGTCGTCCATTTCTTCTAGGTTTTCCAGCTTGTTAGCATATAGATTCTCATAATCTCTTATAATTCTTTGTATATCTGTGGGGACCATCGTTAGTTTTCCTTTCTCATTGCTGATTCTGTTTATGTGTGTAGATTCTCTTTTTCTCTTAATGAGTCTGGCTAGGGGTTTATCTACTTTGTTTATTTTTTCAAAGAACCAGCTCTTGGTTTCATTGATTTTTTGTATTGTTTTATTCTTCTTAGTTTTATTTATTTCTTCTCTAATCTTTATTATATCCCTCATCCTGGTGTCTTGGGGCCTCATTTGTTCTTTTTTTCCAATTTCAGTAATTGTGTCTTTATTCATTTGGGAAATTTCTTCCTTCTTTAAATAGGCCTGGATGGCAATATACTTTCCTCTTAGAACTGCCTTTGCTGTGTCCCACAGCAGTTGTGGCTTTATGTTGTTGTTGTCATTAGTCTCCATATATTCTTTGATTTCGGTTTTGATTTGGTCGTTAACCCATTGACTAATTAGGAGAATGTTAAGTCTCTATGCATTTGTGAGCCTTTTTGATTTCTTTCTAAAATGTATCTCTAGTTTTATACCTTTGTGATCTGAGAAGTTGATTGGTAGAATTTCAATAATTTTGAATTTACTGAGGTTCTTTTTGTGGCCTAGTATGTGGTCTATTCTGGAAAATGTTCCATGGGCACTTGAGAAGAATGTGTATCCTGTTGCTTTTGGGTGTAGAGTTCTGTAGATGTCTGTTTTGTCCATCTGTTCTAGTGTGTTGTTCAGTGCCTCTGTGTCTTTACTTATTCTCTGTCTGGTTGATCTGTCCTTTGGAGTGAGTGGTGTGTTGAAGTCTCCTAAAATGAATGCATTACTTTCTATTTCCTCCTTTAATTCTGTTAGTATTTGTTTCGCATACACCAGCGCCCTTGTGTTGAGTGCATATATATTTATAATTGTTATATCCCCTTTTTGCACTGACCCCTTTATCATTATGTAATGTTCTTTATCTCACGCTTCTTTATTCGTTTTGAAGTCTATTTTGTCTGATACAAGTACTGCAACACCTGCTTTTTTCTCTTTGTTGTTTGCATGAAATATCTTTTTCCATGCCTTCACTTTTAGTCTGTTTATATTTTTCACTTTGAGGTGAGTCTCTTGTAAGCAGCATATAGATGTGTCTTGCATTTTTCTCCATTCTATTACTCTGTGTCTTTTGATTGGTGCATTCAGTCCATTTACATTTATGGTGATTATTGATAGATATGTACTTATTGCCCTTTGTGTCTTTAGATTCGTGTTTACCATAGGTTCAAGGGTTGCTTCTTTACTATCTAACAATCTAACTTATCTTTTTTTTTAAGTTATTTTAAACACAGTATGATGTTTCTTCATTTCTCTCCCTTCTTATTCTTCCTCCTCCATTCTTTATGTACTATCTGTTTTATTCTTTGCCTTTAGTTAGTATTTGTATGGGCTGCTTTCTTTGCTATGATTTTATTTTCTCTAGTTACATCTTTTTAGCTTAGGAGTGCTTCCATCTAGAGCAGTCCCTTTAAGATTTCCTGTAGAGGTGGTTTATGAGATGCAAACTCTCTCAGCATTCGCTTGTCTTAAAATTGTTTAATCCCTCCATCATATTGAAATGATAATCATGCTGGATAGATTATTCTTGGTTTGATGCCCTTTTGTTTCATTACATTAAATATATTGTGACATTCTCTTCTGGCCTGTATGGTTTCTGTTGAGAAGTGTGATGATGGTCTGATGGGTTTTCCTTTGTAGGTGAGCTTTTTTTCTCTCTGTAGCTGCCTTTAATACTCTGTCCTTACCTTTCATCTTTGCCATTTTAATTATTATGTGTCTTGGTGTTGTCTTCCTTGGGTCCCTTGTGTTGCGAGATCTGTGGGCTTCTGTGAACTGTGACATTATTTCCTTCCCCAGCATGGGGAACTTTTCATCAATTATTTCTTCAAAGAGACTTTCTATTCCTTTTTCTCTCTCTTCTTCCTCTGGTACTCCTATAATGTGATATTATTCTATTTGTATTGGTCACACAGTTCTCTTAATATTCTTTCATTCCTAGGGATCCTTTTATCTCTCTCTGCCTCAGCTTCTCTGTATTCCTGTTCTCTGTTTCTATTCCATTAACGGTCTCTTGCATCTCATCCAGTGTGCTGCTAAGGCCATCAATTGCTTGTCTCATTTTTGCATTGTCTTTCCTCACTTCCTCCCTCAGCTCTTGCTTATTTCTCTGTAGATCCATCAGTATGGTTATGACTTTTGTTCTGAAATCTTTTTCAGGAAATTGTGCATTTCCATCCCTTCTGGTTCCCTCTCTGGTGTTGTCTGGGTCTGGGTATGTTTTGTTTGTACCGTATTACTCTGTCTTTTCATGTTGTTTGAAGTGATTGCTGCTAGGTGCCACATATGTCAGCTGGGCTTTTTAAGACTTTTGAAAAGAAAAAAAAGAAAAGAAAAGAGAAAAAATGTAATGCGCCCATCTGGAGTAGATTCTGTGAGGATGTTGTAGGTGGCGATGTTGCTCCACTCTTCTGCAGCCGCAGCCGTGCGGCTCTGCAGGGCCCCTTATAACTCTGGCCGTGGTGGGAACAAATGGGAGGCTGCTGTTATCTGTGGGACATCTACTTTTTCCCAGTCACCCGCTAAGGGGTCCGAAATTCCCCAGGACTCCCAGCCTGCTGGGCTGAGTGTGCTGGGATGATACTGCTCCTCCGTTGGGGCCCTGTCTCTTTAAGACTGCTAAAAAAGTGCACACTTTTCTTTTGTCCCATGGAGCTGGCTGCAAGGACCCGGGTGCATTCCCCGGACCAGATCCTGCAACCTCTCTCTCTCCAATCTCCGATACACTGCACGATGTGTGTGAGCACTCATGGTGCTGACCTCCAGGGCTGGTTATTTTGTGGGTCTGTACTTCCACTTCCTCCCTGCTCTGAATCCTCTCCTCCCACCAGTGTGCTGGGGTGGGGGAGTGCTTGGGTCCCGCCAGGTCGCAGCTCTGTATCTTACCCGCCTCACATGGTGCCGAGTCATCTCAGGTGTAGATGCAGGCTAGGTGCTGTCCTGTATCTTCTGGTCTCTCTTTTAGGAATAGTTGTATTTGTTGTATTTTCATAAATATATATATGGTTTGTGGAGGAGATTTCTGCCACCCTGCTCACGCCGCCATCTTCCTGGAAGTCCAGACCTTACTTTCTTATTCATGCCTATTTAGAATGGAGCACCTTTCATGGTGATCTTATAGTTGGGAGGGACAGGATGGACCATGGCTTATTCATCCAGACTTTCCCTACCATCAAAACTTAGCAGATTTTGTTTGATAAAATTTTTGGTATGTGTTCTCAGGACAATTTCCAGAGACTTTAAATAATTGTTTATTTTAGAAATTTTAGCAGTTCATTTTTTCTAGAGGGTGGGTCAGCAGAGTTTCTTACACAGCCATTCCAGAAATATACTTAACATGTTTTACCATTAATTAAGTGGAGACCTTTCTGTAACTGAATGTAGAATAGAAATAACGTAAAATTAATACAATTACTATATTCAAAAGGTATTATGCCTGTTCAAATTCAGAGTTCTTATAAATTACATAGTTGATATATGCAGGATTTTTTTGTAATTGTATTGTGGGGATTCTTTAAAGAACCTGACAAGTAATAAAAAAATTAAACACATAACTTGAAGTATTATCAGTGTATTCAATTATTTAGCTACAGGTGCACCATACATTTTCTTTACAGAAATAGAAGATATAATTCAATAGACCTTAAATAAAAAATTCCTAATGAATATCATATGAAAATTAATCTCTCTGTTTTTAAATACATCGCCAGAATGCACACACATGCAGATACATCCTGATGACATGAACCTTGCAATACTTTTCATAGGGATCCATTTTTTATAGCTGAAATTGCATATAGATGTTAATTCTGTAAGAAAATAAATCCATGACAGATCCAAGTGACCAAAGGCTTGGATGAAAGAAAAATAAAAAGCTCCCTGGATTGACTCAAAGCAAGTGAGTTTTGTAGTTCTCCATCATGTTGCCATCATTTAGTTAGTAAAATAGGTAATCTTAATGATGTTATTCTGTTTTTGTTATTATCCATGAACATTATGGATTAGACTTTCAATATCCTGCATATTATTTTATTTAACTAACATACCACATTCAAAAGACAACATACGTTTGCATATATAATACATATAAATATGTACATATAGGTAATCATATACCATGTACATATTTATAATGTACAATATTTTTTAAATTAACACAGTGATTCACTTTTTAAAAAAATTTTGGTATCATTAATATACAATCACATGAGCAAAATTGTGATTACTACATTCCCCCCATTATCAAGTCCCCAGCAAATACCCCATTACAGTCACTGTCCATCAATGTAGTAAGGTGCTGTAAAGTCACTACTTGTCTTCTCTGTGCTATAATGCCTTCCCTGTGCCACACCCCCCATATTATGTGAGCTAATATTAATGCCCCATATTCCCCTACTCCCTCCCTTCCCACCCACTCTCCCCAGTCCCTTTCCTTTTGGTAACTGTTAGTCCATTGTTGGGTTCTGTGAGTATGCTGCTGTTTTGATTCTTCAGTTTTTTGCTTTGTTCTTATGCTCCACATACGAGTGAAATCATTTGGTACTTGTCTTTCTCCACCTGGCATATTTCACTGAGCATGATAACCTCAAGCTCCATCCATGTTGTTGAAAATGGTAGGATTTGTTTTCTTCTTATGGGTGAATAATATTGCATTTTGTATATGTACCACATCTTCTTTATCCATTCATCTACTGATGGAAACTTAGGTTGCTTCCATATCTTGGCTATTGTAAATAGTGCTGCAATAAACATAGGGGTGCATATGTATTTTTGAAACTTGGATCCTGAATTCTTAAGGTAAATTCTTAGGTGTGGAATTCCTGGGTCAAATAGTATTTCTATTTTTAGATTTTTGAGGAACATCCATATTGTTTTTCACAATGGTTGAACTATTTTACATTCCCACCAACAGTGTAGGAGGGTTCCACTTTCTCCACATTCTACCCAGCATTTGTTGTTCCTAGTCTTTTCTATGTTGGCCATCCTACCTGGTCTGAGGAAATATTTCACTGTGGTTTTCATTGTCATTTCCTTGATAATTAGCGATGTGGAACATCTTTTCATGTGCCTGTTGGCCATCTGAATTTCTTCCTTGGAAATGTGTCTGTTCATATCTTCCACCCATTTTTCAATAGGGTTCTTTGATTTTTGGGTGTTGAGGCATGTGAGTTTTTATATATTTTGGATGTTAACCCCTTTTTGGATATGTCATTTACAAATATATTCTCCCATACTGTAGGATGCCTTTTTGTTCTGCTGGTGGTATCTTTTCTGTACATAAGCTTTATAACATGATGTCGTACCATTTGTTCATTTTTTATTTTGTTTCCCTTGTCCAAGGATATTCGTTCAGGAAAAAGTTGCTCATGTTTATATTCAAGAGATTTTTGCCTATGTTTTCTTCCAACAGGTTTATGGTGTCATGACTTACATTCATGTATTTCATCCATTTTGAGTTTACTTTTCTGCATGGGGTTAAACAATAATCCAGTTTCATTCACTTGCATGTAGCTGTCCAGTTTTGCCAACACCAGCTGTTGAAAAGGCTGTCATTTCCCCATTGCATAGCTATGGCTCCTTTATAATATATTAATTGACCATATATGCTTGGGATTACATCCGGGCTCTCTAGTCTGTTCATTGGTCTCTGGGTCTGTTCTTTTGACAGTACCAAACTGTCTTGATTACTGTGGCTTTGTAGTAGAGCTTGAAATGTGGAGTGTAATCCCCCAACTTTATTCTTCCATCTCAGGATTGCTTTAGCTATTTGAGATCTTCAGTGAGTCCATGTGAATTTTAGAACTATTTGCTCTAGTTCATTGAAGAATGCTGTTGGTATTTTGATAGGGGTTGCATTGAATCTGTAGATTGCTTTAGGCAGCATGACCATTTTGACAATACTAATACTTCCTATCCATGAGCATGGGATGTGTTTCCATTTTTTGGTATCTTCTTCAATTTCTCTCATGAGTGTCTTATAGATTTCAGAGTATAGGTCTTTCACTTCCTTGGTTAGGTTTATTCCTAGGTATTTTATTCTTTTTGATGCAATGGTGAATAAAATTGTTTTCCTGATTTCTCTTTCTGCTAGTTCATCATTAGTGTATAGGAATGCAATAGATTTCTGCGTATTAATTTTGTATCCTGCAACTTTGCTCAATTCAGATATTAGATCTAGTAGTTTGGGAGTGTATTATTCAGGGTTTTTTATGAACAATATCATGTCATCTGCAAATAGGGACAGTTTAACTTCTTCTTTGACAATGTGGATGACCTTTTATTTCTTTGTGTTGACTGATTGCCATGGCTAGGACTTCCAGAACTATGTTGAATAAAAGTGGGGAGAGTGGGCATCCTTGTCTTTTTCCCAATCTTAAAGGAAAAGCTTTCAGCTTTTCACTGTTAAGTATGATGTTGGCTGTGTGTTTGTCATGTATGGCCTTTACTGTGTTGAGGTACTTGCCCTCTCTACCCATTTTGTTGAGAATTTTATCATGAATGGATGTTGAATTTTTATGAATGCTTTTTCATCATCTATGGAGATGATCATGTGTTTTTTGTCCTTTTTGTTCAATGTGGTGGATGATGTGGATGGATTTTCATATATTGTACTAACCTTGAATCCCAGGAATAAATCCTACTTGATCTTGATGGGTGATCTTTTTGAAGTATTTTTGAATTCGGTTTGCTGATATTTTGTTGAGTATTTTTGAATGTATGTTCATCAGGGACATTGGTCTGTAATTTTCTTTTTTGTGGTGTCTTTGCCTGATTTTGGTATTAGAGTGATGCTGACCTCATAGAATGGGTTTGGGTGTATTCCTTCCTCTTCTACTTTTTGGAAAACTTTAAGGAGATTGGATATTAGTTTGTCTTCACTAAATGTTTGATAAAATTCAGCAGTGAAAACATCTGAATGGGGTTTTGTTCTTGGTACTTTTTTGAGTACCATTTCAATTTCCTTAGTGATTTACTTTTTATTACACAAAATGTATTTTTCTCATTGAAGTCCTTATCATTTGAATCTACAGCATTCATTGAAAAATAGAAAAAATCCTGTAATTATTCAACTTGGAATTCAAGTGAGATTTTACAATCTATAGTAAGACAAAGCCTCAAATACCATGCTTTCTTAAGAAGTATTTATCTAAGTTCTGAATGCTTTCTGTGCATACCAGAAACCAGACCTGACCTAATCAGATCATATAATGTGATAATCGAATATATACTAAAGTTAAAATAAAATAATACAATTAAAAATGAACAAGAGATTTGAGCATTTTCCAATGAGCATACATATAAATGGCCAATATGCACATGACAAATTATATATTGCTATCAGGAAATGCAAATCAAAACCAAAATGAAATACTACTTCACATCAGTAATAAGAAATACAAATAATATTGGTGACCGTGTGATAAATTGGAATCCCCATATATTACTGGGGCCATTAAGAAATGGTGCAACTGAAAAGATGGCTGCGTGAGAGGTGAGACACAGGCTCTCTCCTAAAACAGCATATAATATCAAAATATAACTAATACAACTACTCTTGAAAGAGCAACGGGGAAGAGGACTGCAACAAACTGCATACACCTGGAGACAAGAACAGACCTCACAGAAAAGGTTAACGTACTAAAGCTGTGGTCCTGCTGGATCCAAGCCCTTCGACCCCCAGATCAATGGCAGGAGGAAGAAGAACAGAGCAGGGAGGGAGCAGAGATATGTGACTGCTGAATACCTAACTCTTGAGATCTGCACTGGGAGTACAAACATGTCATGGTGCTTGCATGAAACTCTCATAATTAGGGGGTTGGAAAGATAAGACAGGCAGAATTCCTGGAGAGACTAAGATTCCAGCTGCTTGTGGAAAGCAGGGATCCATATCCAGCAGCTCTGGGACAAAAGAAATGTGGGCAGTCTGACTTCCTAACAAAGAAGCCCTTAGCAAGAGGCCTGCTAAAGGGGCAAGGATTGCACAGAGCTTACTGCTCAGGAGAAAGGACAGGTAGAAAAAATTGTCTGGGTGCACTCTTCCCAGCAGATTGGGAGCTTTCACGATCTTCAGGTGCTAGAGCACCCTGGCTGCCTACACAGCTCCAAGAACCCCTTCTGTGACAGGCAGACTAGTGTGCCTTTTTCTGGCCAGCCCCAAAGATCTTGCAAACAGGAAAAACTTACCCTGGCGTAAGGCCAGCCAGAGGGAAGATCTCTCTATAGCAACTAAAAATGCAAAGCACAGAGGCTTATACCTGTCTGCTCAGCCCACTGGTTCAGGCAGTGGAGACAGGCATAGCAGCCAGGAAACAGCTCTTTCCTCTACCGAGGCACCAATAGCACTCCCCTACAATCCATGACATTGCTTTAGGGGCTGAGCAGCTCCAGAGAGTAGAGCTTCTGGGCAATTGAGGGTGCCATACACAAACATGAAAGGCCAGAGGAACCTAGTCTGTAGTAAAATTGTGAATACAACTCCTGAGAAAAATTTAAATGATATCGACCTCATGACTCTCCCTAAAAGGGAGTTCAATATAAAAATCATTAACATGCTCATGGAGGTACAGAAAGATATTCAAGAGCTCAGGAAAGAATTACGGTAGGAGATCCAGTTGTTGAAGAACACAATGAACAGTATTAAAAGCCAATTGGATACACTGGAGGAGACGATAAATGAAAGAGAAACAAGAGAAGAAGAATACAAAGAAGCTGAGGCACAGAGAGAAAAGAAGATTTCTAAGAATGAAAGAATATTGGTAGAACGGTGTGACCAATCCAAACGGAACAATATTTGCATTATCGGGGTACCAGAAGAAGAAGAGAGAGAAAAAGAGATATAAAGGGTCTTTGAGGAGGTAATTGCTGAAAACTTCCCCAATCTGGGGAAGAAGATAGTCTCTCAGCCCATGGAGGTGCACTGATCTCCCAACACAAGGGACCCAAGGAAGACAACATCAAGACATATAGTAATTAAAATGGGAAAGATCAAGGATAAGGACAGACTATTAAAAGCAGCCAGAGAGAGAAATAAGATCACATACAAAGGAAAACCCATCAGGCTATCATCAGACTTCTCAGCAGAAACCTTACAGGCCAGAAGGAAGTGGCATGATGTATTTAATGCAGTGAAGCAGAAGGGTCTTGAACCAAAATAACTTTATCTGGCAAGGTTATCATTTAAAAATGGAAGAGGGATTAAACAATTCCCAGATAAGCAAAAGCTGAAAAGTTTACCTCCCACAAACCATCTCTACAGTGTATTTTGGAGGGACTGCTATATATGGAAGTGTTCCTAAGGTTTAATAGCTGTTACCAGAGGTAATAAAACCACAGTAAAGAAAATAGAACAGCTAATTACTAAGGAAATGCAAATTAAATTAACAATCACAAAAGTCAGTCAAGGAATAGACAAACAGTACAGAATATGATACCTAATATATAAAGAATGGAGGAGAAAGAAAATGGAGGAGGGAAAAAACAAACAAAAAAACTTAGATTGTGTTTGTAATAGCATATTAAGTGAGTTAAGTTAGACTGTTAGATAGTAGGGAAGTTAACCTTTAACCTTTGGTAACCACGAATCTGAAGCCTGCAATGCCAATAAGTACATACCTATTCATAATCACTCTAAATGTAATTGGACTTAATCCACCAATCAAAAGACATAAAGTCACTGAATGGATAAAAAAACAGAATTCAACTATATGTGGCCTTCATGAGACTCAGTTTAAACCCAAAGACATACACAGACTAAAAGTGAAGGGATGGAGAAAGACATTTCATGCAACTTATAGGGAGAAAAAAGCAGGAGATGAAGTATTTATATGAAAAAATAGACTTCAAAACAAAGAAAGTCACAAGAGACAAAGAAGGACATTACATAATGATAAAAGGGTCAATCCAACAAGAAGATATAACCATTAAAAATATCTATGTACCCAATACAGGCACTCCTACATCTGTGAAACAAATACAAACAGAATTAAAGGGGGAAATAGAATGCAATTCATTCATTCTAGGAGATTTCAACACACTACTCACTCTGAAGGACAGATCAACCAGACAGAAAATAAGTAAGGAGACAGAGGCACTGAACAACCCATCAGAACAGTTGGACCTAACAGACATCTACAGAACTCTACACCTACATGCAGCAGAATACACATTCTTCTTAAGTGCACATGGAACATTTTCAAGAATAGATCATATACTAGCCCACAAAAAGAGACTCGGAATATTCAAAAAAATTGAAATTGTACCAACCAGCTTCTCAGACCACAAAGGAATGTAACTAGAAATGAATTACGCAAAGGAAATGAGAAATTCCACAAAGACATGGAGGCTTAATAACATGCTCCTAAATATTCAATGGATCAATGACCAAATAAAAACAGAGATCAAGCAATATATGGAGACAAATGACAACAATAAATCAACACCGCAAAATCCGTGGGACACAGTGAAGGCCATGCTAAGAGGAAAGTATATTGCAGTACAGGCCTACCTCATCAAAGAAGAACATTCCAATATGAGCAGTATAAACTCACAATTAACGAAACTAGAAAAAGAAGAACAAATGAGACCCAAAGTAAGTAGAAGGAGGGATGTAATAAATATTAGGGCATAAATAAATAAAATCGAGAAGAAAAAAACAATGGAAAGGATCAATGAAAGCAAGACCTGGTTCTTTGAGAAAATAAGCAAAATAGATAAAGCCCTAGCAAGACATATCAAGAAAAAAAAGAGAGTCTACTCACATAAACAGAATCAGAAATGAGAAAGGAAAAATCACTACAGACAACACGGAAATACAAAGAACTATTAGAGAATACAATGAAAAATTCTGTGATAACAAACTGCATAACCTAGAAGAAATGGACAACTTTCTAGAAAAATACAACCTTCCAAGGCTGTACCAGAAAGAAACAGAAAATCTCAACAGACCGATTCCCAGCAATGAAATTGAACTGGTAATCAATAACCTGCCTAAGAACAAAATAACTGGACCAGATGGCTTCACTGTAGAATTTTACCAAACATTTAGTGAAGACCTAATACCCACCCTCCTTAAAGTTTTCCAATCAGTAGAAGAAGAGGGAATACTTTCAAACTCATTCTATGAGGCCAGCATCACTCTAATATCAAACTGGGCAAAGACACCAGAAAAAAAGAAAACTACAGACCAATATCCCTGATGAACATAGATGCAAAAATACTCAACAAAATATTAGCAAACCGAATTCAAAAGTACATCAAAAGGATCATCCATCATGTCAAATAGGATTTATTCCAGGGATGCAAGGAAGTTTCAATATTCGAAAATCCATCAACATCATCCACTACATCACCAAAAATAAGGACAAAAACCACATGATCATCTCCATAGATGCTGAAAAAGCATTTGACAAAATTCAACATCCATTCATGGTAAAAACTCTCAACAAAATGGGTATAGAGGGCAAGTACCTCAACATAATAAAGGCTATATATGACAAACCCACAGCCATCATTATACTTAACAGTGAGAAGCTGAAAGCTTTTTCATTAAGATTGGGAAAAAGACAAGGATGCCCACTCTCCCCAATTCTATTCAACATAGTACTGGAGGTCCTAGCCATGGCAATCAGACAACACAAAGAAATAAAAGGCAACCAGATTGGCAGCGAATAAGTTAAACTGTCCCTGTTTGCAAATGACCCGATATTGTACATAAAAAACCATAAAGAATCTATTCCAAAACTACTAGATCTCATATCTGAAGTCATCAAAGTTGCAGGATACAAAATTAATGCACAGAAATCTATGGCATTTCTTTTTTTTTTTTTTTTTTTTTAAATAATTTATTTTATTTTAGTATCATTAACCTACAATTACATGGGCAATACCGTGATGATTGAACTCCCCAATCTATGGCATTTTTATACACTAAGAATGACCTAGAAGATCAGGAAAACAATTCCATTCACAGTTGCATCAATAAGAATAAAGTACCTAGGAATAAACCTAACCAAGGAAGTGAAAGATCTATACTCTGAAACTACAAGGCACTTATTAGAGAAATAAAAGAAAAAATTCCAATAAATGGAAACATATCCCATGCTCATGCATAGGAAGAATTAATACTGTCAAAACGGTCATCCTGCCTAAAGCAATCTACAGATTCAATGCAATTCCTATCAAAATACCAACAGCATTCTTCAATGAACTAGAGAAAACCATTCTAAAATTCATATGGAACCACAAAAGACCCCGAATAGCCAAAGAAATCCTGAGAAGGAATAATAAAGATGGGGGGATTATGCTCCCCAACTTCAAGCTTTACTAAAAAGCCACAGTACTCAAGACAATTTTGTACTGGCACAAGAACAGACCCAGAGACCAATGGAACAGACTAGAGAGCCCTGATATAAACCCAACCATATATGATCAATTAATATATGATAAAGGAGCCATGGACATAAAATGAGGAAATGACAGTCTTTTCAACAGCTGGTGTTGTCAAAACAGGACAGTTACATGGAAGATAAAGAAACTGGATTATTGTTTAACCCCATACACAAAAGTAAATATGAAATGGATCGAGGACCTGAATGTAAGTCATGAAACCATAAAATTCTTAGAAGACAACATAGGCAAAAATCTCCTGAATATAAGCATGAACGAATTCTTCCTGAACAGAACTCCCCATCAAGGGAAACAAAAGCAAAAATGAACTCATGGGACTACATCCAACTAAAAAGTTTCTGTACGACAAAAGACACCATCAACAGAACAAAAAGGCATCCAACAGTATGGGAGAATATATCTGTAAATGACATATCTAACAAGGGGTTAACATCCAAAATATATAGAGAACTTACACGCCTCTACACCCAAAAAGCAAATAACCTGATTGAAAAATGGGCAGAGGATATGAAGAGACAGTTCTCCAAAGAAGAAATTCAGATGGCCAACAGACACATGAAAAGATGCACCACATCACTAATCATCAGGGAAATGCAAATCAAAACCACAATGAGATATCACTTCACACCAGTAATGATGGCCACCATCGAAAAACTAAGAACAACAAATGCTAGTGAGGATGCAGAGAAAGGGTAACCCTCCTACACTGCTGGTGGGAATGTAAGCTAGTTCAGCCATTGTGGAAAGCAATATGGAGGTTCCTCAGAAAACTGAAAATAGAAATACCATTTGACCCAGGAATCCCACTCCTTGGAATTTACCCAAAAAATACAACTTCTCAGATTCAAAAAGACATATGCACCCCTATATTTATTGCAGCACTTTTTACAATAGCCAAGATATGGAAGCAACCTAAGTGTT
This sequence comes from Phataginus tricuspis, assembly GCA_029783875.1. NCBI lineage: Eukaryota > Metazoa > Chordata > Mammalia > Pholidota > Manidae > Phataginus > Phataginus tricuspis. The sequence goes on from JAQQAC010016209.1 coordinate 71,382,146, forward strand.
CATCAGTAGATGAATGGATAAAGAAGATGTGGTACATATGCACAATGGAATACTATTCAGCCATAAGAAAAAAAGTTCTCCCATTTGCAACAACATGGATGGAGCTGGAGGATATTATGCTCAGTGAAATAAGCCAGGCAGAGAAAGACAAATGCAAAATGATTTCCCTCATTTGTGGAGTATAACAATGCAGCAAAACTGAAGGAAAAATATAGTAGCAGACTCAGAGACTCCAAGAAAGAACTAATGGTTACCAAAGGGGAGGGGTGTGTGAGGGTGGGTGGAGAGGGAGGGAGAAGGGGATTCTGGGGTATTATGTTTAGTACACATGTTGTGGGCAATCACAGGGAAAACAGTGTAGCACAGAGAAGGCAAACAGTGAATCTGTGGCATCTTAGTACCCTGATGGACATTGACTGCTTTAGGGTATGGGTGGGGACTTGATATGGGTTAATGTATTAACCACAGTGTTTTTTCATGTGAAATCTTCATAAGAGTGTATATCAATAATACCTTAATAAAAAAAAGCATGCTTTATCAATTGTCTTTAAATTATGGATATTTCCAGAGGGTATTTCACATATTCTCATGAGATGTTCTTATAAGGCAACACTTCCACTTCTGGTATTCACTGCTGGATATTACTGGCTAAGATTTGGTACAACCATCCTATTCACTGAGATAGCATATTTCTTCTTAGGTCTATTGCTGCATCTGAAGTAGTCTCATTTCTTTCAACAAAAATACGATCTTCTTAGGAAAACAATAATAGGTTGTGTTCCCCACAAAGTAGACACTGAAGCAGTGTTAAAAGTGTGAAACATTCTTGGGGAGTGAAAACTATGAAATCAAAGTGAGGAGGCAGGATTAGGCAGGTGAAGCCACCAAATGGCAATCTAATACTGACAAAACCTCTGCCAGCCCAAAATGGAACTCTACAGCAAAGATTCTCAACAGAGGCTTTGCTAGTTGTGCATTAATGGCTAGGCCTTTGTGTCAGCCATTTCTGTGGCAGACCCTGAAGAAGCTAACAGCTAGAAGTTGTCAGCTAATCACACTCCGTGCAGCAAGAAAATTCTAACAGAATATGAAATTATCAATCTGTAGCAAATGTGCTACATTAAGTGATACATCTGTGGGGAGCCGTGTTTGGTTACTGCTTGACATAAGTGAAGCCATGTTGTGAACTTCTTCCATATTGAAGAGAGAACTTGTTTATTCTGCAACTTTTATGCTTGTACAAGCTGTTTTGAGATGTGAATGTCTGGGAACAAAGTGACCATTCCTTGACCCTGGGAACGGGCAACCTGCTTAAGAAAACAACTCTTTGTATGATAAGGTAGTGTCCTTGTTGTGGTGCCAATATGCTTTGGATAGTTTAATAGCAGGATTGTAGATATACTAAGGAAAAATAAAGCTTAGCGTGGCTGCAGTGACAGTTTGCCCTCCTGAGTCTTGTCTTTCTTCTTTTCTTCTTTTAATCCTCGCTCCCCCCTTCAGGTACTGTTCTATCACTGACGGCCGGCTCCGTCAGAAGTGGCGCCTGAACAGGGACCTGAATACGGGGGATACAGTGAAGGACACCGCTGACTAACGAGCTCAGATGAAGACAGTGTGCAGAGCAGTGAGTTTACCTCAGGAGTAAGAGAAAAGTAAGTGGCCATGGGTAATGGAAATAGTCGACTGCTTTTTGTACATATGCTTAAAAATATGCTCCGTGCTCGCGGAGCGAAAGTAGGGCAGCAGCAGCTTACGCAGTTTTTAGAATTTGTGGAAAAAGCCTGCCCAAAGGGGGCAGGACCGGAGGGGTTCGTCTGCTCAGGGTAAGCAGGACCTTCGGAAAATTAATATAAAATGGGGAAATGCCCCGTCACAGGAACTTGAGTATAAGCAATTGCTGCAGGGATTACTCCTCTCTGCAGGAGTGAAAGTGAAAGAAAAACTTTTAGTTGACTTATTTGCTTTGGTTAAACGACATTGTCCATGGTTTAAATCTCAATCCCACTTATAGTTTAACTCTGAAGCTTAGAGGTAGAAGTATGAAAGTCACCAATGGACAATCAGCAAAATTTTTGCACTTTGTACAAGAATGTTGTCTTTGGTTCCCTGAAGAAGAAACTTAATTGGCAGATAGGGAGAAGTTTGCTTTTACTGTACCCTCCTTTAATTTTCAAACTCCTTCAGAGAGATTCCAATAGAAAGTACTTCCTCAAGGAATGTTAAACGGCCCTATAATTTGTCAGAATTATGTGCACAAGGCTTTCTTATCCCCTCTCTGCGTGAGCCAGGAGCTGTCTCTCCTCTCACTGTATTTCTAAATAAAAGCCTCCCCTTAGCTCTCATACCTTGACTGTTTGTTAAGTTCATTCTTCAGCTCTGCAAACAAGAACCCCAGCATCATTTTCAGGGGCTCATCTGAGATAACCTCAGAGGTGAGTATCGGCATCCAAGCCTGCTTTTTCTTTTGCTGTCCTTATAGAAGGAGGCCCTCTGTGGCTCACATCGGGCGCTTGTCAGCCACTTAAATGGGACTAGCCCGGCTGCCGATCTCAAAGTCTCGAGCGACAGGTTCCCCTGCATCTCCCTCACTGGATCCCCCATCTCCCTTGGGAGCCGGGAAAGTCACCTGAGTGGAGGCCAGGATTCCCTTTCAGAGGCATCTCCTTGGATGTGAGGGACTGAGGAAAGCCGTGGGCAACTGCGAGGGTCTAGGCTGAGGCTACACTTCAGCGGCTCCTCAAAGGCCTATGTGTCTGGAATTAGACTCCGATTGCCCAACTGGGTATCAGTGAGGAGTGTCTCTTTCTCAGTCTCTGACTTCCAGCCTGCTTTTTCAGGCTGCCCTGGCCTCTGAGTGAGGCAAGGGACCTTCCTAATTTCTTCTAACTTCATCAGTTTCACGGAACCTGATGCCCACCACTGTAAGGTGAGAGATTGCTCTTATTCCTAGCTAAATGCTGTACTCTTTATCTCATAAAATGTGTCTGAGCACTCGTTAGCCACTTCAAAGATGATTAGTGTTGGCTACGTTTTAAATCTCTGATTAGAGAGGCTTGGCCCCTGAAAGAAGTATACAATATAATGTTATGCAACTAAATATATTTTGCCACAAGGAAAGAAAATAGTCAAAAGCCCGTGAACTACTATAATATGGAACTAGTTTTCTAAATTCTTTTAGTAAAAATCTGTTCTACTTATTGAGTTCATCATTATCTTCAAAAATTTGAGAGGTTTTTAAACTAGACTCCCTGAAACGGAAGAAATTTATCTTCTGCAATACAGCCTGGCTTTAAATAACTAATGCTAGAATTGTCCTTGCATTTCATTTCCAGCCCCCTGGACAAACACAGTCCCTATCAGTACAGAACCTTCATCGGCTCCTTTTAGTCTTAGACTATCTAAACCTTAACACAGTTATGTGAACTACTCACCCTTAAAGTGTATTCTTGCAAATTGAGATACCTTTAATCAAGTAAGCTAAAAAGAAAGAGGGCAATTGAATATTAGTAACTCAAATCTTTGTATCAGTTTATCTATTTGAGTATATATTCTTTTATGAAAAGTATTGCTAACTGTAATCATTATGTCTCAGTCTGTATGTTTGTTTGTCTAAGTGTATAAATGAAAAATGTTTTCTACCTCCAGATGGTATTAATACAAATTAATTTAAAAACAAGTGCTTGTGAAAATTGAGCATTCTAAAACTTCCAAGAAATTCTAATAAAAGATATTAAGCATTAATGCTAATTTAAGTTTAACTAAAGCAGACATGTCCTTATAACTATCAGTTGCCTGAGTTTACCTAAGTCATTTAAGTTGATGTTATCTGTTAAATCTTTCAAGAAAATCCTTAAAGAAAGGCTTGACTTTGTCTAATGTATAATAAAAGTTTTATAAGTAATCTAGCATAATTGCTAAAGAGTGTGTAAACAAGTATAACAAATGAACATCTTAAAAATAATAATATATTAATGTAAAACTGTGTATATCTGCAAACAGCCTAAGAATTTTTGTGGTAACCAAAATTCTTGGAGTTTTGCTAAGTTATATGAAGATGTTTTATGCTCAGTAAAAAATTGTGCTGTAAGGCACATTTCCAGAAATTATTAAAATAAATTTATCAATCTAAAGAATGCTAGTGTAACAGTTTACAATAGCCCACTTCTAAGTGTTCACGGAAAATTAAAGTACCTAATGGTTTTAAGTTCTGATTAAAGCTACTTAATATAAGGAAAACATTTCTGTATGCTAAAGAATGTGTGTTTTAATAAAAGAAGATATAAAGAATAGAAAGGGATTGTATTGAGAATAAAAGAAAGTAACTTCGTTCTTAAGTACAGCTGTTTATCTGAAGAAGGGAAACACCGAATGTAAAAAGAAAATTATAGAAACTATAGAAGGGTTGATATAGTCATGTTATATGAAATTAAAGCAAATAAGTCAATATCAAGTACACAGCAAAACTAGAAGTTTTTGTTTGTTAAAATAACAGAAGTTTATTAGTCTACCTTTAATATTGTAAGATTACAGAAGGCTTTCTAATTGTTTATCAGAGAAGTTTCTCATGCTTAAAGTCTCAATGAGTTATCTGAGTATTAAATATATATATATATATAAAAAATAATAAGATCTTGTTAAAAGGACTGTAAGCTAAGTGTTAACAACTGGTAACCTGTATTTGCCTTTAAACCTTTTTACTGTCATTCTAGTTAAATAATAAGTATTAATAACCTATAGTTCTATTTACGCAAGTGCCTTAAAAGCTTTCTTTTGACAACTTTCCAAAATCAAATTCAAAAAGGTGCTTTTTACCCCTCATTAACTCTGATATTTTCCAGCGGGCCCCTGGAAAATGTCAGAGGAATTTTCTCTTCATTAGAGAAAGTATTTGGCTAATTTGGCTTATTTATCTGATATATAATTGCCTGGAAGGCACTGTCTACAAGAATGATGCCAAACTTTGTTAGTGAATATTTTACATTGAAAAAATATCCAAATTTCCTTATGTCAACTGTCTTATAGAAAGCTCTCATCAGATCTTTCGCTATTGTCATCTGTAAGTCTTGTCATTTATAGTCACTGCTTTATTACTTCTAAACTGATAAAGAACTAGATTTCAGCAGAACAAATATTAATTACATAAGATTAAGTAAACTACAGAAGATGGTGTGGTGGTGTGGGATGCATCCTTCCTGCTCTAATAGATTATCCTGAAAATAATCACGAAAGACTTCGCCGAGCTCTGCCGTCTGATTGTGACAACAACTTGAGGCTTTGGATCCCGCCTCTGAGGCAGTTGCAGCGGCATTCATCCTGCTGGACTTATCATTGGAATGCAAAAGGAATATCTAAGCTGGCCTGTGCGTGCAGTGAGACAACGAATTTGGCTGCTTCTGTATTATCTGAACTCAATCAAGAGCTAGGAGAAGTGCGAGTTGTAGTGCTTCAAAATCGTGCTACTACAGATTATCTGCTGTTTAAAAAAAAAAAAAGCATATGAGACATGAACAGTTTCCAAAAATGTGTTGTTTTAATTTATCTAATTTTTCTGCCTTTGCTATATGTCTGTATTCATGTCCTATTAATGTGTGTACTTAATTGAATTAGTAGTTTGTTAAAACCTATACATGCCTCATACTTAAAATTACTGTGCATCATAATCCTTTCAACAAGTACAGTAACAGGGAGGCTATCAGGTGAGAAGTTGGGGCCAACAGACATGAGGCTTGGAACCTCACCCCCCAGTTTTGAGAGAAATCTTCTGCACCTGTGGATATTTTGTTGCCCTTGCCCAGCTCAATTCTACTTCACGTAAATTCAATAAATAGACTTATTTTATACTGCAAAATATAGAGAAGTAAACTTTGTGAAAAGCCTCCTGTTAGAAACTATCTACTTGCTATATTCTCTATTATATCTATGTACTACTTAAAAAGTAAAAAAGTGGGGGAGAAATGTTGGAGTTCTCACAGAAGAATGTGCAGCTGTTAATTTAGAACTTTTGTTTTTTGTGTCAGCCTGAGTCTGCAAACAGCTCAGGCTGCAGACTTGTTATCTCAAGCAAAGCAAGTCTAAGGGGGTTGGCTGCACACCCCAGACTTCAGGGGACAGAGTTGAACCACAGTTCAAGGAACTGTATCAATGTAGGGAATGCTCTGTATTCTTTTTCTCTCCCCGGGAAAGAATAATTTAGCCTTGAAGTCTGGGGAAGAATGATTTAGTCTCCTTCTTCCATGATTTTTAAAATTAGTTCTAAGAACCTGGCTTACAGTTGCCGGAAACTTACATGGCTTGCAGCTATATGTGTCCCCTCCCCGAGTGCCAGAATAGAGACTGGTTAGTCAAAGATGGGTAAGACTGGCAAACGGAGATACCAACCTAAGACAGGACACAAACCATGCTGTGTGAAGTCTGATGACGGGTAAGAATCTCCTTTGTGCCTCTCAACCTAAGACAGGCACAGTGTTCTATTATGACAATAGAGTTTGTCATAAAAAATAAAAAAGGGGGAAATGTGGGGAGCCGTGTTTGGTTACTGCTTGACATAAGTGAAGCCATGTTGTGAACTTCTTCCATATTGAAGAGAGAACTTGTTTATTCTGCAACTTTTATGCTTGTACAGGCTGTTTTGAGACGTGAATGTCTGGGAACAAAGTGACCATTCCTTGACCCTGGGAACGGGCAACCTGCTTAAGAAAACAACTCTTTGTATGATAACGTAGTGTCCTTGTTGTGGTGCCAATATGCTTTGGATAGTTTCATAGCAGGATTGTAGATATACTAAGGAAAAATAAAGCTTAGTGCGGCTGCAGTGACAGTTTGCCCTCCTGAGTCTTGTCTTTCTTCTTTTCTTCTTTTAATCCTCACTCCCCCCTTCAGGTACTGTTCGATCACTGACGGCCAGCTCCGTCACACATCAATCTTGGACGCCACTGTATTGCCTTTGGACATTCACTTGGAGTAGAGGGGACAAAATAATTCTTGAGGACTGGTCAATAGGTAAATGCTAATACCATAAATAACCTTATGCCAGTGTTTCTGTAGCCTTGAGGTCTGAAAAAAATGATAGAAAAACAAGCTAGCAAGCCATAATGGTTTAAAAATAATAAAAATACATTTAGAATTAACAAGTCATTGTGGATTTTAGAAAATAAAACCATTTTCTGTACTTCTCTATCATATAAATTTATGTTAGGATGCTAACAAACAGGACAAAGGAACTGATGTCTACCTATATGCAAGGTCACAGTATATATACATGTAAATTAAACATGCAGCATAATTAGAAAATAATAAGCATATTTTTAGCACTGCAGTAGCCTCTTAATATAAAATGATAAGCATTAACAGCTTTGTGAGATGTAAGCTTCATTTATTGAAATCATGTTGCTTTATAACTCTACCTTCATTCAGAATGTTATTGAAATAAATTTGAAATTAGAGGGTGTGCCTACTTATAAAATTTTATTAGCTACAATTTTGTTTCAAGATTTTAGAATGTAGAAACAAACTCAAGGTGAAACCTTGACACCTTTAGCTGAGTACCAAAGTTGATTAAAATCACTCAACTTTCAAAAGTCATTGTGGAACAAACATATAAATGTGAAATGCCTGACTTTACTTTGTTCAATTATTACTGACACACCTCTAGTGCTCATAATTCAGCTTAAGAAATTCAACCTCACACAGATTCTTCCATAAGGCACCTAATATTTAAATAAAAAGACAACTTTGTGTTATATATTCAAATATAAATTAGTATACTAGGCAGGTTAATGTCACATACTGAAAATATAATACAATAGAAGCTCTCAAAGGAGATAAATTTTGCTTTCAGAATCTTCCATTTTCGCAGCTGTTCATATTGATTTGCTCAGGTTATTATCGTGGTATTTTTTTGTTAAACTCCCCATAATTTCAATTTCTTAATTGAAAATGTGAACACATACTACACTTAAAATATTCAAAAACAAAAATATACCAAACATTGATAGTGATGGGTAGGACTTTAGGCTATAGTGTTATGAAAAGGTTTGTTAATTCTGTCCCAGAACAAATATAAAATGGGGAAAAAATAAAAGCAATTCATGAGTCTGCTAAATACAAATAATAAATCAAGAGTTGTTTATTAATGAAAACCTGCTGGTCATTCAGGTAAAGAGTAGGAGTGGATATAAGGTTAGGGCTGGCTGTGAAAAGATGTACCTTTGCTGACAGACCATACCCTTGATTTTGGGTACAGGGTAAAAATTTATGCCAGTATTATTCTCAGTAAAATAGCTAACTTGGTAGGAAAGAAATAGGGAAAACCAGCAGGTCTACTAATCTGAGTTTGCAGTCCCAATTGGGGGAAATATCCAGCCAGAAATTTAACTGGAACTGAGAGAGCCATGGAAACTGCTAGAAAAGTTTACCACATAGTCCTAGCTTACTGGAAAGCTATGCCAATGCACAGGGGAAACCTGAGAAAGCCCACCATAAAATGAAAGCCATGGTAGATTTGAGTAGAGTCTGGACTTTGAATGCTTTTCCCAGCCAATAAAAGATCTATAGGTAGAGGGTAGAAGTTTATGGGCTCAATCAATTAAGCATGGCCCCTTCAAAAATCATTGTCTGAATGGTAACTAATGCAGAAACTGTAACTATTAGGTAGAAAGATAGACATGAGCAACCAGAAAAGGGGAAAATAAGATTCAAATAAAAATCCACCTAAACTGTCCATCTAGAGAGTCCCATGTGAATACAACTAAGGCTTTGCAGAGAGATAGCTTTCTTCCCAACATGGGCGCAATTAAATGGAACTAAGAACCACGGAAATCACACCTCACCACAGGAAAGGACATGCTCACTGAAAGGAATGGCTACATAGATGCACTTGTAAATCAAATATCCCCACCTTGTCAAAGAAAGAGAATGTAATATACAGACACTCTGATGAATTGATTGGGGGGAGGAGGCTTTGTCTGTCTTGACTCTGGCCCACTCCTCCCTTGGAGTACATTCAAGTTAAACTTTTGCTCTGCTTCACTATTGTGTCCCTGCCTTTCAGTTCTTTGTTGGGGAAGGGACAAGGACCAAAGAGAGCAAACTCAACCTGTAACAGAAGTCGCAAGAAGACAGGATTTAAATATATGTATACATATACTTTTTTCTAGGCAAGTTACAAAAACACAAACTAAACAAAAACAACCACAAAACTCCAATGGAAAACATCTATAAAACTAAAATATATTATTGAAAATATTAATTTTCAACAATAACAGCAACAAATATATGAACATGAAAAGTGGGACATAAACAAGGAGAGGAGAAGTTAATAGAAACTGACACTGAAAGACCCAATGTTGGCTTTTGCAGAGAAGTACTTCAAAATGGCTATTATAATAATAAATTAAAGAAAACTATATTTAAAGTGTTAAGTGATGTTACAATGAAAATGATTCAACAAATATGGAATCAAAATAGAGAAAGAAAAGCTGCTAAAAATATTGAAATTTAAAGATGAAAAGTAAAATAGCTGAAATGAAAATTTTACAGAATTGAGATAACAGAATAAACTATGAACTTGAAAATAGATCAGTAGTAATTATATAATACAAATAACAGAAAAAAAAATTAGAAATGAATAGAGCTTCAAAAATCCACAGGTAAATATGAGCCATATGAGCATACATTCATAAGTTTTAAGAAGGAAAAGAGAAAAGAAGGGAAAACATTTGCTAAAACTGTGGCTAATAACTTCCTAAATTTTATGGAAAAAAAACATTCTACAGGTTCAGAAAACAGAAGGAAGAAAATTCAAGGAATTAAAACCTGGACATATCACAGTCAAACTGCTAAAATCCAGAGATAATTATTATAAAAAGTAATTTAAAAACGGCATCACATACAGGGGTATACACATCTGACAGTTAAGTTTTAATCAGGAAATATGGAGCACAAAAGGGAGTGGAATGATACTAAAACAGAAAATATTGTCAATTAAAATTCTATGCAGGTTCCAGTCCAAGATGGTGACATAAGATTCTCTTCAACTCACTTCCTCCCATGGATACACTGAAACCATAACAGGAAAACTGAATTAAATATTTGGATTTAAAATTTTACACTAACATTAGCTTGAAAATGAATTCAAATAGCACCCAAAACTTTGTAGCCACTAACAGGTGGCATTTTCTCTTTGCCCTCTCTATTTTCTGAGTCTCAGAGTCAGAGATAATGCAGAAAACTAATTTTGCAGAACCCAAGTATAGCTCAGAAGCTCAGTTCCTGGCAGGTTCATACTGACTTTGGTGAGACGAAAAAATGACAATGCAGTTCATACTCAGCTTTATTCTCATGATGCACAGTCAAACACTGGGTTTACATCCACTACATATGCATGTAGCAAGCCTGCAAGAAAGCACTAGGCGGGCATCTTTTTATAACAACACTGACAATAGTGGCTCACTGTCAACAAATACCTAAGCCTGCACATGTGCAGTAGGCTATGTGTTATATAAGCATGAGACAGCATTGCACATGCACAGTGGGCCAGACATGAGTCATAATACACAACGTGTACTAGCATAAGACATGCACAGTGGGCCAGGTGAACATCTTGGAAATAGCAAATTAATTTTACCTACACTCCACCCCTCCAGGATCCTCGCCTCATAATCTACATGTTCTCAGTCTTTCGTGATAGTCTCTGTGTGAGAAGCCTGGAACATTATAGCCAGATTCCACAACAGCAATAGAGCTACAAAAACATATTAAGAGACATATAGCAACAGAGATTATGCTGATTACAGTCATCCTCAAGTTTGAGGAGACTGATTGGACCAAGTGGCCAAAGGGTCATATGATAGGGGTGAGATCTGCTGAATTTCTTGTTGCAGAGCTTGTAAATGTATGGTTACATCATTTTGTACATCTGGATTGTACACACAACATTCTGTATGTATGCTATCTGCTCACACTCCTCCTTGAACAGTGGTGAGCATATCTAGGGCCATGCAGTATTATAGGACTAGTATTCTAAATTGTCCTACTTCTTTGTTAAGGAGTGTAAGAGCTTTATGGGTAGCATTAAAGGCATGCACTGTATGCTGTTATAATGCAGTGACCTCTCCTTCAGTTACCATTGTCAACCCTTGCTGGGTGAAGATGGCTAGCACATAGTACCACCATGCAGTGCGCTTCACTCTATGCCTATACTTAAAAATATCCCAATTTGAGGGAACCTGTGGAAGGGTGGACAGGAATCTTCCAGGTATGTATTATTGTCCTTAGGTGTCCCACCCTTTTCAATTGTACTGGAGATATAGCCATTCCTACTTCCCACATACCCAAAGAGTACCCCAGGGAAGAGGGGATGCTCCTGCCATAAGCCAAACTGCATTGTCCAGTCAGTTTCCTGCAAGGGTCCAGGTGATGTCTGCTTGCTCTCCCAAAGGAAGTCTTACAGGTGTTCCACCCAAAACTCACACCATCTTCCATTCCTTGGCCCACACCTTCACCAGAGTGCTGCTCTGGTTTCAATTGTTGCTGCAATTCTTGTAATTTTATTTGACTTTCCATACAGCTTTTCAATGTATGCTCCTGTCTCTATAAAATCAACTCAAATCTGGGTCCTTGTAACCTTCACAGGGCCCTTCAAGCCTTGCCTCATTGTAGCAGCCTTCACTCCCTTCTGCTCCTGCATTGCTTCTGCCTTCCCCAAATCTGCCACAGTACAGGTACCCATATTCATTGACAGCGCAATGTAGAGGGTGAGAATTGTCACTAGGGGCCCAAAGAGGGATTAGGGAGTCCTCATACCTGTGGTTAATAGTTCCTTTTCTGGCCCAGGTGTCCCAGGTTATAGATGATATTCTTCATGCTCAACTCCTGTAACATCTGTTGGAGAACTCTATGCATCTGTAAAGTAGTGGTGGAAGATGGTAATTCACCTTAATTAAGCCATGCAGTATGAAGGGCTTCCATCAACTATTCAAGGAACAAATGTTTACCTTGGGTTTGGTGTACATTCTACAATCACTGCCACAAGACAAGATGAGTTCTCAGTAAAGTCACCTTTCCCATCTCTGACCCATACAGAAGGATACCCAAAGGTGTAGGAGCCAAGCTGATATGGATTCTGAGAGTTTCTGTCAAAACCAGGATCCCAAATCTAACAGTTATACCTGTGTATAGGGGAAAACATGGAGTGCTCCACAAACTGAGAAGGTGGTTGTATCTCTCCAGAAGGAGCCCAAAGTTATTGAATCTTTACCTTCTTGACCACAACCAGGTGGGATCTAAATAGAGGAGGGATTGGTACCTCCAATACCACTTCCGCCTCTTTGTCCTCCTCCAATGTATCCTCCACCATCAATTCCGGGGCTGACAGCAACTCTCACCATTCTGTAGAGTGCCACCATATTGGTCACCAATATATCTTTTACCTTTTCCACAGCCCCTCACATCTTGCATTCTTGAGCTGTCTCTTCTCATGCTTCTTTCAGAAGTGTGTCCTCATCTATTGCCTTTTTTAACACTGTGAAGAATAGCCAACCTACAGGTTCTGCCACCATGCAGACACCCCGTCCAAGTTTTCTCCAATTTTGTGGAGGGTCTCCTCCACAGCCTTAGGCATCACCCCCACTTCCCCCCAATCTTGTGGAGGGGCCAATGCCTCCAGGAGAGTGGCTACCTCAGACCACATGCCTATTGCAGGGTGCCCAGATATTCCCCCACCCATAGGAGAAGCCAGCTTAATTCCCCCTACCATGAGGGCAACTTGCTCCATAATTTCAGTCTGCTGCAAATCCTGCAGGCTATGCCAACTGCAGAGTAGGAGCTCAGCTCCTGAAAGATTCCTACTGGACTCAGTGAGAATGATTAAATGACAATGCAATAATGTTCATACTAAGCTTTATTCTCATGGTGACCAGTCTAGCTCTGGATTCACATCTGCTACATCCATATGCAGCTAGTCTGCAAGAAAGCACTAGTTCACTGTTTTTTTATAGTAACACAGACAATAGTGGCTCACTTCCAACAATTACCTAAGCCTGCACATGTATAGGCTAAGTGTTACATAAGAATGAGACAGCATGGCACATGTACAATGGGCTAGACACAAGGTCATAATGCATGTACACTGTGTACTAACATAAGACAGAATAGCATGTGCACAGTGGGCCAGGTGAGCATTCTGGCAATAGAAACTTCACTTTCCCTACACCAAGCCAACCTGTCCCAGAGTACTGAGGAGGAAAATATAAAAGAAGCAAAAAGAAATTGAATCAGTGGAAGAATGTCTGCTTAGATCCTTACAAGTTACTGCTTTATGCATGTGAACAACACAGCCTCTCTCCCATGATTTCCCCTTTAAAGCCCCAACTGTCTGTGCTTTGACAGGACAGTGGTTCTTTAAGGTACCAACCAGCTACTCCCTCATTTGCTGGCAAATTAGTAAACTATTTTTTCCTTTCCTCAAAACCTTGCCATTGTGTTTTGTGATTTGACTTTGGTGACAAGGACAAGGTTTTGGTAACAAATCTACATCTTTACATGGAGCAATTCCTTGTGAAAGAAATCCTGAAACTAGCTGAGCAACTCCTACACTTAGGGTGAACAAGAAAATACACACATTAAAACAGGCACTAAGACATACTCTTGCCATAAACCTCATGTTCAGTACAGCAACATACAATTGTGAGGGAACTCTTCAACTTCCAGCTTCTCCCTGAGGAGTGGAGGATTTAAACCCAACTTCTAGAGTCCCAATTTTTAGGACTTCCACTTGAGGGACAGGCCCCCAGAATACCTAGCTTTGAAAGCCAACAAGCTTTGTATTCACAGGACCTGCAAGACTTTAACAAATTCTTAACAGGCTCCCAAAGATGCACTGTGGCTAACCCCAGCGGTCAGCCCAGAGGAAGCACACGGAAGTACCCATCTCCTAGTCTTTGTCTGAAAAAGGCCTATTTACATACTTCCAAGCTGCTGCCTAAGGATCAGGCTTCTAATTTAGCATATATCTAAGGGCTGACTGCAAACCTCCCAGGAAACTATGAAGGCCAGGGAGCATCAATACCACATTCTACTTCCGGCCCACTCCAGGTTGCTAGTGTCTACACGGAAGAAAATTTCCCACACAGTTATGCTAAGTGAAATACATCAGACAGAGAAAGAAAATACTGTACAACCTCAATTATATGTGGAATTAAAAAAAATGAACACAGAGAGAGAACAGATTGGTGGTTGCCAGAGTTCGGGGGTGGTGAATAAGGGAAATTGGTGAAGGTGATCAAAAGGTACAAATTTCCAGTGATATGATAAGTTCTGGGGATGTAATATATAGCATGGTGACTGTAGTTAACAATATTGTATTTTATATTTGAAAGTAGCTAATAGAGTAAATCTTAAAGTTCTCTTATAAGGAAAAAGTAACTATTTGAAGCAATGAATATAATTAAACTATTGTGATAATCATTTCTCAACATGCATACATTAATTTAGCTGTATACCTCAAAAACATAATGTTATATTTCAGTTATATCAAATAAAACAGGGAATATAACAGAATATCTAAAAAAAAAGAACATTACTTTCAGTAAAATTATCCCTGAAAAGGGAAGGTGAAATAAGGAATTTTAGGATAAACAAAAAATGAGATATTTTGTTAGTTATGTAATTTCCTTCAAGAAATATGAAAATAAGGTATTTAGGCAAAAGTGAATTACACTAAGGTTAACTTGAATCCACAGGAAGAGTTTAAAAGCACATGAAGTTGTAATCAACATAATTTTCTCTTCTCTTTATTCCTTTATACAAACATAAAGTTGTATAAAGCAATAATTGTAACAATTCGTTGTCAGATTTATGACATATAAAATGTAATATATATGACAAAAATAACAAAAAGGAGAGAGAAAATACAAACATATGGCAACAAAATCTCAATATTTCAGAATGAATTAATTACTTACAGTGTGATGAATTTCGATGTATGTTTTAATCTTTGCAGAAGCACTAAAACTATAAGTCAAAACACACAGTTAAAAAATCAACAGAGGGGATTCTAATTTCTAATTTGTCATGTAAGAAGCATGGAAGTCATATCTCCTATCAGCAGAAGAAAAGTTGAGTAGACAACAAGCAGAAACACAAGCCTTCTTAGATCTGTTGGGGGGGTTGAGTATATTTTCCTCATTCTTGTCCCCCCACAGAAATAATCAAAGGACAGAGACACAGTGTGGGTAAAATTGCAACATTTCCAGACTCTCTCCCATGGCCATAATCCATCTCCATATCAACAGGTGTTTACTTACAAGGGGTGGAGATGTACATAAGAACAGATGATTATAAGGGGCAGGGGAAGCTGTGAGCACTGGGACCACACAGGTTTTCTTGGGCTTTTCCCACCCAGGATGGAGACCTGGGTGAGCAAGAGTAGATGAATAGAGCCAGGATTCTTGTAAGCAATAAAAGGCCTTCTCCCCATGGAATTTTTCCTTTGACTGATTTCAGTTTCAGTGGTTTGTGGTTTATTTTATTTGCCCTGGGCTGAGAACACACCCCCCTCACCCTTGAGTTATACACAATAGTGAAGCAGAATAAATGTTTTATTTGTATACACTCCAAGGGAGGAGTGGGCCAGAGTTAAGATAGACAAAGGCAGGTTTACTTGAATAAAGCACAGAGGGTGGAAAAATAAATGGAGGAAAGGGAAGCTCATTGAACTACTGCTCAGTATAAGGGCATAATCCTTTGCCAACTCCTGAAGCCAGTGTCACCTGGTGTCCACTTGGATCTGCATGGTGTAGGAACTAAGTCATCACCCCAGGATTTGGGGGAGCCACAGAGCCCTGGATGAAGTGAGATTATGTTCTGAGAACTTCCCAAAGGCAAAGAAAAGAGATTTTCAGGCAGGCTACTAAGGAGCATGATTGTATAGCTGCAGTTCTATCTGGGTCACCCAGGCAACCGGAACTTGCAAGCCCAAATCAGAGCTCTCAATAGCCTCTCCCTACTTATTTGAAGTATGACAAAGTGAGTGACACACTCAAAGAAATGCAACTGCAGGCAACCTCAGAGAGGAAGCATGCTTAAGGATTTGGGATCTGGGGTTTTATAGGGATTTTTTGAGTAAGGGTCAGCATAAGGCATGATGTGTATGAGTAATTCATAATGCCTTTGGAGTTTTGTCTTAAGAATAGAGTTATTTAGGTTACTATGTTGGTTTGGGGCTTCAGCATTCTTTGTCCACATAGGCTTATTTACACTTCCAAGGTCTGTCTCCTGCCCTAGTTGCAAAGTTACCTGATTAGGGACTGGAAGAAGAGGAAAAAGCAGCATATAGCTTAAGTTAAAGAATGAGCTGGACCTTTTGGCAGACTAAAGTAAATTTTACAATGGCATGATCTAACTGATACAATGAAGACATGGACTATGCTTGGATATTTTTCTTTATTTGAGAAATATCCGGACATTCTAAGTTACTCTTGCCTTTTAGAACTTCAACTAATTAACTCATTAACTCTGTGCGTCCTTTCTGGCTGTCTAGTTTTATCTGGTTAACTCTTTGGGTCCCTTTTAGTGAGCTTTACTAGCCTATTCTCCCTTGACCTGCTTATATCTATTTTTCAGCCTAACAGATCCACCAGAGAACTAAAGTCACAGAACAAACCAGTGCCTAAAATATTGAAGATGTAAAGCAGGAAACAGAAAAACTAAACAGACCAATCACCAGCAACGAAATTGAATCGGTAATCAAAAAACTACCCAAGAACAAAAGCCCTGGACCTGATGGATTCACCTCTGAATTCTACCAGACATATAGAGAAGAAATAACACCCATTCTCTTTAAAGTTTTTCAAAAAATAGAAGAGGAGGCAATACTTCCAAACTCTTTCTATGAAGCCAGCATCACTCTAATACCAAAACCGGGCAAAGACCTCACTAAAAAAGAAAATTACAGACCGATATCCCTGATGAATATAGATGCAAAAGTACTCAACAAAATATTAGCAAACCGAATTCAAAAATACATCAAGAGGATCATACACCATGACCAAGTGGTATTCATCCCAGGGATGCAAGGATGGTACAACATTCGAAAATCCATCAACATCATCCATCACATCAATAAAAAGAAGAACAAAAACCACATGATCATCTCCATAGATGCTGAAAAAGCATTTGACAAAATTCAGCATCCATTTTTGATTAAAACTATCAACAGAATGGGTATAGATGGCAAGTACCTCAACATCATAAAGGCTATATATGACAAACCCACAGCTAACATCATACTTAATATCGAGAAGCTGAAAGCCTTTCATCTAAAATCGGGAACAAGACAGGGGTGCCCACTCTCTCCACTGTTATTCAACATAGTACTGGAGGTCCTAGCCACGGCAATCAGACAAAACAAAGACATACAAGGCATCCAGATTGGTAAAGAAGAAGTCAAGTTGTCACTATTTGCAGATGATATGATACTGTACATAAAAACCCCTAAAGACTCCACTCCAAAACTACTAGAACTAATATCTGAATTCAGCAACGTTGTAGGATACAAAATTAACACACAGAAATCTGTTGCTTTCCTATACATTAATGATGAGCTAACAGAAAGAGAAATCAGAAAAACAATTCCATTCACAATTGCACCTAAAAGAATAAAATACCTAGGAATAAACCTAACGAAGGAAGTGAAAGACCTGTACTCTGAAAACTACAAGACACTCCTAGGAGAAATTAAGGAAGACACTAACAAATGGAAATGCATCCCATGCTCTTGGCTAGGAAGAATAAATATTGTCAAAATGGCAAAACTACCTAAAGCAATCTACAGATTCAACGCAATCCCTATCAAACTACCAAGAGCTTTCTTCAATGAACTGGAACAAATAATTCTAAAATTCATATGGAACCAGAAAAGACCCCAAATAGCCAAAACAATCCTGAGAAGGAGGAACCAAACAGGGGGAATTACGCTCCCTGACTTCAAGCTCTACTACAAAGCCACAGTAATCAAGACAGTTTGGTACTGGCACAAAAACAGACCCATAGACCAGTGGAACAGAATAGAAAATCCAAACATTAACCCAAACACCTACAGTCAATTAATATTTGATAAAGGAGCCCTGGATATACAATGGGGAAATGACAGCCTCTTTAGCAGCTGGTGTTGGAAAAACTGGACAGCTACATGTAAGAGAATGAAACTGGACTACTGTCTAACCCCATACACAAAGGTAAACTCAAGGTGGATCAAAGACCTGAATGTAAATCATGAAACAATAAAACTCTTAGAAAAAAATATAGGCAAAATCTCCTGGATATAAACATGAGTGACTTCTTCATGGACATATCCCCCCGGGCAAGGGAAACAAAAGCAAAAATGAACAAGTGGGACTATATCAAGTTGAAAAGCTTCTGTACAGCAAAGGACACCATTAGTAGAACAAAAAGACATCCTACAATATGGGAAAATATATTCATAAATGATGTATCTGATAAGGGGTTGACATCCAAAATATACAAAGAACTCACGCACCTTAACAAACAAAAAGCAAATAACCCAATTAAGAAATGGGCACAGGACATGAATAGACACTTCTCTAAAGAAGAAATTCAGATGGCCAACAGGCACATGAAAAAATGCTCCACATCGCTAATCATCAGAGAAATGCAAATTAAAACCACAATGAGATATCACCTCACACCAGTGAGGATGGCCAACATCCAAAACACAAACAACAACAAATGTTGGCGAGGATGTGGAGAGAAGGGAACCCTCCTACATTGCTGGTGGGAATGCAAATTAGTTCAACCATTGTGGAAAGCAGTATGGAGGTTCCTCAAAAAACTCAAAATAGAAATACCATACGACCCAGGAATCCCACTCCTAGGAATTTACCCCAAGAATGCAGCAGCCCAGTTTGAGAAAGACAGATGCACCCCTATGTTTATTGCAGCACAATTTACAATAGCCAAGAAATGGAAGCAACCTAAGTGCCCATCAGTAGATGAATGGATTAAGAAGATGTGGTACATATACACAATGGAATATTACACAGCCATAAGAAAAAAACAAATCCTACCATTTGCAACAACATGGATGGAGCTGGAGGGTATTATGCTCAGTGAAATAAGCCAGGCCGAAAAAGACAAGTGCCAAATGATCTCACTCATATGTGGAGTATAAGAACAAAGGAAAAAAAAAATGAAGGAACAAAACAGCAGACTCACAGAACCCAAGAATGGACTAACAGTTACCAAAGGGAAAGGGACTGGGGATATGGGTGGGAAGGGAGGGATAAGAGGGTAAAAGGGGCATTACGATTGGCAGGCATAGGGTGGGGGGGCACGGGGGGCCTGTACAGCTCAGAGAAGACAAGTAGTGATTCTCATCTCACTACACTGATGGACAGTGACTGTAATAGGGTTGGTGGGGGGGACTTGATGAAGGGGGTAGTTTAATCATCACAATATTTCTCATGTAATTGTAGGTTAATGATACTAAAATAAAATAAATTAAAAATATATATATTGAAGATGTAGACAGGCAGATATAGAGAATCCGAGTTTATCAGGGCAGAAAGCTGCATAGGAACCAGTAAGGTAGCTATACTGTCATGAATTTCAGGAGATTAGACTGGGAAAGTTTAAAAATATAGAAATTATGAAGGGGGGAAAGTCTTAGGGGAGCCCCAACTATTTTGTGACTTTTACATCCAGAAGCTGCCAAGGTTTTTACAGAGATAATTGGAGGAAAATCCCGTCATACTTCTGGAAAGGAAAGGAGAAAAGAAGCCATTTTGAGATACCCCCAGAGCATTCTGTATTAGCATTCTTTCAACGTGATCTTAAAAATATTATTTCAACAGAGCTTAACAGACTGAAAATTAACCAGAGCCTAGCTGGCCTAGGGTAAGTGAAACACCCATCTCTATCTGACACTAGCTTCTGATATGGGGAAAGGAAAATACTCAAGTGCAGCCCACACTCACTTTCTACTGGAGAGGGCAAATATACGACCCAAGCCCTCTCTAGCCTTCCAGTCTCAACCAAGGGCCAGGGAGTGGAGACTGAGAAGCATTTGGAAAGGTCATAGTTCTGGAAACCAGGCTTATTAAAATACTGATGAGACAGGGTCAGAGGTAGAGTGAGGGCCTCTGGAAAAAAAGCAAGGCTGGATATTTACAGTCAAAGCAATGTAACAATATAAAGTCCCTATGGAAACTGTCTTCAGCATTATGCACAGTCAAGGTTACACTAATTCTCTAGGGTAAAGATACCAGACTAGGAATATAGACATCTTGAGTGAGATCAGGTAAAGGTCAAAAGGCCAGGAGCAACTGCGCTTGGAATGTTTTGTGTGTTCTGCAAGGGTATCTCAGCATAACCCATGACTTCACTGTAAACAGGCATAGCAAACAGACAATAACCCAGCCCACCTTGAGTGCAGGGCAGGTGGTACAAGTCCACACCCTAAGCCCTCAATTTCCCCAAATCCTCAACTGTCTATAAATCCCCTAGACAACGCACCACCCCAGGCTCTCTTGTCCCCTCCTAGTGTAAGCCAGGAGCTCTGTCTGTCCTCTCACTGTATCTCTCAATAAAAGTCTCTTTGGCTTTCCTAAAAAATTTGTCTGGGCACTCGTCAGCCACGTAAAGACAATTAGCGTTGGCTACCAGTCTTAAGACTTGGGTGAAAGGTTTCCCGGTGTCTGCCATGCCTTGATCCCCCACCTATGGATGGATGGGAATGTCGGGGAGTGGCTGAGCCAATTTCCTACTTTCCTATCCTTATCTGCAGACTCCGAGGGCAGACCGGACTAGTAGACAGTGGTCCTTGGATCTTGGCTCCGGCTGATTGATCTGATGGCACTGAGTGAACCTCCGGCTAGGCTGCTGCCTATGTTCACAGATGAACCCTGACCTCTTGTCTCACAGATCAGATTTTCTACAGTGGGTGATTGGCTAAATAATTCCCAGGCAGTAGCAGAAACTGGTGTTTAAGAGTATACATAATCCATCTATAACTGTATGTGTAAATGGGTCTATTCTACTGATCTCCCTTCCATAGAGCCACTCATCCTGGGGCTAGGCACTTCCTTTCCTGTGACCCCAGGGAAGCAAAAAAGGCTTGTGACTCTGACCAAGGCTCTGGAAGCCAGAGGTCACACAGTCCCTGCACTTATTGAACAGTCAGGGGTCTCTCAAGGAATGACTGAAGCTCATGCAGAGAAAACTAGGAAAACTCCTAAAAGGTGCAAAGTAAGAGGACACTAGTAAGGTCCCACTAAATCCAGAGCTCTGAGGTGAGTCTTTCTGAGTGGGAAGGCAAGAGGGAAATCAAGGCAAGGAACAGATCACACTGGTAAGGAGTAGTTAAGTCCAGTAGGCCTGGCAGAGGAAGTGATTGACCACTGTCACCTAGGCTCCCAGGCAAGGGGATGCCCTCACAGAGAAAGGCTGACTAGGTGTTGTACACCTGTCTTTCTCTCTTCCAGATGGGGACTTCCTCTTCAAGGTTAAAGCCAGACATGCCTCTGGAATGCATTCTAAAGAACTCTGAGCAATTTTGATACCCAGACCTTAAAAAAGAAGTGTCTTATCTTCTGCACACTAGCCTGGCCTCAATACAAACTCTCTAATGGAGAAGCTTGGTCCCTGAGAGAAGTATACAATATAATAAGGTTATGCAGCTAAATTTATTTTAATGCAAGGAAGGGAAATAGTCAAAGTCCCATGAACTACTACAATAGGAGACTAGTTATCTAAATTTTTTGGTGAAAATCTATTCTACTTATTGGGTTCATCATTATCTTCAAAATTGGGAGGTTTTTAAACTTGACTCCCTGAAACTGAAGAAATTTACCTTCTGTAATACAGCCTGGCTTTAAATGACTGGTCTAGAATTGTACTTGCATTTCATTTCCAGGCCCCTGTGATGCCAGGGTTCTTGTTCACAAAGCCAAAGAATGAGCTTCACGAACACTCAAGGTAGGAGAGCAAGGTACAGGCTTTTATTTAGAGGTAAAGTGAGAGGAAAGAGCTCCTGGCTCACCCCATGAGGGGACAAGTGAGCCCAGGGTGGCGTGTTGTCTAGTGGATTGATAGGCAGTTGAGGATTTTTGGAAATTGAGGGCTTAGGTTGTGGACTTGTACCACCTGCCTTTCCCTCAAGGTGGGCTGGGTTGTTTTCTGCTTGCTAGGACTGTTTACAATGAAGTCACAGGTTATGCTGAGATACACTTCTTTATTTGTGAAATACTCAAGCATTCCCGGCCAAGTTGCTCTTGGCCTTTTGACCTTTAACTGATTACACTGAAGATGTCTATATTCCTAGTCTGTATCTTTACCCTAGAGAATTAGTGTGACCTTGACTTTGCATAATGCTTAACACAGAGTTTCAAAAGGGACTTCTCTGCCCATTGGCATATTGCTCTGACTGTAAATATCCCACCCTGCTTTTTCTGGAGGCCTTCACCGTACTCTGACTACACCCATGGTCCCTGTCTCACCTGGACACACACAGTCTGTATCAGTTCAAAGCCTTTATCGGCCCTGTTAGTCTGGGTCCATCTAAACCTTAACCCAGTTAGGTAAACTGCTTGCCCTTAGAGTGTATTCTTGAAAACTGAGACACTTTTAGTCAAATAAGCTAAAAGGAAAAAAGGCAACTGGATATCAGTAACTCAAATCTTTGTATCAGTTTATCTGTCTGTGTAAATGTTCTTTGAAAAGTATCACTAACTGTAGTCATTATGTCCTAATCTGTATGTTTGTGTGTCTAAGTGTATAAATGAAAGATTTTTCTACCTCCAGATGGTATTAATAAAAATATAAAGACAAGCGTTTGTAAAAATTGGTCATTCTGAAACTTCCAGAAAATTCTAATAAAAGATATTAAGCATTAATGCTAATTTAATTTGAACTGAAATGGACATGTCCTTATGGTTATCAGCTGCCTAAGTTTACCTGAAGTCATTTAAGTTGATGTTATCTGTTAAATCTTTCAAGAATAAAATGCTTAGAGGCTTGACTTTGTCTAATGTTCAGTAAAGGTTTTGTATGTAATCTAGCATAGTTGTTAGGAATGAGTAAACTAAGTGTAGCAAGTGAACACATTAATAATTGTGTGTTACAGTGTGTATACCAACAAATGGCCTGAGAATTTTTGTAGTAACCTAAAACCTTAAAGTTTTGCTAAGTAGACATATTTTGTGCTTAGTGAGAGATTGTGCTATAAACCACATGGTTCCAGAAATTAAAATGTGTTCATAAATTTATGAAACTAAAGAATGCGAGTGTAACAGTCTACAATAACCTACTTCTCAGTGTTCACTGAAAATTAAAGCTCCTAATGGTTTTAAGTTCTAATTAAAACTACTTAAAGTAATAAGGAAAACATTTCTGTATGCTAAAAGATGTGTGTTTTAATAAGAGAAGGTATAAGGAGTGGAAATTCGTTTTGTTGAGGGTAAAAGAAGGTAACTGTTCTAAAGTACAGCTTTTTATTTAAAAAGGGAGAACACTGAATGTAAAAGAAAAGTTGTAGAAAGCTTGTGGAAAAACTGATATAGTCATGCTATGTGAAATTAAAGCAAATGAGTCTCGATATCAAGTACACAGGAAAATTAGAATTTTGTTTTCAGTTAAAAAGACAAAGTTTTCTTAAACTTTTAGTCGGCTCTTAATGTTAAAAGATTAAAAACTGTTTTCTAATTGTTTTATCAAAGCAGTTTCTCATGCTTAAAGTCTCAATGAGTTGTCTGAATATTTAAGAAAATGAGATCTTAATATTAAAAGTACTGAAAGCTAAACTTTGCTAACAAGTATAACCTTCTGTACTTGTCTTTGAGGAAGTTTGTTGTCATTCTGGTTAAATAGATAAGTATTGCTTTATGGCAACCTATAATCCTATTTAAGTAACTCCCAAAGAAACTTTCTTCTGACAAGTTCCTAAAATCAAATTCAAAAAGGTACATTTACTTCTAGTTAACTATGATATTTTCCAGAGGGTCCCTAGAACATGTCAGAGGAATGGTTTTCTCATTGGGGAAAGTATTTGGCTAATTTGGCTTATTTTTCTGATATATAATTACCTACTTAATTACCTGTAAAGCACTGTCAAAGGGAATGATGCTAAACTTTGTTACTAAATGTTTTGTGTTAAAGAAATATCCAAATTTCCTTATGTCATCTGTCTTATAGTAAGCTCTCTTCACATCTTTAGCCATTGCCATTTGTAAGTCTTGTCATTTATAGTCACTGTTTTATTACTCCTAAACTAGTAAAGAACTAGATTTCAGCAGAACAGGTATTAGTTACATAAGATTAAGTAAACTAAGGAAGATGGTTTTGTGGCTTTTTGTTTCAAATGTTACTGATAAAGTGTTTTAAGCTTTTTCTCTTAAGCTGACAACAGTTTAGTAAATGACAATACCTTTATAAGCAAAATTGAAACATTTATCTTTCTCTCTACCTGATCCCTCCAGAATTAAAAAACTCTCAGTGACTATTTTTATATTTCATGGCAGTATGTTTATTTGCATAAGTTCAATAAGAATCTACTTTCCTTGTAATAAGACCAATTAATAACACTGGTTATATTAACAAGATTTTGACTGGAATGTCATACCTGAGAGACATGTGCATAAACTCATGTATGAACAGCTTTAAGGAACTAAGGTTGATTTTAGAGAGCCAACAAAGCCCCTTGGAGGAACTGGCCTGGTACCTTACTTACAGGGTTCCCAGCAGCCTTACCAGGTGAGTAAGGAAGGTCATTTCCTGGCAGGTACAGGAACATCAGAATTTCTTGGGGACCTCAAGAAGAGAAGAATTCACACAAATCTACAGGTACTTCAGGGAAAACCTGATGGCAAGTCTGGCTTGACTTTTTGGCCTTGAGAGGCCTTTAAAAGTCCAATCTGAAATTCCTTGTAAAAAGTTCCAGCAAAGCACATTTAAAAGAGCCTATGTAATCACTTGCTCTTCTTGCTGAACTTATGCAAATAATCAAGCCGTTAATTATTTTCTTAATCTTGTTTCTTCTAATAAAAATGATGGTGATTTTAGAGAAAAGTATTGTTTCAATAATGCAGCCTTATCTCTACGGAATCCTAATACTGGTCATTGGGACATAAACTAGGTCCAGAATTCCAGTTTCTTCAAAATATCTGGCTATGATTCTCTAAGTGTTTCACTTTTCTCCCATCATTTCAATTAAAGTTTTACTATTTCAAGTCCTCATATTCAGCCATGAATTCTTAATCTCATCAAGTTGAACCAAACTGGAAAATCCAACTCCAGATGTTACTACTTAACCTAATAACACAATTTGTTCTATCTTGCCTAGAAGCCATAAAACTGCAAATAGTAATAGAAATGGAACCTGAAATAGAAGTGTCCCTCTTCCAAGGCCCTCTCAACTGACCACTGATGGAGACCTAGCTGCACCCCTTACTGCGCCCCCTCTCAGCATGAAGCAGCCAGAGTGGTCATCGCCCCCTTTCCCTAGCAGCAGCTAGGGTCTCTATCTGTAGAGGGGGCAGTAAGACAGACCATGGGCTTAGACAGAGTAGGGTGAGGACCTCCAGAAAAAGCAAGGCAGGATATTTACAGTCAAAGCAATGTAACAATGTAAAGTCCCTATGGAAACTCTGTGTTCAGCATTATGCACAGTCAAGGTCACACTAATTTTCTAGGATAAAGATACCAGACTAGGAATATAGACATCTTCAGTGAAATCAGTTAAAGGTCAAAAGACCAGGAGCAACTTCGCTTGGAATGTTTTGAGTGTTCCGCAAGGGTATCTCAGCATAAACCATGACTTCACTGTAAACAGCCCTAGCAAACAGACAATAAGTTCACCTTGAGGGCAGGGCAGGTGGTACAAGTCCACATCCTAAGCCCTCAATTTCCAAAAATCCTCAACTGTCTATAAATCCCCTAGACAACGCACCACCCCGGGCTCTCTTGTCCTCTCCTGGTGTGAGCCATGAGCTCTTTCCTCTCACTTTATTTCTAAATAAAATCCTCTGCCCTGGCTCTCCTACCTTGACTGTTTTCTAAGTTCATTCTTTGACTCCACAAACAAGAACCCTGGCATCACTGAGACATAATCATAGGAGTATAGACTGCTTCCCCTCCTTCCACACTTTACTGTTTTGGGGCAGCACTGCATCTAGGGAGGTCTTTCCCAGTGCACTAATTGAAACCTCAATCTATATGGAGGAGGGTTCTTGACTCTGATCGAGAAAAAATTCTCAAACAGCTAGGATGAGTGTAGAAGAAGGGAATTCATTAAAGCAAGAGTCCATGCAGGCAATACAGAGGAAGGGAAAGCAGAGGGAGGAAAGGGAAGCTCATTAAACCTCTACTTGGCCTAGGGCAAATTCCTTGCCATCTCCTTTAGCCAAAGTCACTGGGTATCCAGTGTCCAGCCTAATCTTCAGTGTGGAAACTGAGAGCCTACCACCCCAGGATTTGGGGGAGCCACAGAGCACTGGAAGTAGTGAGATTATGTTCGGAGAACTTCTCAAAGGCAAAGAAAGGAGATTTGGGGGCTCGCTACTAAAGAGCATGATTATACAGCTGCATTCCTGTCTGGGTCACCCAGGCAATGGGAACTTGCAAGTCCAAATCAGAGATCTCAGTAGCCCTTCCATATTTGTCTGAAGTGCGACAAAGTCAGTGAAGAATTGTGCTAAAGTCCAGAAAATTGAAACAGTGAAATAACAAAGATGATTACCACAGGAAGAGTGCAGAGACAAAATGCAGTAAGTTGAGCAGTGAGAAGTCTTTAAGGTAAAGTACATACTGGAAGAAGAGGAGTGTGAGCAATCTCACAGAGAAGGTGCACTTAAAGCTTAGGATTTGTGCCTTAAATATTTCAAGACTGGGGCAAAGGGTGGGGTAGGGTGCTAGGGGCATTGACTTGACTTGTGGTCTCATTATGTCAATCTCCAGTGAGAGAGATTATGTCACCATCCATAGTCAGCCCTTTAAATATTTTGTAAGATAAATTTAACATAAGGAATTTACTGATCTGTTCTTCTCCAAGATAGTGGCTACCCTCCAGCACTGGGAACATATCATTTAGGGCTGCTTGCCCTGCTTTAAGATAGGGTGGGTTATTGGGTGATTATCATAAAATGTTTTAGGAATCTTACCTCCTAACTCCCTGGTTTTTAAAATCTTAGCCTTAAGATGGAGTCCCTTCTGTTCTTACTATACTGTTTATATCTTGGCAATTTTTTCATCATAGGCTGGAAAAATTAATCATGATGCGTGTCCTGTGTCCCTACCCTACCTCATTAACAACACATCACTAAAGACTTGTTTACAACCTCATTTTACCCAGTACATCAGGTTTAATTTCCAACAAATTATTAAAAAATATACCAAAAGGAAAAAAAAACAGCTTGAAGAGTCAGAGCAATGATCAGGACCATACTCAGATATATCAGGGGTATTGGTGTTATCAGAGAAAGAACTTAAAATAACTATGTTTAATATGCTAAGGACTTTAATGGAAAAGATATAAAACATAAAAGGACAGATTAATAATATAAGCAGTAAGATGTTAATAGTAAGGAAGAATTTTTTTTAATTCTGGAATTAAAAAAATAAATAAATGAAGAATTCCTTTGACAGGCTTTCAAGTAAATTAGACACAGCCAAGGAAAGAATCAGTGAGCCTGAAGGTGTGTTGATAGATACTTTCAAAACTGAAATCCAAAGAGAAAAAAGACCAAGAAAATGGAGTAGAATATTTAAAGTTTGTGGGACAACTACAAAAATTGTAACAAATGCATGAGGGGAATGCCAGAAGGGGAAGAAAGATTCAGAAGAAATATTTGAAACAATAATGACTGGCAATTTTCCAAGTTTAATGCAGACAACAAACCACAGATTAATGAAACTCAGAAGATGCCAAACAGAATATATGTCAAAATATCTACATTAAGCATTACCATAATCAAACTACAGAAATTCAAAGACAAAGAAAAAAAACTTGAAAGAAGCCAGACAGAAATGCCTTAGTTATAGAGAAGGAAAAATAAGAATTGTATCAAACTTCTCTTCAAAAACTATGCAAGAAAGATAATAAAATAAATATTTAAAGTGTTGCAATAATAATAATAATGGCACCAACCTAGAATTGTGAATCCAGTCTAATTATCTTTAAAATTAAATAAATAAAGGCTTTCTCAGACAAAAATTGAGGGAATTTGTCACTGGTAGACTTGCCTTTCAAGAAATTTTAAAGGAAGTTCTTTAGACAGAAGGAAAATAATGTAGGTCAGAAACTCAAATCTACATAAAGAAAAGAAAACCATTAAAGAAGGAATATGTGATGGTAAAATAAAGTATTTGTTATTTCTGTATTGATTAAACAGATAACAGTTTGTTCAAAGTAATAGCAGCAATGTGTTCAGTGATTATAGCTTATGGAATAAGTAGAATGAAGGACAAATTGATAGAAGAGATAGGCGAGAGGAATTGGGAATACATTGTTATAAGATACTTGTGCAACCTGTGAAATAGTATGATGTTATTTGAAAGTGAAGTTGGCTTAGTTTTAAATGTATATTGAAAATTCTAGGGCAAACACTAAAGAAAAGTTAAAAATATAATTGATATGTACATAAGAAAGGATAGAAATGGCATCTTATAACATATTCAATTAAAACCACAATGGCAGAAAATCAGTGGAAGATAAAAATAGAAACGAAAAAATTATAATGAATAGAGAACTAACAAATGTGGTATATATTAACCCAATTATGTTGATAGTCACTTAAAACCTCAATGGTCTAAATATGCAAAAGATTGAGATTGTCAGAGTAGATCAAATAAGACCCAACTCTGTTGTCTACAAGAAAAACATTTTACATATAGACATGTTTATATTAAAAATAAAGTGATGATAAAGATATACTCCGAAACATTAATCAATGGAAAGCTGGAGAAGTTTAATTTCAGGCTGATTTCAGGGACAGAAAAATTATCAGTGATAAATAGGGGCATTACATAATTATAGTGGTGTCTAGTCTCCAAGAAAACCTAACAATTCTTACTGTGTATGCACCTAACCGCCGTGTGTCAAAATACATGAAGCGAAAAATGATAGAACTGTTGGGAGAAATATCCGAATCTACTATTATAGTTAGAGACTTCCAATACCCTTTTATCAGGAGTGGACAGATACAGCAGGCAGAAAATTAGTAATAACATAGTTGAATGGAACAGTATGATCAATCAACTATCTAATTGACATTTGTAGACTACTTCACCCAACAAAGCAGAATATACATTCTTTTCAAGCTCACATGGAATATTCAAGAAAAAGGACCACATTCTGGGCTATAAAACACACCTTATCAAGTTTAAAAGTATAGACCAAAATAAAAGACTTAACTGTTCAGTGGCCCAGTTATTATTAGTATTCTTGCTTCTAAAACATCATGGAATAACTCTAGTCAGGGAGACCACTGGGCTTTGTGTGTTCCCCAAACCATAGCTCCTTCTTCCTGTTTGGCAGGATCTGTTTTTCAATGTTTGCACTTGTCCAAGGTCCACAATCAGGAGGCTAGTCCTGAATTCAGCCCTGTAAGACAATTCTGTTTCAAGGACAGATTCTTGAGTAGTGGCTGCTTGTCTGGCTTCAACTTTAATCTCTATAGTTTTCTGCCTACATGGTCAGGACTTTATTGCCTTCTCCTGAAGTCCCAGTGGTGGTTGACCCAGGAGCTTGCTAAGACTTTAGACTCTATTTCTAGTCTTCCTAGTTGTCACTCTATATTCTCTCTCTGGTGCAAGGGTTTTCAACGAGTATCTGCCTGTCCTCATTAGCAGGGCTCAGGTAAAATCCCTGTCTACATTTTTCTCTTTCTTCGGTCATATTCTTACAACCAGGGACAGAGTATAATGTCTTGAAGCTAGGACCCATCATTTATGAGGCAGGTGGAGAAAAGAAAACTTAATTATTCCCATTTTTTAGATAAACATACTGAGATCTAAGGCAGTTCAGAGGCTAGTCCAAGACTGTAAAAGCCCCAATTTTGGGGGAAGGAAAAATGTTGATTATTGTGTCTCTGCATGCCAAAGGTCTCTATTTTATGCATACATCCAGACTTTCCTACTTGACCTCTATGAGCTCAGTTTCCTTCTTTAATTAGTATGACATAAAACGAAAGTAAAGAAAGAATAAAAAACACATTTTGTTTTTACAATCTGGCCTAAATCCAATCTAACCTGACAAGGCCAAGTCTGTCTTTTTGTGGTGCCAATTATTTAAAGGACATTGATGCCATGGCATCATTAAAGTAATGGCAAAGACAGATTATAGGACATTTCAGATTAATTGATATGTTGTTCAAATTGTTCAATAAAATAAAGCATTGGGTCACAACACTAATTTTTCAATGTGGCATAGGAATTAAAATGATTTACTAGAGATAATTGTCAAATATAAAAGATGGAAGTAAACGAGAAATAAAAAATATATGTAAAACAAATAGCAAATTTGTTAGTGTAAATCCAACCACATCAATTTCATCAGTTACATTAAATATTTTAAATTCCACTTTAAAAGTGAAGATTGTTAAGGCTGGATAAAAAACAAACAAGATCCGACTTATGTTATCTATAGGAGTCATGCTTTTGTTTCAAGTAGTTTGTTTTGTTTCAAAGGTACGAATAGATTGAGAGTAAAATATTGACAAAGATGTATCATGTAAGCAGCAATCTTAAAAATATCAAGTAGCTATACTAATATCAAAAAAATAGATTTTTGGACAAGTCTTTTCTAGAGACAAAGGACATTTTATAATATTAAAAGGGCCATTTCATTAATAATATAACATTTATAAGTATATATACACCAAAAGCAAAGACACAAAATATATAAAGCAGGACCAGACAGAACTGAAAAGAAAAATAAACTTTAAGAAATTCATTTGAGGATTTCAGTACTCTACTCTGTTATAGATAGTACAGTTAGACAGTTTTCAGTGAGGACTAGAATACCTGAATAACACCAGCAACACTATTAACCTCATAGATAAAACAATCCACCCAAACAAATGTTAGACTCTGGCAAACGGACTCCACCCTTGGACTATGGGGCGTTTTTGCTCTATGATTGGAAAACTATTGTCACCTTCCTTTGTGCAATTGGGAGCTGTGATATAGATGTCAATATGACATAGAAAATCCTTTTCCTACAGTCCTATTTAATGCAGAGCACTTATGATGGGGTGGAATGTTGGCATCTGTCCTCTGCTGAATTGATAAAGGGGTGAGGATTCATGTTTTATAGTCTCAGCTCTATGATGTGGAAGACCAGAGATATTATTCATCACTTCAGCATGCATGTCTGTGAGAAAACCAGCTTTTCTCTAGGTCTAGGGTCCTGGCATTACATTTGTAGCTGTACAATATAGTAAAGACTGAGCCACTACCTCACCAAACTACCAAAATTGAATGCCTTAACCATTTGGCTAGTTCTGGTTTCCATGAAATTTGCATGAGACCTGTATGTAAGTATCAGGTATTATATAGAATTCAATCCTTACCCATGACTCCACAAAAGACACATACAAAACAAGTATCATAAAAGTTGATGAGGTCTAGTGTTATATAGTCTTCTGACTCAAAAGTGAGGCAATTAATACCAAATAAGTTAAGTACAAAATTATCTGAAAAATACTTTTTAAAGTATTCAAAGAGATTAAAGGCAAAATATGAGTCATGAAACAGAAACAGGACTAGGAAGTTAAGAACAAAAAATTAGAAGACGTGAAGAAAAATCAATAACAATTTTAAATAATATAAACTGAAGCAATTGAAATAAAAGTAAATCTCCATAGACAGGTCAAATAATAAATTAGACACAAATGAAGGCATTTCTAGTGAAATGGAACTATATCCAGAAAACCTTACAGAATGGTACTCAGAGGTATAAATAGGATACTATATGAATTAAGTTTGAAACATAGAAAAAGAATTGGAATCTCCACCATTCCTTTAGTAGAATTCCTTATAACTTTAACGAAGTGGAAAAACACTCAAGAGTCCAAATTACAAGTGAGAATGACCATCAATTTCTCATAATTAAAAATTTCATGAGTTGCCATATAAATTAAAAAGACCTACAGTGCAAAGATGTAAAGGAAAATATCTAAAAACCATAGCAAAGTGTAGAACATAGATTATGGTACATCCCAGAAGCCATAAGAACAAAAATAAGTTTATTTACCAAGGTATGACTACAAATAAATCCATTCAGATTGACTTGATCAGCAATACCACTTAACTTCTAGGACAGTTATGTGCCTGGTTGTGTGTGTCGCTGTGGTTACATGACTGTATACATATATCAAAATGCATTGATGTGTACATTAAATTTGTGCATTTTACTGTATGCACTCAGTAAAAACATAACATATTTGTTGAGTGAATAAAGTTTCCTAAGGAAATTTTTTTTTAATTGAAAAAAGAAACATCAAAACTATTTTGGGTAAGAAAGAAAGACAAATACATTTCCTAGACTTAAAGCTGTATTTAAGTATCTCAGATACACCTAAAATTAATGAGGGAAGACAAATGTAGAAATGTAGAACAAGTGTAGATTAAAAGTCATGGAGATATAACAAAAAGGTGAGAGAACCTTGTGACCATACTTATAAGAAGGTTCCTATATAAGCATGCTTTTGCTACAAGGTACAGGAATGAAGATGTTATGTCTCAGTTACAAGTGGCAGCTTTGTTTGTTGCTTTAGAGAAGCTGCAGTAGCTGCAGCAGTGTGGCTACATAAATATTCACATAATAACTGCAATTGCAGATTCAGGCTATCTTGGTGGCAGAAGACATACAAAAAGTTTTGTGTTGTGTAAACTAACATAGAACAGTAACCCAAACTCTCCCAGGAACCTCTTGCAAATAGCTGATCCAGAAAAACCTAATTCATTAAATAATATAATGAAAAAACAAATAGTAGAGCATTAGAATCATATTATAAGGAAAAAATAGAGAAAATGAAAAGACTCAGAAAAAGGTGGCTATTGGGCCAACGAAAATTTTTAGCATAAATTCTACCATAAATAAATGAAAAGTAAGTAATAACTCTTAGAAAAGAAGAAAACAAAAATAAATGTGACAACTCAGGGAAGAGATTAGATACCAAATGGAGATTAAACCTTATCTGACAGAAATCAGACGAGTAGAAAAGAGAACAAAGTAAACAATAATTCACACAGGAATATAAATGAAATTTGAAGAAATATAGGTAGGAAGTGGTACTACAGAAACTTAGAAGACAGCACTATGAAAAATGAGCAAAATAAAATGAAAGTAAAGAAAAATTAGGATTGGTGAGAAAATGAAAGAAAAAAAAGCCAAGTACAACACTTTTACATGCATGATGACTGTCCCTGTCATGAGATAATAGAAAATATATATATATTGATTTCTGCCCTCAGTTACTGGCACATAGCTCCTAAAACCTTTGTAATTTCCTAAGTGTAAAAGTACGAGGAGCATGTCTGTTCTAATAATTGGTCTGTGACCCCATCCCTGACACAGGGCTCATAAAACCCTTGTAAATTCCTAAGTGATAAGAGCATTAGGAGCATCACTTGAGCTAATGAGGTGACTCTGCGTGGGCTCCTGGAGGGCTTCTGGATGGGTGATGGTCAACAGAAGGACCAAACCATGATTAGGAGCCAGGAATTTTCAGCCCTACTCCTCATCCTCTAGAGAGGGAAGAGTGGTTGGAAATTGAGTTAATTACCATGTTAGCATAAGGAAGTCTCCATAAAAATGCCAATACTGCTGGGCTTGGAGAGCTTCCAGCCTGGTGAACACATACACATACCAGGAGGATGATGGACTCTGAATTCATGGGGACAGAAGTTCCTGTGCTCAGGAACTTCCCAAACAGTGCCCTAGGTATCTCTTCATCTGATTATCTGTACTCATTATCACAGCCTTTAATAAACAGGTAAAGGGAGTATTTCCCTAAGTTCTGTGAACCACTCTAGCAAATAAATGAACCCAATGAGGGAGTCAGAATCTTAGATCTAAAGCCAGTTAATTAGACACAATGGTGTAGTCTGGGCTTGTAACTGGGGTCTGGACTGTGTGTGTTATGGGGGAGCAGTCTTGTGGGATGGAGCCTGTGGGACCTGCTGCTATCTCCATATAGATAGTGTGAGAATTGAGTTGACTTGTAGTACCCCCAGCTAGTGCCATAGAGAATAGATTGGTGTAGTAACTCCACAGATTTGGTAACTAGAAGTAACAAAAGTGAAGTATTGTGAGAGTGGCAGTAGTAAAGGAGACACACAGGAGGGAAGAACTGGAGATTTTCCTAATATTCACCCCTAAAGAAGAAAATTAAGATGATGATGATAAATTTACAAGGACAGCAATCTAGTCCAGATGGTTCCCTTCTGCTTCTCTTCTTAGCAAAACAACAAAACACTCCCTTACCTTCCCTCACTGCCAGGCACCCACTCCCTAAGCTCACTCCCTAAACTCACTCACCCTGGCTTCCTCACTTGCTGTGCATGTAGGAATGTTGCAGATACAGAAGTAGAAAGATATACACTGCTCCCTTTGCCTTTGTTCAGGCTCAGACCTTGGGAGATAACTCCCCCCTGAGCCTGCCAGTGTAAAAATAAGACCTCAACACTCCAAAACCTCTGGGTGCTGCTTGGTTCTTCCATCAGTGACCCATTCCAGGTTTTCCAATATCCGTAACATTTGGTTCCCTGACTGGGAAACCCAATGGCGCTGGCCCTTTGTTGCCATTGGTTTGGGGCAATGGTGAGGCAGTGACAGAACGGGTGAGCAAAATGGAGAAGGCGTGCTTTGCCTGATCTTTCGGCAGTCTCCTGCCTGGTTGTCCCAGGCTGGCCCCACTCCACTATTCCCACTGGACTCAAGGAGGCTTGGCAGGCGAGGACCTGGTTCCAGCGTTGAATCCGGTGAGGCCCCGGGGCCCCTGAACCAGCGAGTGCCACCCATTTAGGTGAAAGGAGAGCCTGATCACCTCCTGGAGACCTCTTAGAAGTCTCACAGGTAGACATTCCCAGGGGGAATGTTTAAACTCTGGTCTTAGTGTGTGAGTGAGCGTGCTGGGCACCTGAAGCCATTCAGTCTGCACTGTATCTATCTGTGATTCCACGGCCTGTGCTATGGAATCTGATTGTGCCCTTCACCATATTTGAGGTCAGCTGCCACGACATAATGGTGACTCAGCTTCACCTGACCTGACCTTATACGGGTGCATCTTTGTCAAGGCTAATCAAAGTTTCCGAGAGGAGCGCGAATGGATGGGCATCTGACTGGCCTCCTCTCTAGAGGAGCCACCCCTCCCTTGTCTGTTGTCATGGCATCGTTACACAACACGTTATGGGGTCAGGGCACAGCAAACCCACAGTTCTTGACACTATGATAAAAAATTTCATGAAGGGATTTTCAGAATACTACAGAGTAAAATTAACTCCTAGCAGGTTGAAAGCCCTGTGTGAATCTGAATTACCCAACTTCAGTGTAGGGTGGCCTCTAGAAGGGACTCTAGATGTCCCAACAGCCTGCCGACTCTGGCAGCTCATCACTGGAGATGCAGGTCATCCTGACCAGTTCCCATACATTGACTTCTGATTAGGAGTTGCCCGGACTCTCCGTGGTTGGGTGCGATATGTTGCAACAGGCAGGGACAGGGTAGGGTCTTAGTCACCTCAACAAAGAAGCCTGCAAAAACTCAGAAGTCTAAGTCTCCACGGATTCTTGCTGGTTACCCAGAGGAAGAGCTAATATTGTCCCCACCTTATGTACCCCCAAGTCCATCAGCACCCAGCCCCCGGGTCCCAGACACCTCCCGCCGTTGGCCTCCTGACCACCTTCAGAACCAGTGGACCCATTCTCCCCTGGACTAGCAGCCAGACTGAGCCCTCAGCCAGATTAGGCACTTTCAGATGCCGGTGTGAGAGATGCGGGAGCCTGAGAGGCGTGATGAGGACGGGACCACCCAGCCAGGCTGGTACATGCTTTACTACCAATCCTTCTCCACAACTGACCTCCTCAATTGGAAACACAACACCCTGTAGTACTCAGAGACGCCACAAGCCTTGGTTTATCTAATGGAATCCCTCTTCCAAACCCATCAGCCAAACTAGGAAGACTGCCAACAGCTTCTCCGTACCCTGTTCAACATGGAGAGAGGAGGCAGATTATAAAAGGGGCCCACCAATACCTAGAAGAGCACGCACCAGCTGGGGTCCTTGATTCAGGTGGATGGGTTGAAACTGCTGTGCCAGAGGAGTGCCCTGAGTGGGACTTCACCATCCCTGAAGGACAGCACCAGATCTGCCAATATCAGGTAGCCCTCCTCCAGGGGATCAAAACCGGGTCCAAAAAGCCTATGAACATGACCAAGGTTTCTTTAGTCACTCAAGAACCAGAAGAATCTCCTGGGGACTATTATGAAAGACTATGTGGAGCTTATTGCATCTACACCCCTTTCAACCTTAAGTCACCAGGGAGCCAACAGATGGTCAACACTGCCCAAGCTTCCCCAGACATCAGGTGAAAGCTCTAAAAACTTGAGGGCTTCACTGGGATGAATATCACTCAGCTGACTGAAATTGCCAATAAAGTATACATGAACAGAGAAGTTCAGGCTGACAGGGATGCTGAAAGAAGAGTGAAGAAAGAGGCCAGCCTCCTGGCAGCCACCCTAAAAGAGATGACCAAAAGGCAGAGAAAAGTTGGCTGCCAAGAAGGGGGAAGCCTAGGACGCCCCTAGCCAGGGACTAGTGTGCTTACTGTAAAGAAAAGGGGCATTGGAAGAACGCATGCCCCAACCGAGGCAAAGACCCAAGGCCCAGTTATTACCAGGAGGAGCTTCACGGGGAAAGACTCATTGGCCTGGCAGGAACAGACTCAGATTGACAAGAACTGGGCTCTCTCACACTTGGCCCCCATGAGCCCATGGTCAAAATGAAAGTTGGGGCCAGAACATGACTTTTAGGGTTGACACAGGGGCAAACTACTCTGTGGTTACTCTCCCTGTAGCCCCTCTCAGTAAAAAGACTGCAACTATTCTCAGAGCCACTGGGACAGAAGCAGTCCAGCAACACTTTTGGCAAGCCCCCAGTGTGAACTTGGAGGCCACAAGGTCCAACATGAGTTTCTCTACCTGCCTGAGTGGCCCATTCCCCTCCTTGCCCAAGATATACTCTCAAAGCTTGGAGCCCAAATAACTTTTGAACCAACTGGACACACCAACCTAAAACTAAACCCAGGCCAAGAAGAGTCAGGGTCCCTCGGACTGGCAATAACCACATCCAGGGAAGATGAGTGGAGGCTATTCTGTGCCCAGACCCTCTCAAGTAGCCACTTGAATTCAGAGCTGCCTTCCCCTGAATATGGACTGAAGACAACCCACCTGGACTTGCTCATAAATGAGCCCCTGTCATTGTAGAACTGACTCCAGTAGCCCATCCACAAAGACAGCAGCAGTAACCCCTCTCACAAGAGGTGAGAGCAGGCATCCAGGAACACCTGACCAGACTCAAAGAGGCAGACATTCTAATCAAGTGTCAGTTGCCCTGGAACACCCTGCTTCTACCAGTCAAAAAGCCAGAAGGAGGGTGCCGACCTGTTCAAGACCTGCGAGCCATTAACAAAGTGACTGTCTCTTTACACCTGGTGGTCCCAAACCTGTACACCCTCCTCAGCCAGATCCCAGAGTCTGCCAAATGGTTCACTTGCCTAGACTTGAAGGATGCCTTTTTCTGCCTTCAACTGGCCCCCCACAGCCAGCTCTTATTTACCTTTGAATGGATTGAACCAGATACAGGGCAGCAGATGCAGTTAACATGGATGCAGCTTCCACAAGGGTTCAAGAACTCACCCAAAGAGAAGGAGTTGCCCCCTTTGAAGACCTTGTGATAGACTTCATGGATGTCCAGTCAAGCAGAGAACTTAGATACCTCCTAGTAATACTGTGTACCTACTCTGGGTGGGTCAAAGCCTTCCCAACCAGGACAGAATGAAGCCAGGAGGTAGCCAAAGTTCTCCTGAGAGAATTTGTGTCCCAGTTTGGCCTACCATCTATAATTCACAGTGACAATGGGCCTGCCTTTGTACCAGATGCAGTACAAATTTTAACTAAATCTCTCAACATTACCTGGAAACTCCACACTGCATACAGGCCACAAAGTTCAGGGAAAGTGGAGTGAATGAATCACACCCTCAAGGGAACCCTAGCTAAGTTTTACTAAGAAACTGTCCTCTTGTGACCATACTTACTGCCCCGGGCTCTCCTGCGTGCTTGCTGCACACCTGGAACTCAAGGATTTTCCCCTTTTGAATTAGTGTGTGGATGCCCTCCCCTGTGTCTAGGAAGCATCCCAGGGAACCTACACCAGATAGGAGATAAGGGAGCAAGAGAAAAACTCCAAGCCTTGGGAGCCACCCTAAATAAGCTACAACAATACACCATACAAAGAGCCCCAATCTCTTTAGGAAACCCAGTGCATTCCTTCCAAGCTGGTGACTCAGTCTGGGTCAAAGATTGGAAAAGGGGCCTCCTCAAACCTCAGTGGACTGGCCCCCACATTGTTGTTCTAACCACTCCTACTGCCCTCAATGTTGCAGGCATCACTCCGAGGGTTCATCATTCTAGAGTGAAAAGGCCCATCATCCTGACAAAGAAACACATCTGTGAAAGGCCCAGCCAGACCTCCAGAATCCTCTCCGCCTCGACATCTGATGATTCCCCTCTGTCTAATGGACACCTGTGCGCTATGGATCCTAGCCTTCTTTTGAGTGGTATCTTTCTTCCTGGGTATTGGTCTATCTGCTGTTGCCTCCCCCTCCTGGACTGGACTATTCCTCAAAAAGTTGCCTTTTCTATTGTCTGTTGGGTAATCCTAGGTTGTTTTGCTATGCTTACCTGTTTCTTTTAACTATACTCAACCCTCAGCCTGCATCCCCCCACAATACACCATAATGTTATCTCTATACCTATTGGGACTGTGCTTAACTACACAAACCATGTAAAAATGGAGAAACTCTAAGCTTTATAACTTTACATTGTCTTCAAGGGGAAAAATCCTAGTTCGAAGTGGTTGGAAGTATGAATACAAGCCATCTAATTCTCTAACAATCATACCAGGTCCCGTATTAATCCTTAACTTATCACACCTGTTCTCATGGGGCCACTTAATCTATTGTAATCAATGGGGTTGCGTCTGGGAAAGTAACAAAGTATATATGTGTCCTGATAAGCCCCCTGAAACCCAGGAAATGAAACTTTGCAACAGCCCCAGACAGTTTTATTTCCCCCAGGGGACATGTGTTGCTGTAGCCACCTATTCAGGGGGCAAGTTAAGAACCCCTGGTTAGCTTTAAACCAATTAGGATGGACACTTAACCTCACCATAAAACAACCCCTACATTACCAATGGGGAACTGGGTACGCTTGGGGAGTCCAGCTGTACAAGCCTGAATATGATCCAGGAGTTCTAATAACCATTCAGCCTAAAGAGCCGAGATTTGCCCTAAGGTGACATGGACCCTTAGCAGGCTTAGGAGACCCATACTTCCATCCCCATAAAGTTCTCCGTAAGGGCCCTAAACTATCCCCGGCAGAAGCTTCACCCCACCCAAAGAGAAAAACGTGACGAAATCCTAGCTTATTTCCTATGTTGCAAAATATGCACCAACTCCTAAATATAACAGTGCCTGAGCGGGCTAAAGACTGCGGGATGCGCCTTAGAGCCAGACCTCCTTACTATATTGGACTAGGGCTCACTTTACCTCCCGTCACTGTTCATAATCATTCCCAGAGCCACAACTAACTATGGGCGACATAACAGAAAATGCCACCTGCCTCTGGACCTCTAATAGCTCCTTTGAGCCACAGAAAAGAGGCTTTTCTGACATCTGTGCTAATAAAATCACTGTTACTGAATTTTTAATTTTCCTGGCCCCAAAAGGCACATGGTGGGCCTGTGAAACCGGACTGGTTTGATATATCTATAGTGCTGCCCAGCCTGGACTGTGCATCCTTGTTTGAGTGCTATCCCAAATATTTACTTATAGTGGGACTGAAGGAATCTACCTCCTTTCCGCTGGTGAGATTTCCCAAGCAAAGTGGGCTGCCCCCTTGCTGATCCCTGCTCTAGTCGGGCTCAGTGTAGCCGGATCAGCTGAAGTGGGCACAGCTGCCCTAATACAGGGAGACTTAGGGCTCACTACCCTAACACAAGAAGTTAGTCAAGATTTAGACCAGCTTGAATCCGCCAAGAATCAGCTTCAAGATCAAATTGATTCCCTGGCTGAAATGGTGTTGCAAAATTGTAGAGGACTTGACCTCCTATTCATGTCCTCGGGAGGCTTATGCGTAGACCTCGGAGAAGATTGTTGTTTTTATGCAAACCAGTCTGGCATAGTTAGAAGCTCTCTAGCCAAAGTAATAGAAAACATCCAGCATAGGAATAAGATGCTAGAAAAAAAAAAGTCCTGGTTCCAGGGATGGTTTGAATGGAATCCATGGCTAACAACTCTTCTAACTGGCCTTGCTGGGCCAGCAGTTCTGTTGTTCCTTGGACTATTACTGGGACCCTGCATATTTAATTGGCTCATTAACTTATCAAGGAACGCATTTCGTCCATACAGCTCATGTATATGCAGAGCCGTTATGACAATGTCACAAACCAGGAGATGATGCCCCCTAAAACAAAGTGTTTGAAGGGGCATCAGAGGGGAGAGTGACAGGGAAAAATTTACAAGGACAGCAATCTGGTCCAGGTGGCTCCCTTCTGCTTCTCTTCTTAGCAAAAACAACAAAACACTCCCTTAACTTCCTGCTCTGCCAGGCCCCCACTCCCTAAGCTGACTCCCTAAATTCATTCCCCCTTGCTTGCTCGTTTGCTGTGCAAGTAGGAATGTTGCAGATTTGGAATCAGAAAGATATATTGCTCCCTTTGCTTTTGTTCAGGGCTCAGGCATTGGGAGATTACTCGCCTCTGAGCCCGCGGGTGTAAAATTAAAACCTCTACACTCCAAGACCTCCGAGTGCTGGTTGGTTCTTCATCAGTGATCCAGTCAGGTTTTCCAGTATTTTCCATAACAATGGCATAGGATAAATTTTTCAAGATAAAATTCTAGAGAACTATCCAGACAAAAAGCAACATTTAATCCACATAAGACATTACACACTATGTGTCAGGACATCATGAGCTAGAGCAGACAATAATGACTCATGTCCTACAAAAATGACTGGAATTCAAATACAAAGACATAAGCCTTTGAGAATCCATGCAAATTAACATGTCATTTATAAAGGAGAAAAAATCTGGTTTGCTTCATATTTGTCCATAGAAACATCCAAACACCAAATGATAGAGCAACACATTTTTAAAATCCTCAATGAGGAATGATTCCATAGAG
This sequence comes from Phataginus tricuspis, assembly GCA_029783875.1. Classification (NCBI taxonomy): domain Eukaryota; kingdom Metazoa; phylum Chordata; class Mammalia; order Pholidota; family Manidae; genus Phataginus; species Phataginus tricuspis. The sequence continues at coordinate 71,423,616 of JAQQAC010016209.1, forward strand.
TGATGGTGACACCTTAAATCTGCATCTCTGTGTACAACCTCCAAAAAGCACGTACAGTTCAATAGAAGGAGAAAATAAAACCATATATAACCAAGTCTTTCAGAATAACTAAGACATCAAACTACCAATTCTCCATTCAGTTGTAAAGCTCTTACCTGTACAGATAAAAAGTAACAGAGAATATATTCTCCAATTCATTTTATTGATGGTTTCATTCATTGTGCAGAAGCATTTTAGATTGATGTAATCCCACTTGTTTATTTTTGCTGTTGTTTCCTTTGCATGGAGAGGCATATCCAGAAAGCAATGGCTAATATCCAAGAATTTACTGCCTACATTTTCTTTTTGGTCTTTTACTGTTTCAGGTCTTATATTTATGTCTTTAATCCATTTTGAGTTTATTTTCATGTACGATGCAAGAAAGTGATCGTTTCTTTCTTATGCATGTAGCTGTCCAGATTTCCAAACACCATTTATTGAAGGGATAGTCTTTTCCTCATTGTAAATTCTTGCCTCTTTTGTCATATATTAACTAACCGTATAAGCATGGGCTTATTACTGAGTTCTCTATTCTGTTTGATTGATCTATATGTCTAAATTTTTTGCCAATACTATAATTTTTATCCTTATAGCTTTCAATAAGGGGTTTATATCTAAAATACATAAAGAAGTCATGCAACTCAACACCAACAAAATACATAGTATGATTTAAAAATAGGCAGAAACTGAATAGACATTTTTCCAAAGAAGACATACAGATGGCCAACAGAAACATGGAAAGTCTCTCAACATCACAAATCATCAAGCAAAGCAATCAAAACCACAGTAACATCACTTCACACCAGTCAGAATGGCTAATATCCAAAAAACAAGAAATAATTCTCGAATTAGGAAAATATTTCAAGTAAAAACAAATATAAACCAAGGATCTTGTAGCTACACAAAGAGCCACAAAGTACCAAGGTTACAAAAATATTTTGAATACGCAAGAACTAAGGGAATGCCCTTCCCTACAGCCTTCTTAAGAAAATTTCAAAAGGTCAAATTTCAGCCAATGACTTGGGAATTCCATCATAAAAACTCTTAGAATATATTTATATAACTCTACATAAAATAAAAATTTAAACAAAGTTAGTTGTTAAGGTGACACAGTGAAATATTACTGATTAACAGTATAAAAATGTTATGTTATAAAAAGTGGAAACTGACAAGGAAAAGAAGGTAGGAAATAGACTAAGTGTACTGATTGCCTTTTCTGTATTAGCTGAAACTAATAAAATATCATTTAAAACTGAAAAATAAAAATATGGAAGTATAAATTTATTAACAGTAAAGGTATGAAAAGTAAGAAAAATATTATTAAATAAAACTAGGTTATGAAAAGGAGAGAAGAGGAAAAGTATATATGTGATTATTTTTATCATTTATCAATAGAACAGTGGCTCTTAAATTTTTAAAATATGAAGGAGTACAAATAGCTTTTATTTAATTTAGGCTATGTCTATTGATAGCATATCAGAACTTAAAAATGAGAAATTTTCATTATTTATTTGATTTTAAAATTACCATAATATATCTATTAATGTTAATACATACATTTCTGAAAAATAGCTATATTTTCCAAAAAAGAAGAGCAGTTAATGAGGAGTGGTATAGTTCTACATTTTGTAAATCTCTTAAATATCTGACCAAATAGTAGACAGCTGGATTCTCATATCTGTTTCTGCATTCAGTCTATTGCTTCATCATACATTTTGTAGGCTTTGGACAACTACTCCAGACATAAAAGAATGAGAATAAAAAGGAAAACAGTGTTATGAAAACAGGTTTGACACAACAAACTCTTCAAAAGTGTCTTGGGACTCTCAGAAGCCCCAAGAACATTGCTTGAGAATGCAAATAGAGGAAAAAACAGGACTTGTCAAACATAAATAGAAGAGTAATAATATTACATGAATTTATCATCATTATGCAAACCAAAAAAGTTACACAAAAACCTTTCTTATATGAGAATAAGTACAAATAGAAAACAAAAACCAAACAGATCAGAACAAAAAAACTTTTAAAAATATACATCAGTTATAAACTGAAACAGAAAAGTAAAATGGGATCAAACAGATTTGTCAAATCTGTTGCTCAAAACAAGGAGGCCATAAGATTGAGGTAATGCAAATGCCATGGCAGCCGACATAAGCAAGCCAGAATCCAAGCCTGTAAATTCCTCAACAGTATGGAATGAAAACCTAAGGGCACTTAATTACAGAAAACTAAGATTTAAGCTATAGCCAATCAATAACTTCCTTACATTGCTTCTGCTTTATCTCTATAAAAGTCTGTTCCTAGCTCCTGTTGGTGGAGTACTCCCAACCACTTCCAGTTTGGCAGTGCCTAATTTCAATCAATTTTTGCTCAAATAAACACTTAAAGTTTTTAATATGTCTCAGCTTATTTTTTAACACTGTGAAAATAAATGGCACTAAATTCAACAATTGAAAGACAAAAAAAAAATTGGATCACAATCCAAAGCTCCACTTTAACTACATACAGGGCACATCTAAAGCAATATATGTAGAACACGAAAATGAGAAGCGTGAGAAAAGTTGTACTAGTCAAATGCAAATAAAAATAAATTTGGGATCACAAATAACAAGATGTTATAATTAACATCAAAAGAATTAAGAACTTTTGGTACAGTTTATAATGCTAAAAAGATGAAATTCAGAATGAAGATAAAACATTATGAAAAGATAACCATCAAAGAACATTGTATCAACATCCATAAAGAAAATTTTACAGAATATATGAGGACAAATAAAGATAAATATGTAAATATCAACATAATTCTAATTCTCTGACAGATCAAGTATGAAAAGTTAAGTATATTGACAGAAAAATTGAAACAATATAATTACAAAGTTTTTGATAAATCATATATATCTTACTCTGTGTCCTAAAAATAAATAATATGCATTCTTATTAGGTGTCCATGGAACTTTCATATTGACTAAATATGGACTTAAATCAAACTTTAGTGAATTCCAAGATGAAAAATAATCTAGAACTATTCTCTGAAATATTGGACAATTTAAAAAAACACCTTTCTGGAATCTCATAATAAATCTCTCTTAATGAAAGGTCAAATCAGAGTGGAAATACAACAGAAACTGTATATGTCTCAAAAATAATGAGAATGAGAAACTGAAATATCTAGAAAGTGTTCAGAGAAAAGTTCTTAACATAGAACTATTCATTCACAAAGGAAAAAAATGTCAAAAGCACTAAGTATGCAACTTTAGAAATTAGAATTGGAACAAAACATATTGAAGAGAAGAAAATGTTCAAAATTATTATATATAAATTATGTTAATTAATTGGAAAAGAAAACTGTACCTACTAAGTGTATACAAAATTATTTCTGTGAAAAATCCAATAATTCAGATACCAAAGAGAGAGCATGAATATAATAAACGAAATTATAAGAAGGAAATAACTATAGCAAAACAGAAATCAAATATACATAAACTTACACAAATGTATTTTTCTGCGAAAGTAATTTGCTCATACTTTCTCCAGAGGTGGTGAAACACCTGAAGAGATTAATTTCCATAAAATAAGGAGATTTGACACTTTACACTTTGCCAAAACAAACCAAAAAGGCTCAATTTATATCATAGAGAATTTATACCAATGTTGCTTATCTCAGTGCTGTTTATCATGTTCCAGAGCTGAATAAAAAATAATTTCTTTCAGTTCTTTTAAAAAAAAAAACTTCTCGTTGATAGTAGAAGGCCACAAAGATTGAACAAAAAGAAAACTACAGACCAACATCCATTATGAATATTTACACAAAACTCTAAGTAAAACACTGACCATATAGCAACATATTAAAATATTATACATTACCAATAAGATTTACTCCAGAAGTACAAAAATTAACAACATTGGGAAATATATTAATGCTCTTTATCACTCATATGACAAAAAAGCATATTATTTCTATAGCTAGGCATTTGCAATCCATTCTTATTTAATTATAATCTCAATAAAATAGGAAAAATTAATACTTCATAAGCACAATAATATATGCCAATGCTTACAGAGAATATCAGATTTATTCAAATTTGTTAGAAATGAGAAGTATGCCCGCTGTCACCTGCATTATCATACTCTTCAGTTATTAGCCAACATGTTTAGACAAGAAGTGAAATTAATTATACATAAAAGGCCAAAATTGCAAAGGAGAACAAATCCATCACTATTTACAGATAATATGATTTTATAACTGGTACACTCAGGAGAAATTAATAGGCTTCTAGAATCAATGCAAGAGTTCAATAGGGTAATGGAGTATAAAATTAACATCTAGACATCAATAGAATTTATATATAACAATAACATTAATTTAGAAATTATAAGGTTAAAAAATGCTTTATTTTGAAATAACAATCAAGACAAAATACCTAGGAATAAAAACAATAAGAAATATGAAAATCTATATGAAGAAAATGCTTTAAAATAATACTGTTACCCAAAATAGACTTGAAATAAATGAAAAGGCATTCCATGTTCTTAGAGAGAATGATTCACTGTCATAAAGTAAATCTGTCGTAAAGATATAAAATCTCTATAAGTTAATAAATTTTATGCAATCTAAATAAATGGAACTATTGTTACAATGGTTTTGATGTTATGTTTGGAGATCTAGACATGTAAATATTGAAATATATGTGGAAAATCAAATAAGAGTCACCAAGAAAACTCTTAAAAATAAGATTAGACTAACCCTAACCAAGACTAAAACAAATGTTTAATAATTAAAACACTCAGCAGTTGGAGAAGAGAAAAACAATAGAGCAGAAGAGAATGTCCAGAAATTGACCCAAATATATATGAAAATTAAGTATGACTCAATTTCTTCATGACTGTTATAACAGAATTTATTAGTTCTCTCAATCCTTCACATAGGCAGGAACTAAATTCATTGTAGCCTCTAGGCCTATAGCTTCAGACAGTGCGTAGCCTCTTTCTGGAACCCTTAGAAGGATAAGCTCAAATGAGTTTTGTCTTAACTACGTTTCACAGTTCCTTACAGTAAGTAAGCAAGGAGAACATAGGGATCTCACTTTGTTTGCCATGAGGGGCTTAGCACAATAAAGGATGTCTTCCACTTCTCCTTTGACACTGGTTTTAGAAAACAACTTTTAAAATGCAGCACTGCTTATTTTGGAAAGGGGACTATGCAGGTATTTGAAGAGTCTGCATTCCAGGTAAACAAAGTGCGTTGCATTTGAGCATGTGTATTTAGGAGGGAATTGAAAAATTATAAAACGGGGATGGTAATGAAAAGTCAGTCAGGAGCTCTTTTAAAATTAGGTTTGAAGGAACGCTCAAAATATTTGTCTTGACATACACTGCATTCCTTTATGACATACAAACTAGCTGTAAAATGTCTGCTCAAAAAGTGAATATATGAGACACAGTTTCTGGTTTAGCATGTACAGAGCTTGGAAATCATCAATCCTATACTGCTAACAATAACAAGAAAAACAAAACAGAGCACACTGAAAATCCACCACTCTTGCTAGATCCACCAAAGAAATGTAGTCTTAGGGCACACTGATGCATCAATATTGGAGAAACAGGAAGTACATTGAATCACATCTTACCAGAATAGAAAACCTAGGAATAGAAATCACCAGTGGAGATAGTTGCTGGGATAGGAATGCCTCCACAGTGGATGAATTTCTGAAGGTTCAGTGTGAACAAGCTTGAGAATTAAGGAACTCTAGGGGAAATAGTTACAGGGATTCCCACACTTCCATAATTTTACCTCCAGGAACCCTGTCAGATTTTCATGGTGAAGACAGAGAAAAATCCCCTTGTCTTTTCAGCAGGGGGAGGGGAAAGTAGCCATTTAGAAATATCCCTAGAGGATTCTGTTTTTAAGAAAATCTACCCTAAGCAGATTTTTTTTTTTTTACCACAGCCTAAGCAACTGGAATTCTAATCAGAGTCTATCCAAAGTGGGGAAAGTGAAATCCCCAACTTCAGCCCCTTTTAGTCTTCTTGTCTCACCTAAGTGGGAGAGACTGAAAAGCACTTAGTGAACGCCACAGCTCACGTACACAAGCTCACTAAAAAAAATTAGACCTAATTATAGGACTATAGAATGTTTTCCCTCTCCCAACTCTTTTCTACAACAATAATAGGGCTCCAGAATAAAATATAACTGAAAGAATTGCATGCTGAGGCCTTTTATTAAAATGAGAAACCCCAAGAATAAGGGAGACAAAATAAGGATAACAGAGGATTTTTTCTCTAAAACCTACAAGTAGGCAAACAGCAAACACAGGATAACTCATACCCTGATAACCATAAACTCTTACACTAAAGCCTGATTTACCTCAGTTACTTTTATCCAGTACATGATGTCTAGCTTCTAACAAAAATTTATACAGCATACTAAAATAAACAATTTGAATAAACAGAGTAAGTATGAGAACCAGACTCAGATATAGCAGGGATGTTAGAATTATAAAACCAGGAATTTAAAACAACTGTGATTACTATGTTATGAGTACTGTAATGGAAAAAAGGACAGCATGAAAGAATAGATGTGCAATGTAAGCAGAGAAATGGATACTCGAAGAACACATCAAAAGAAAATGCCAGAAAAAAACCCACTGTAACAGTTATCAAAAGGCTATGGTATTGACATAAAACAGACATATACAAATGGAACAAAATACAAAGCCCAGAAGTAAATCCAAACATTTATAGTCAGTTGATCTTTGGCAAAGATTCCAAGAAATCATGATGTGGACATGATAGTGTTTTAAATAAATGGTGATGGGAAACCTGGACAGCCACATGCTGGAGAATTAAATTGGACAATTTCACAACACATAAAAAAATCTGAAACATAAGACTTGAAACCATAAAACTACTAAAAGAGAAGAGGACAAAGCTCCTTGATATTGGTCCTGGCAATGATTTTTTTGGATATGACACCAAAAGCACAGGCAACAGAAGCAAAAATGTGCCTATTGTTAACAATACTGTATTGTATACTTGATATTTACTAAAAGGGCAGATTTTGTTTTCACCATGGAAAAACAAGTAGTGATTCTCATCTCACTACGCTGATGGACAGTGACGGTAATAGGGTTGGTGGGGGGGACCTGATGAAGGGGGTAGTTTAATCATCACAATATTGCTCATGTAATTGTAGGTTAATGATACTAAAATAAAACAAATTGTAAAAAAAAAAAAAGATCAAAAAGGAAAAAAATAAGGAAAATGGTGACTATGTGAGGTGATGAATATGCTTATTAGCTTAATTGTGATGATTATTTCACACTCTGTGTATATGGAAAGATCAAGTTGTATACATTAAATATATAATTACTTTTGTTAATTATACCTTGATAAAGCTGGGGAGAGAGAGCAAAAATAGTGAAGTGTGGCTGAATCAAATTCATACACTCCTGTACAGCAAAGGAAACCATCAATGGAGTGAAAAGACTACCTATAGAATGGATGAAAATATATGCAAGTCATATAGCTGATAAGGGGTTCATATTTAAAATATACAAGAAACTCATACAGCCCATTAATAAAAAAGATACCCAATTAAAAAAGGCAAAGGACCTAAATGGATATTTATTAAAATAAGTCATACAAATGACCAAGAGATGTGTCACAAACATAAAATGAAATATTAATCAGCTTTTAAAAAGGAAATTCTGCCATTTTTGACAACATGGATGAGCCTGAAGCACATTGCGCTTAGTGAAATGAGCCAGACACAAAAAAACAAATACTGCCTGACTTCACTTATTTGTGGAATCTAACATAGTTGAATTCATAGAAGCAAAGGATAGAGTGTGGTTGCTAAGGGCTGAGGGTCTGTGTAATGGGGAAATGATCAGAGGGTGAAAGTTTCAGTTATCCAAGGCAAATAATTTCTTGAGATCTAATAAATAGCATGTTAACTATAGTTAACAATACTGTGTTGCATATTTAAAATTTGGTAAAAGGGAAGATCTTATGTGTTTATATAAGCTTTGTTTTCATTACAAAAAGAAAAAGAATATGATAATTATATGAGAAGATTGTTATATTAACTAGCTTGATTTCGGTGATCATTTAATGTATATGCATATGTATATCAAGCACCAATTTGTACACTTTATATACAATATTTATTTGTCTATTATACCTCAGTAAAGCTGAAAAAAATACACACACAGTATAACAGAACTGAAGAATGCCTTTGATAGGCTCATCAATAGACTGAACACAGCTAAGAAAAGAACCAGGAACTTTAATAAAATATCAATAGAAACACCCAAAAATGAAATGCAAAGAGAAAAAAGAATGAGAAAGAGCAAAAAGAATACAATAGACCTGTGGGGTAATTACAAGAAGTATGACATATGTGTAATGAGAAAAACAGAAGAAAAAAGAAAAGGACAGAAGAAAGTTTTGATGCAGTAAGTGTAAAAATATTTCACAAATTAATGAGAGGCACTAAACACAGATCCAGGAAGCTCAGAGGACACCAAACAGGATATATATCAAAGTAGCTACACTTAGGCATATTATATTGAAACTGAAAAAAAGAGAAGATAAAGAAAAAAATCTTGAAAAAAGCTAGGGGAAAAGAACACTTAGAGAGGTGCAAGGATAAAAATTAAATCAGACTTTTCTTCAAAAACTATACAAGCAAGAAGAGAGAGAAGTGAAATATTTATGGTGTTGAAAAAAAAAACCCATCTAGAATTCTGTACCTAGTAAAATAATCATTCAACAGTAAAGGAAAAATAAAAACTTAGACAAACAAAAATTGAGTAAATTTGCTGTCAGTAGACCTGACTTGCAAGAGATGTTAAAAGATGTTCCTTAGACAGAAGGGGAAATTATGCAAGTCAGAAACTTGGATCTACATAATGAAAGGAAGAGCATTAGAGAAGTAATTAGTGAAGGTAAAATAAAAATTATTTCTCTTCTTGATCTAGCAGATACATTTGTTCAAAATAATAGCAACAATATATTTTGTGATTAGAAATTATGGATACTTGAAATGGAGGACAGCAGTGTTAGAAAAGACAGGAAGAAGGAGGAATTAAGAATACTTGGTTATAAGTCTTTGCACTATCTGTTAAAATGTTACTTCAAGGTGAACCTGGACTAATTATGAATGTATATTGAAAACTATAGGGCTGCTTTTAAAAGAGGTTAAAAAAGTATAATTGATGTGCTGAGAAATGCTAGAAAATGGAATCATAAAATGCTCAGTTAAAAATACAGGAGGCAGAAAAAAGTGGCAGCGAATATAGGAAGAGAACAAGGATGATGAGTAGAAAACAAGGACAAATATAGCACATAGTAATCCAATGATGTTAAAAAACATTTATTATTTTAAACTTCAAAGTGTAAATACACCAATTAAAAGACAGACACAGAGTAGATCACAAAACAAAACCCACTCTATTTTCTACAGGAATCCCACTTGAAATACAAAAGCATAAACAGATTTAAAGTGAAGGGATAATGAAAAAAATACCACACTAACATCAATAGAAAACCGAAATAACATTATTCATTTCAGATAAGGAATATATATGGTTAACTTTATGTGTCAACTTGACTAGAATAAGGAATGAACAGATAGCTAGTAAGACATTATTTCTGGGTGTGTCTCTGAGGTATTTCTGAAAGGGACTAGTGTACTGAACTGATAGACTGAGTAAAGATAATAGTCCTCACCAATACAGGTGGACATGATTTTATCAACTGAGGTCCTGAATTCAACAAAAAGGCAGAATATGGACCACTTTGTTCTGTTTGCTTAAGCTGAGACATCCATCTTCTCCTGCCCTCAGACATCTGTGCTCCTAGTTCTCAGGCCTTCAGACGTGGGCTAGGACTTACACAATTGGCTTCCTTGGTTCTCATTCCTTTGGATTTGAACTGAATTATATGACTGGCTTTCCTAGTTTTTCATCTTGCATATGGCTGCTGGTGGCACTTCATGGCTTCATAATTATGTGAGCCATTCCTATAGTAAATCTCCTTTTATATGTATCTATATTTATCCTATTGATCTATCTATCTAAGCTGGCATATTCTAAAGAAAATCATAATTCAGATTTTTCTAGGTAGTAGGGATAATGTAGAGGAAAGTTTAAGAAGAAAGTAAATGGTTCACATAGAAAAACCTTCTAAAAGAGAAGAAAGGACTTGTGGAATCCTATTAGAGAGAATAGATTATCAGTATCCTTAATTTATAGCAAAGAAGAACAATCTTAAACATCTTAGAAATGCAAAGGAATTTGAAGATTATTCCATTTTATAATTTATTACGGTTCTATCATCTAATTTTACAAAAAATAAACCTGAATGAAGGTCAGCTAAGAGAAATGAAATAAATAAGGTCAGAATTAGAGTCAGAAATAGAATTTAATCATCTATCAATTTAGTTCTGAATTATTTTAAATATTATATGGCTGAAGTTTTCTCTCAGATAAACCCCAGTTCATAATGTTAAATGATACTGAGTATATTTAAAAATGTTATCAGTTATATGACTTTATAGAATTAAAATATTAAAACTGGCAAGGCCTACTACTTATTCTAGATCCATTCTATTATTTTACAAAACAAGGATGTGGACATCCAGAAAGGTAAAGGGACCTGCTTAAAGTGAAAGTTTTCAATGGCAGAGCCTAATTGGAATCCTTGAATCTCTTACACTAATCCATATTGGCTTTGTGTATTTGTAATACTATTTTAAGAGAAACTCTCATTTTGTTCTATAATTAATATAGCAACCAGTGTAACCTTTTTAAAAATATGTCATATCATGTTACTTTTGTTCAAAAACTATGGCTATACCAATTCACATTCCCACCAACAGTGTACAAGGATTTCTTTTTCTCTATATCCTCCTCAACACTTATAATCTCTTGTCTTTTTGATATACTAACAGGTATAAGGTGACACATCATTGTGGTTTTGATTTGAATTTCTCTGATGATTAATGATTTTGAACACCTTATTCATACACTTATAAGTCATTTGTATGTTTTCATTAGGGAAAAAACTGTCTATTTAGGTATTTGCCAATTTTTAATTGGTTGCTTGTTTTTGTTTGTTTTTGGCTATTGAGTTGTATGAGTTCCTTATGTATTTTGGATATTAACCCTTTATCAGATATATGGTTTGCAAATATTTTCTCCCATTTCATAAGTTGCCTTTTCATTTTGTTGATTGTTTCCTTAGCTTATATTTAAATCTTTAATCAATTTTGAGGTAATTTTTATGTATGGTGTAAGATAAGCAGCCAATTTCATTATTTTTTCATGATGATACACAGTTTATCCAGCACCATTTATTGAAGAGATTATCCTTTCCTCAGTATGTATTCTTGGTGCCCTTGTCAAAGTTTGGTTGGCCATAAATGGGTAGGTTTATTTCTGGGCTTTTTATTCTATTCCATTGCTCTATGTCTGTTTCTATGCAAACTACCATACTGTTTTGATTACTATAGCTCTATAATATAGTTTGAAATCAGTCAGTGTGATGCTTCTATTTTTGTTCTTACTTAAGATTACTTTGGCTATTTGAAGTCTTTTGAGTTTCAAATGAATTTTAGGACTTTTTCTGTATCTGTGAAAAATGCCACTGGAATTTTTATATGGATTACATTGAATATATAGATAGCTTTCGGTAGTGGGGATATTTCACCAATATTAATTCCCTTAATCCATAAACAATGGATATCTTCCCATTTATTTGTGTCTGATTCAATTTATTTCATCAATGTCTGATAGTTTTCAATGTATAGATCTATCACATCTTTGGTAAAATTTATTGTATTTTATACTTTTTGATGCTAGTGTAAATGGGATTGTTTCCTTAATTCTTTTTTTATATAATTCATTACTAGTGTATAGAAATGCAACTGATCTTTGTATGCTGATTTCATATGCTGCAATGTGCTGTATTGGTTTATTAGTTTTAACACTTTTTTAGTGAAATCTTTAGTGTTTTCTATACATAACATCATAGCATCTGCATACAGAGATAATTTTATTCCATCTTTTCTGATTTGGACCCCTGTATATATCTTCTGCAATTGCTTGGCTAGGACTTTCAGTACTTTGTTGAATAAAAGTGTTGAGAGTAGGAAGACTTGTCTTCTTCCTGAACATAGAGATAAAGCTTTGAAATTTTCACAGTTAAGTATGATGTTAGCTGTGGGCTTGTCATATATGGCCTTTATTATGTTGAGGAATATTCTATCTATACTTAATTTGCTGAAAGTTTTTGTCATGAAAGGATGTTGAACTTTGCCAAATGCTTTTTCTCTATCTATTGAGGTAATCATATGATTTTTGTCCTTCATTTGTAAATGTGATGTATTACATTTATTGATACATTTAGTCATTCTTACACCTAGGGATAAATCCCGCTTGATCACAGCATATGAGCCTTTTAATGTGATGCTGAATTTGGTTTGTGAGTAGTTTGTAGAGGATTTTTGCATCTTTATTCATCTAGTTTTTTTTTTTTTTCATTTTCTTGGTATCTGGCTTTGGTATGAGTGTAATATTGGTCTCATAAAGTAAGTCTGAAAGTGTTCTCTACGAATCAGTTGTTTTTGGAAGAGTTTGAGAAGGATGGGCACTCATTTATAAATGTAAGGTAGATTTCACTCATGAAGCCATGTAGTCATGAGCTTTTCATTGTTGTGAGGTTTTTATTTGATGCTGCTCTAATCTTCTTACTCATTATTGGTCACTTTTAAAATTTTTCTTTGATTCACTCTTTATAAGTAAAATTTACCCATTTGTGAGAATTTACCCATTTCTTGTAGGTAATCCAATATGCTGGTATATAATTGCTCATAGTATTATAATCTGTTGTACTTCTGTGATATCAGTTATAATGTCTCCTCTTCATCATTCACCATTTTATTTACTTTGGTTTCTCTTTTACTTTTGCCTGATTCTTCATCATCTTTATCTGTGTGTTTGAAGGAGCAGATATTTCTTTCAAACTTTGCAGACTTTTTTTGAGAGAGCTTCTCCTGTCAGGTACCTGGGCTGATGGTATTGCATCCAGGACCACAGTAAAATGAAGTTAATGTCAGGTCATGAAGGGGCTGCTGCATCCACAGTTGAGTCCACTATTGGTGTGCCTTGTGGGTAAAATTGCAGTATTTCCAGAATGGCTCGCCTGGCTTTAGTGCATCTGCATATCAGCAGGTGTTCCTCAGGAGTTGAGAGCCTCAGGAGTGGAGAGATGTAGCTTATCTCCATATCAATGGATAATTACTTTGGCGACTGAGGGCTTATCTGTACCTGAGAGGTTGTGGGGAGGTTTTGATTGTTTCTGCCAGGAGAGAGAGACGGCCCCTGGACTGCTGTTTGTAAGCAATAAACAGGTTTTAAATTTTATTTCTTCTTTTGACTGATTCTGGTTTCAGGTAGTTGTTTTGCCCCTGGATTTCCTCTTCCCTGAGTTACAGCCTGTTACCAAAGGCCCAGGTGGGTGTGGATTCCATCTGGTCCCTGAGTAGATGGGCCTGCCTCCAGAACCTTGGTTAGCAGGGCTGGTGCTAAAACTAGGGTCCACTGCAGGGTCCACATTTTGAGTTCTCATATGGCAGGCCTGTTACCAGATGTATGTAAGGGATTGACTCCTCTTGGATTCCTGGTAGAGCTCTCACCAGGTCAATGGGTGCATACTTGAGCTTCCAGGAATGGTCCCAGACCATGACTGAGAGGGGACAGAACAAAGTTACAAGACCAATTCAGGATCAACAGTCAGTCTAAGGTGGGTAGGTCTGCCTCTGGGCTCAGATGGGTGTGTATTTCTCTGGTCTCTTAGCAGGCAGTATAGCTTTCTTACCGTAGCTGAGAGAGTCTAAGACTGGGTTACAGGTATGCTTGATGATATGCAGTCAGATTGAGTTTAGTGGTCCTGTGTCTGGGTTAATTGAGTATGTCTGCTACTGTGCCCCTGGGCAAGCAGAACTATTTTGATGGACAGCTTTGAGGGGCTGGAGCCAGGTTATATGGCTGCTTCAAGATCTGTTACTGTACAGAGGTTGATAGACCTGCCTCCAGAGCCACAGACAAGCATATCTCCAACCAGATCCTTGGGGGAACAGGACTGTTCCTGGACTGCAACTTCAAGGGGCTGGAGACAAGTTATACGGCCACTTCAAGAGTCATAGTCAGACTGAGTTTAGTAGGTCTGACTCTGGAGGTAGGAGGAAAATATTTTCCAGTGGGTCCTTGGGCAGGAAGGATCACTCTCAGACTGTGGCTGTGGGATTAGAGCTAAGTTCCAAGGCTGTTTGAGAATCCACATTTGAACCAAGTTCAACAGGACTTTCCTCAGGGGCACTATTGGATGTGTATCCTTGTGGGCATCTTAGTGGGCAGGATTTGAACACAGACCATGGCTGAGAGGTGTTGAGCCAAATTGAAGGCTGCTTCAGGGTCCACAGCCAGGATCAAGATTGGCAGGCCTGTTACCTGGGGCATAGTAAGGAATGATTCTTCTTGGGTTCTTTGGTGGATGGTGCTGGTGGCAAGACCAAGACAAATGAGGCTGTAGTCTAGTCCACATAGGAATGTGGCTACTTCCAGGTTAATAGCTGGGACCATGGTTGGCAAGCCTGCCACTTGAGCATGGGCTTGCCTCTTCAAAAATGCTCTTCTCAGTTGTGGGCTCCACCTAGATTTCACAACCTTCTACCTTGTTTCCAGAGCTCCCACAAATGCACTACTGTCTATGGATGGCTGCCAAGTTATTGGGGATGTGCAAATATATGAACAGGAGTCTTCCTGTTCCACCATCTTGCTAACAAAACACTTTCTAGTTACTATGTTTAATATTTTTCTCGTATCAACTCCATCTAGAATGTAAGCTCAATATAGGCACAGACTGAAGTTTATGTAGATCACTGATGTATCTCAAATGCATAAAAGACGTTTGATGCATATTAGGGATTTCATATTTTTTACTTGAAAAACAGAATATAGCCCAGGGATAGGAAAAGTTTACTGTGATCAAATTCTCTAATTTGACAGCTTGTCTTATGGAAAAACCCACACAATGATCAGAAAAGGTATTTAAATTATCAGACATTAAGTTACAAAACAAACTTTTCAATGGTAAAGTTAATAGAATAAAGGCTCAGAAAAAGAGGCAGCAGCATTATAATAGCCACATATTCAGCATATTCATTCCCAAGAGATTTCACTGAACTTTGTGGTTTAGTTTGAAAGAACTAGGTATTTCAAAATTTCTGGCAGCCAGTTTGTAGTCAGTTATTGCATGAACGCATCTTGTATGTATTTTTGATACAGTATTAATGGGATATTGGTACCCCAATAATATGAACTTTCAAATACTTTTCTGCAATCAACATTGAAGTAGTCTTCAGTGAACAATTAGGGCAATCATTTACCCAGGGTTATGTCAGGTCCAGTTTTTTAATTCACTTGGAACATGTTCTGAAGATTGTTTTTGAAATGGGTTATTTGTGAAGGTTTTACTGCCCTACAATGCACTGTTTAATGTTGTTCTGATATTTTATTAATTGTATCTGAAATTTGATACTTTTTTTTGGTTGAACACATTTTCTTTATTGAAGTATGGTTGATAAATAATCTTATATTAGTTTCAAGTATACAACACAGTCCCTTACCAGATACCCACATTATTAAATCCTCACCCTCACAAGTGCAGTTACTATCTGCCAACATAGAAAGATGTTACAGAATCATTGGCTATGTTCTCCATTCTGTACTACGATCCCTGTTACCAACTCATGTTATGATTGAGAATTTTTGTGCCTCTTTTCCCCCTCCTTCCCTACCAACCCATTCCAATCACTTCTCAGTGTCTGTGCCTCTACTGCTATTTTCATTTTGTTTTATTTTGTTTTTAAATTTCGCAAATAAGTGAAATCATATAGTATTTGTCATCTGCCTGGATTATTCCACTTAGGATAATACTCTCTGGGTTCATTGATGTTGTTGCAAATGGCAGAGTTTATTTCTTTTTTATGGCTGAATGTTATCCCATTGTGTATATGCACCACCTCTTCTTATCCATTCATCTACTGATGCACACTGGTTGCTTCCATATCTTAGCTGTTGTAAATAATGTGGCAATAAATATAGGGGTGCATATATCTTTTTGAATCTGAGATCTTGCTTTCTTTGGGTAAATTACTGAAAGTAGAATTACGGGGTTGAATAGTATTTCAGTTTTTAGTTTTTTGAGGAACCTCCATACTGCTTTCCACAGTGGCTGTACCAATTTACCTTCCCGCCAACAGTGTAGGGGGGTTCCCTTTTCTCCTCATCAACACTTGTTATTTCTTGTTTTCTTGGTAGTGTCCATTCTAACTAGTGTGAGGTGATATCTCATTGTGGTTTTGATTTGCATTTCCCTGATGATTAGTGATGTGGAGCATCTTTTCATGTGCCTATTGGCCATCTGTATTTAGTCTTTGAAAAAATGTCTATTTAGGTTCTCCACCCATTTTTTAATCAGGTTATTTGTTTTCTTGGGTGTTGAGTCATGTGAGTTCTTTATACATTTTAGATATTAACCCCTTATCAGATAAATCATTTATGAATATATTGTCCTATGCTGTAGGTCGCCTTTTTTTCTGTTGATGATGTCCTTTGCTCTACAGAAGCTTTTTAGTTTGATGGAATACCACTTGTTCATTTTTGGTTTTGTTTCCCTAGCCCAGGGAGATATGCCTAGAAAAAAATTGCTCATGCTTATGTTAAAGAGATTTTTGCCTATGTTTTCTTCTAAGTTTTATGATTTCACGTCTTACGTTTAGGTATTTTCATCTGTTTCAAGTTTGCTTTTGTGTATGGAGATAGACAGTAATCCAGTTTCATCTATTACATGTAGTTGTCCAGTTTTGGCAACACCATTTATTGAAGAGACTATCTTTTCCCACTGTATATTCATGGTGCCTTTATCACATATTAATTGATGACATATGGATGGGTTTATATCTGGATTCTGTATTCTGTTCCATTGATCTGTGGATCTGTTCTTGTTTCTATACCATGCCATTTTGATTACTGAAACTTTATAGTATAACTTGAAGTCAGGGAGCATAATACCATCAGCTTTGTTCTTTCTCAGAATTGCTTTGTGTAGTTGGGGTCTTCTGTATTTCCATATAAATTTTAGAACTATTTGTTCTAGTTATTTGAAAAATACCATTGTATTTTTGTAGGAATTGCAATGTATCTGTAAATTGCTTTGCATAAATTAATTTTGTCAATATTTTTCCTATCCATGAGCAAAAGATAGGTTTCTATTTATCTGTGTCTTCTTTAATTTCTTTCATAAGTGTCACAGTTTTCAGAGTACAGGTCTTTTGCCTCCTTTGTTAGGTTTATTCCTAGATATTTTATTCTTTTTGATGCAATTGTAAATGGAATTATTTTCCTGATTTCTCTTTCAGCTAATTAGCTGTTAGTATACAGGAATGCAACAGATATCTGTGTATTAATTTTGTATCCCGAACCTATGCTGAATCTAGTTATTAGTTCTAATAATTGTTTGGTGGATTCTTTAGGGTTTTCCATGTATAGTATCATGTCCTCTGCAAATAGTGACAGTTGAAGTTTGATTCCTTTTTTCTATTTATATTTGTTAGAATTTGATTTTTCATAATTTTTATTTTGTTTCTTTACATAAAAATATGTATCAAGTCATATAATGGATATTCAGGAACATTTAACATAACTGTATTATGCTTTGCCTGATGTCCTATCCCTAATTTCATTAGTTTCTAGATTATCCTTTGCATGTTTCATTTTGCAAAAATAAGTAGATAAATCCATGATATTTTTTATTTTTCAAATAAGTGGAAATAATAGTAGTATTCTTTACCTTAAACATTTCCATAAGCATCATTAATTAGAACTGCATTTTTTCAGTTATTTTTTCTTCAGAGGCAAAAATTACATATGAGAATGCACAAATCTTTGTTTTACCATTTAAAACTTTCTGACAAGTACATCCATGTAGGTAATTCAAATTCCTTTTGAGATATTCTATATTACATTATATCAGAAATTTCCCTTTATTTCTTCCATCAATATCCTCCCCTTATACAAGAATAATCTTATTTTTTCCCACCATAGATTAGTTTCCTGTTATAGAACTTCATGAGATATAATTACATGTCAATAGAATTATGTTACAGATGGCATTCTTCACTCAGCATAATGGTATTGAGATTTACCCATGTTGTTACTTATATCTTTTCTTTCTTTTTATTGCTGACTAGTCTATTAAATGAATATGTCATAAATATCCTTTCTTTTGATAATGGATAGCTGGACTGTTTTGAGATTTTGAATCATGGGAACACAGTTTCAACAAACAAAATTGCTTATATATTTTATAGATATATGTTTTCATTTCCCTTGAGTAAATACTTAGCAAAGGAATTGCTGTGCCTCAGGATAGGAATATATTTATATTTATTAAAACTGAAGATCTTTTTCCAAAATAGTTAGAGTTTCACAATATTTGAAAGACATGTCTTTATGGTTACCTTTCTGTCTTTTTGGATCATTTTTGTTTGTGGATATTCAGTCTTCAAATACTATTTGTTTAAAAATATTACTTCCCCATTGGGAGGTTTTTGATGCAATTTTTTAAGATCACATGATTAGGGGGTTCTCTATTTTGTTTATTGAATTATTGATTAAGCCTTACTTTTTTTGCTGTCATTCACAGTATATCATGTTTCATTCAAAGCAGATATTGTGAATCAGTTATATTTTTATAATGTCACTTAGTATTGATATGTCTATCCTATATAATGTACTTTCTAAGGTGAAATGTGTACTGTGTCAATCACCATATACTCAATGCCTAGATAATTCCTGGATTATAATTGATGTTCAATAAATGTTTGTTCAATAATAATAATTTGATTGAAAATATAAATGAAAATCAAAAGATGCGTTATTGAATCCGATCCTTGTGACATAAAGATTTAACCTTTGTACCATTAATCATGGGTTTCAAATTATGAGGACTGCCATGTTTGATATTTTAAATGCATTATAAATAATAAATTTAAATAATGAGTATATAAATAATAAAAATAATCAATGTTATTTTTCAAGAAATATGATTAAGTATATATAATTGAACAATTGGATACTTGAGTGATTTCACAGAGACTGAACCTGACTCATATTCCATTTCTGAAAATTTGCCAATGATATACAACAGTAGTCAAGATCAGCAACTTTTAATGCTTCCTGTAGTGGAATCTGCAATATTTTGATGTTATCTTATTGATGTGGAAATATTTCTCACATTTTTCCAACTTATAAGTATTTAGTAAGTAGTTTGTAGAACTATATTTTACCGAATATTTCTGTTCATATTTTATGCTAATCACATGAATATAATAATAGGTTTTGATTGGTATTTCAACAAAAAACTGGTCACTAAAGTTTATATGATTAAAAAGTTACAAAAATATTTTTTTTTGTCTTCAACAGCTTAATTTTAATGCAAGGTAGTCACAATATATGTATATTTTCTGGAATAATATAAAAGATAAATACTTATAACTAAATGTCACCCTATAAATGAAAGGTATTGTCCAAATAAATTCATGAATTCTGAAATATTAAAATTTTTAAAAGTAAATGAAGAGAGATTTTTATTGATATTAGTATTTTTTCTTCTTCCCAATTACCTATTTACAAGAGTATTAAGCATCAAAAGGTAATTCTAAGTTTAAGTCAATAATTGCAGGTTACTACTCAGTATTTCCTATCTTCATTTATGTGAATGCATAAAAATCTTGTTGATTATTTTACTTATTAAATATAAGAAATTTAGAAATATTATCTCCTATTTATAAGAACTTATGGATGTCTGAGTTAAATTGTGGACTTTAGTAATAGTCATGTCAAAAACACATGGGGATTTTAGACATACAGTACATTTCAGTGTCTTTCAAACTTTCACTATCTATGGCATTTCAATTTAAATCGATATATTGATTTTGGATTAAGAAGTACTGTTTTGTTTTGTTTCTGATATGACATTCTTAGTACTAATAATTTAGCAAAACTTTGTAACTTTATTGGTTTATTTCTCTTTGGGCCTCACAGCAGTTATAAATAACTATTGAATTTCTAATGAAAACTTACTAATTTACTTTCACATAATTTGGGATAGGCTACTTTAATTTTTTAAAACATGGTATTAAGATTTTACCTGCCATTGTTCTATCTCTGTTTGCTTAATCTTCACCTGGGGATTTGTTTGTCCCTTACATTAGTTCATTTGGGAATGAGGCTAGTGAAAGCAAAACTTTTAGGGAGTTGGATACCAGAATTAATGATTATTGTTTTCTATTTTAATTATGTTAATAATTGAAGATAGTATCCATAACAATTCATATCACACTCAAAATAAATATGTAAAAATAACAGCATTTGATAACCTTGAGTATTCAAAATTCATTTATTTGAGACATGCAGTTCATTGCTAAATGTGTAAGTTTTCCAAAGTCTACTTTGTCTTTTACTTATTATTCATTTAGGTCATTGTATTAGTTTATTCTGTGCCATATTTTACTTAATTCAAGTATAAAGTTAACTACTGAATGAAAAGAAAAATTCAGTATAAAGATAAATCTTTCTTTAGTTCATTTGAACTTTAATAATAACTGAACCAATTGAATAAAGTATATCTTTTATATTGTGTTCTTGACTGAGAACCAACAATTTTGTTACTGACTGAAGAAAACCAACATTCTAAAAACTGCATTTGTGTTCTACACTGAAATTCAATTTTTTTCAAATTAGTTTTGATTAAAGAACTTGTGGACACAAGTGAGAAATTTAAGTGTAATTTAGAAATGGTAAATGTCAATTTACCACAAAGTGCTATTTTATTTGTATTTTGAAAAGAGAGAAAGTCAGTGAAGTGTGACAGTGTTTATATCTGAATTTTTGATTTTTTTTAGCTAGTTTCCAAAAACCTAAAGGAATATAAGCTATTAATTTTTAGCAAAGCTTTATTAAAGATTTTGCTTATAATATATGGATTTTTAAATGTATGTAATTTGTTCATGTAATATTTATATCAATTATCAATTTATAGCATGCATAAGATGAATTAGAATGCTTATTCCAGCCTTTAGTGAGGTTCCTACTAGTTGCCTCAGGGAGTGTGCTAAATTTCGCTGTAGGTGGCTTTAGTAGGATTTAAAGAGCACTAATAGGATCAATTTCCTATAATGCTTTTACGTTCAATTATTGCTAATATCTTCTATATCACCATTGCAGCAATCGATTTCATTCTTTTGGGGAAAGGGTCATTTGGAAAATTTTTCCTCAGTAGGATAACACCTTAAATCAGGTAGTAGCTATAATTTCTGAATATCACTAATCTGACCGATAAAATCTACTCAACAACTTACATACTATACTGTTCAGTTTGGATTTGGCAGAGGCAGGATGAAAGTGAGGAGTTAAAGTCACTATTTTGTGTAGGTAATATGACTGCAGGGAACTTAAAATAGTTTTCCATACTTCAAATCAATGTCAATCAATTCACAGGTGTTTGAAATTTCTTGGGACTTAAGTTATTGCATCCCTAGTGAAATTATATTTTATACTACCTAGGAGAAATAAATTATACACATACATGTATGTTATATATACGTATAATATATATAATGATATGTGTATAAAATACTGATAACCACAAGATAATTGCTATAGCAGAAATGCTCTTAATGCCTACTAGTGGTAAAGTTTACAGGTTTTTAGATGAACTTCTGTCATGGTTTTATAGTCGTCATGAGATCTGCATATACCCAGTGAAGTGTAGTCAAGAAGGAGAAATCAAAGGCTGATATTATGATAGGGAGGTTTTATACTGTGAGAAGAACCTATAGAAATTATATCAATATTGACTTGTGAAGTATATTTTACAATCTAGTTACTTCAGAACAAAGCAAATGTCCTTAAAGTTCAGATCTTTTGGCCTAATTAGGAAAAAATAGCTTTTTAGCTTTAAACTGGACATTAGTGAGAAAATGTGAGCTCTTTCTGTTTACATACATTCAATGAAGACTTTCACACTTAGTAGATATGGAAAAGGGTTCATCTTCGGTATTTTATTTCCTTGTTCTGAACCCCATTAATTTTTTTTTATTCTACTTTTATTTGTTATCTATGATTGTGTCTTTGTTAAAGATCACATATTAAGATCATATTTAAGAATGCTTAAATTTTGTTCTTTAATAGTTCATTCACTACGATCAATGACATCCATGAATACATGAATGGAAATCAGTGACTAGAAAAAAATACAATTTATACTATTTACTGACATTGGTCTCAATTCCTAATGTTGAGCTGTAATGACCTAGCATGGATATCAGTGAATATTCAATAATACCTATGCTAGATGCATCATAGTAGCTACAACAAAATATGGATTATATAGTTGTGGTACTAAATCCTGAAACAAACCTTATATTTTACTACTCCACTAACACAGAAATACTTATCCAGGATTATACATAAGCTAGTGAGATAAAAGGAATAAGAATCTTAAAGTCAGATATTTCTTTGCAGAATTCTGATTTTATTACATTGCACAAAGCTATTTATTAAATATTTGATCATAAAGATTATAATTAATTATGACAGTAAATAATGTAAGTAAATATATTGCACAAATGTGTTCATCCTTTCCAAAAGGGAGATATCTTATAAACAGCAGTTTCCTGGTCTCTTTCTGCTGCCTTTAAATTTTCTCTCTCTCTCAAAAGAAGTAATAAATTTATGGCTTCTACAGTCAAGGTTCATTTGGCTGGGAAACTAGTTTACAACTTACAGTGAAAGTTGGAAAACTATTCTTTTCATGACTTAAAGTCTGGTCTAAAACATTATAATTGAGTTAACTATTACATATCTCTATAACTCATTGACTCTTGTGTTGATTTCCAACTTTCTTAATAATCAAGTATATAAGGGGATTAATAAATATAAAGGGATTAATAACAGACTTTTAACAGATTTCAGTTACAAAGTGGTCAGATTGGACATTTGTAGAAGTCCAGTTTATAGTTCAGTGTCTTACCTGCAGCTACTTAATACCATAAAGACCCATCTTGAATGGCATACATTTGGAATACTGTGTCTGTTCATGTTATACAGCACCTAATTGCCCACTTATAAATAACAACATCTGTACTCTTTTGAATTTGAAGGTATTGTAGACTTTTATGAGTCTTGCTTTTATCTCTCATGAAGTCTGTTATAATTATAATAGTATGATAAATATCTTTTCTTATATGTACTCATATGCATACAGATAGAGCTTTTTAATGATATGAGTATTATTCTGCAAACCTCAAACCACATCATTTGTACATACTGAAATACATTTGTATCCTCCATTAGGTATAATTCAACTATGTAAGTGAGTTGAGGCATACCTTCATGTAGGTGAAAATATTTCTACTACTGCAACGATAATAGACTCAGGGGGAAAAAAGTCTATTTTTCGAGATTCCATTGATCTGGTTAAATTTAAGACTCAAACTACAGATAACAGAAACCATCAAACAGTAATATAAAGGAATATAATTTTATGTTGATGATTTTGTAGTTTACATTTTTATTAAATATACTTCCTAGCAAAGAAGGAAAAGCAATCTTGTCAAAATACATCCAAAATTTTAAAGAAAACTTTCATACCCAGATTATATTTCAGATAATTTTGAAATATAGTATATTGTGATGTTTAAACTCACTTTATGGTATAATAATTCGATGTTTGCTATTTTCTTGGTAATTAAGTGATCTTAATGGAGTCATTCAACCAACACTAAATGCCTCCTGAAAGACAGAACACTCTAGTTTTACAGTCTTCTTTCTAGTGCTCTAATTCTGTGATTCACTGGAAAAAAGTCTTTAAAGTATCCATACCTGAACATAATTTTGGCTGCAAAATATATTCCATAAGTATAACACATACCTTATGTTTCAGTCTGAAATCCTTAACTGATTTGTGAAGTTTAACACTAATATACTAGTGTCTTCCTTTAAGGAGTGAAAATACAAATTCTAATTTACCCTATTTATATAAAATAAACTACTTTAAGATATGAGATAAGCAATGTTCTACAACAAAGCAGAAAATAAATATATATTTTGTAAGACTGATTAAATTCTCAGTCAAGGAACAGAAAACCTACATTGAATCAGGTAACATAATAAACTATAAGAAAATAAATATTGTTTGTTGAAATTGAAATGCTTAGTTTTCAATACATTGTCATCT
This sequence comes from Phataginus tricuspis, assembly GCA_029783875.1. Lineage (NCBI taxonomy): Eukaryota > Metazoa > Chordata > Mammalia > Pholidota > Manidae > Phataginus > Phataginus tricuspis. The sequence continues at coordinate 71,448,021 of JAQQAC010016209.1, forward strand.
GTCAGAGTATTATCTTGCTGTAAACACAACATAGAATTGAATCTTTAAGGACATGGTGTTTAATCTTCTAAATTTTATTGCTCTGAAAGTTTAGACTTCATAAAAATATTACACTATGAAGAAGCCATCATCTTGACAACATTGAGATACAACTAGAACATAGAGGAAGAAAAAACTCCAAAAATACTGGGGTTGGTAATGTTATGTGGATATTCAGATGGTAATTAGTATGGAATTTAACTTATTTGGGACAATGTTCAGACCACAGTTGAAAGCTTAATCATAAACAATGATCAGAATATCAGAAAAAATAACATTAGTGGAAAAGTAATACATACTAATAACTCTAAGGCAGTGACGGTATCACTAGTAGTTCAGTTCTTTACTTTTAGTAAATGTTGATTCAGCAAAATATTTGTTGTAATTTTGTTGCAATATATTTCACCCCCTGAATGCAAGTTTAATAGAATTTATATTTCATTTCATGCTTAATTGTAATGTGATATTTTTATTTATCATTATTTCTATGATTAACTGATTGATTCATTGCCTCATTTTAAGAGCTGAGGCAAAAGATATGTAACCAAACAAAGCCAAACTCAGGTCTGCTCCCCTGACACACAGTAAGGTAAACACTATCATTGGAGTGTAGTGAAAGAAAATAGGTGTCTTTATTTCAGGATGCCATGTAAAGAGGTAGGGCAGCAAATGCCCTAATTACTGAACACCCCGTTGGGTTACAAGCAGGTTTTTTTAAGGGCAAAATTATGAAAAGAGGTTCAGGTTGCATGATCAGTTCATGCACATTCTTCTGATTGCTCAGTGTTTAGGTAATAGAAGGTCATTTCAGGTCTCATAGTTAACAGTTTTCTGGCTACAACTGTCTGGGGCCCCTGTGCTGTAGCCAGAAGGTGGTCTACTTGATGGGGTCTGAGTTTCTTCAAAAACATTTCAAGAATACGTCTCAAGAGTGTTAAGACTTTATTGGCATCTTTTGAGGGGGAATAAAAGATACTGTGTTATGTTTATGGAGCTTGTTTTACCTTTTAATGAAGCCTCACCTTTCCTGAATCCTTAACTGCTTGACATCGCACTATTTAGGGCTCAGAATTCTCTTTTGACTTTTTAATGAGAAGTGAGCTAGTATTCCCCAAATTGGGTGGAGAGTGGGGGTGGTTTGGTAGTGCTGCCTATTCTCTTTCAGCTGCAACAAATTTACTGGATATGATGGATAGCTGTAACTCGGGGGGAAAATAATTTCCCAGCCTGGGGCAAAATACCTTTGAAACTGAAATCAGTCAAAGGTAGAAATAAAGTGGGAGAAAGACGTTTATTGCTTACAAGCAGTCATTCACTTCTGTTCGCCCATGTTTCACAGGACCAGGCTGCAAAAAGGGGGCCCCACCCAATCTCCCCAGTCCAAATACGCCCTCCATCCCCCTTATAATTACCTACTGATATGGAGATGGACTACTTCTCTTCACCCCTTGGGAAAACGTTTTGATATGGACACGCAGTAAGGCCAGGTGAAAGATTATGGAAATATTGAAATTTTACCCACAGCACGCCCATGTAGAAATCTCACCTCACAAGCTGCTCGCTCCCCATTTTCTACAATGTCCCCTTGTGATAAAACTAGAACACTGTAACCAGACTAATAACATACAATAACAACAGCAATAAAATCATGATAATCCTCAAGCAAGAGGATTCAGCTAAGTTCAAAGTCCTATGCAGATTTAGTCCATAACTCGGCCATTCCACAGGTGGTCAGTAGCTGAATAGGTAGGGAATTCAGAGCAATCATCACATGGCAGCTGCAGCTACTGTGTGGGTCCAGGGTCTGTAGAAGAAAATAACCTTAAGGACAATAAGATACATGAGTGGGCTTTATGATGCCCATTTTTTCCAACTCCTATAGAGTTTCTCCAATTTCCTTGTGTCCCCCAGGCAATTCACACTGCTTAGTATTTGTCACCCACTGAGGTACAGCCAGAGCTAAAGGTGGGTGCAGAGCATGTCCTCTCAGAACTGCCTTTACCACAAATACCTTCAGCCTGAACTCACCTGCAGCGTTTTGTAACCACAAGCCCTGCAGTATTTCTACCACCAAAATATATTCCAGGGTGGGAGAAATATACACAGTACACTCATTTGGGGGTAACCACCCTCTCCCTGATGTTATTTGGGCTTTCTCTACTCTAATTGCCTTACCCCATGGCCATCTATCACAGCAGAGGCCCCAGGAGAATGATCAGGTTGCCATAAACCAGAGAACATTCAGCTCCTGTGTCCACCAGTGCCAGAACACATTGTACATTGATGGGGGAACCAATGAATTGTTAATTCTACATGCTACCTCCAGTCCTACCAAGACCTCCAAGGTGGGTGCCTTGACCTCCACTCATTCAAACCGCAATGCCCAATTGTCCTTCTGTGGGGGTAAGGGACCAGGTGGATCCTGAGTACTGTCTCCCAGGAAGCCTTGCAGAGATGCAGCCTGGACATGGGGCTTTGCCTCTGGCTTCCATGTCCTGGACTTCAGTGGCTGGAACTGCTGCTCTAGCTTTAATTAGTGCCACAGTTCTAACAAGATTCTATTGGGCTGCTCAGGAAGATTTTCTTTCACTACCCTGACCTTTATCAAATCAACCCACATCTGGGTCCTTGTTTCAAACTTCCCCAGATCTGCTAAAGTATGAGTAGCCTCACTTATAGGTTGCCCAATGTCGGGGACAAGAATAGTTACTAGGGACTAAAGAGAGGTGGGGTAGCTGTATGGAGCACCAGGTTTCTCATTCCTACAGTGAACAACTACTCATCAGGGCCCTGGGTGTCCATATTATAGATGATATTTTCATGTCCAGCTACCGTAACAACTGCTGGAGCTCTGCAAACATTTTCCAGCTACTGGGTAGATATGGTAAATCACCTTAATTAGGCCAAACTGCCCTGATGGCTACTGTCAGCCAATCCAGAAACACCTGATTCCCTGAGGTATGATTGGTACTTTGCAAGCACTTCCAGAGGGAAGGGTAAGTCATCAGAGAAGCCAGTGTATCCTTTTCAGAACCTGTCATAAAAATGTTTTCCACCCACATATCCCAAAGATGCAAAAGCCATGTAGGCAGAGGTTCTGATGGCTTCTACCAAAACCAGATACTCATGTCCACCAGCTCATCCTGGGAATAGGGATGGAGCATGGAGTGTTCCATAACCTGGGGAGTAGACAGTTCCTCCTCATGAGGAGTTCACAATTGTTGCATATTTATTTTCTTAATTACAACTGGGCAGGTATTTAATACAGGAGAGACTGGTGCCTTGGGCGGTGGCCTGGGCAACAGATCGGACCTTGGCCCCAAGCCCTCATCCTCTTCTGACATCTCTTCTACCATCGCCAAGGCTGAAGACACTGCTTTGTTCTCCCTCTCCTTCACAGCCTCCTGCAATTCAGCTTCTCCTGCTGCCTCCTCCTTCACTGCTAATATATCTTCCAGGAGCATGACTTGTATTCTCAATAACTCTCTTTCTTTCTTAGAGGCATCCCTTAGGTCATCACCCAGCCCTTCCCAGCGATAATGAGACAGGGACCATGGGTGTAGTCAGAGTAGGGTGAGGGCCTCCGGAAAAAGCAGGGTGGGATATTTACAGTCAGCGATATAACAGTGGGGAAAGAAGTCCCTTTTGAAACTCTGTGCAAAGTCAAGGTCACACTAATCCTCTAGGAACAAGATACCAGACTAAGAATATAGACATCTTCAGTAAGGTCAGTTAAAAGTCAAAAGGCCAGGAGCAACTTGGCCTAGAATGATTGAGTGGTTTTACAAATAGGGAAAGTATCACAGCATAATCCGTGACTTTACTGTAAACAATCCTAGCAAGCAGAGAACAGCCCAGCCCTCCTTGAGGGCAGGGCAAGTGGTACAAGTCCACACCCCTAAGCCTTTTTTTTCATGTTCTCGAAAAACCTCAATCTGCCTACAAAACCCCCTAGACAACACAGCACACCGGACTCTCTTGTCCCCTTCTGGCGTGAGCCGGGAGCTCTGTCCTATCACTTTATTTCTAAATAAAAGCCTGTACCTTACTCTCCTACCTTGCCTGTTTGCTAAGCTCATTCTTCGGCTTCGTGAACAAGAACCCCGGCATCAATACTAAAGTGTGTCCCTCTCTTGCCTAAAACTCTCTCTCTCCATGATAACCCTTTCCACTATCTCAATTAACAGACATCCCCAAATCCTGGCTGCTTCTCAGTCAGGGCCTCTAACCAGTCTTCTATTTCATGAAGGGAGGGCTAATTCCACAGCTTCTGGTGTCTCAACCCTTCCCCAATTCTGGGGAAGGCCCCACCCCTCTAGGAGGTACTTTACTTTGGACCAATTCCCCAATACTGAGGCTCCGCAGTTGGAAGCCCCACAGATAGGGGGCTCCCAGGTGCAGCTGCACCCTCCACCACTGCAACTGTTAGGCAGGAAAATAGATATGAGTGGGGTGGAAAGAGAATAAGGTTAGTAAAAGCCCCCTGGAAAGGACTCAGTTAAAACTAGAAAGCCAGAAAAGACTCAGAGTTAATGAGTCAATTAGTTAAAGCTCAAAAGGTCAGGAGCAGCTTGGCCTTGAATGTTTAAATATTCCCCAGATAAGGAGAAGTATCTGAGCTCAGCCCATGTCTTCATTGTGTCAATTAGATCATTGTAAGATTTACTCCAGCCTGCTAAAAGGCCCACCTATAAACAGCATAATAAAGACAGGGAGATCCCACCTTAAAGCCAAAATTCTATTTTAAAAATTCCAGGAGGTTAGGAAGTAAGATTCTTAACATACCATTTAGGAAACAAATAATAACTTGACCCACCTTGGAGGGCAGGGCAAATGGTCTTAATTGATATGCCCCCAGACCCAAAAGCTGCTATTCTTGGAAGAAATCAACAGTAAATTTTTCATGTTAATTTTGCAGAATTACTTGAAAAACTAATCAAAAGAAAGATGTAATGACGATGCTGGTGTTCTTGTTCACGAAGCCAAAGAATGAGCTTCACAAACACCGAAGGTAGGAGAGCAAGGTACAGGCTTTTATTTAGAGGTAAAGTGAAAGGACAGAGCTCCTGGCTCATGCCAGAAAGGGACAAGAGAGTCCAGGGCATGGCATTGTCTAGGGGGTTTTATAGGCAGATGACTACTTTTCGAGAACATGAAAAAAGCTTAGGGGTGTGGACTTATTACACGGTCGTAGAATATTTACAAGTAACTTGATACAAGTAACTTTCTGCTCTGTTGATTTCTCCCTGAGATACCAGTATCTTGGTCTGGGGGCATATGAAACAAGGCCACCTGCTCAGCCTGACCCCAAGGTGGGCTGAGGCATTGTTTGCTGAAGAGTAAGATAAGTGCAATCTTATCTTTAATGTGGAATCCTTCTTGCTTTTTATTATGTTGTTTACAGCTGAGTCTGCATGCTAAATTAGTTGCCCAGTTTGCAAAACCACTCATTCAGATCTGAAGGAGGAAAGACAGCACATAGGCCTGGGCCTTTTAGCATGCTAAAGTGAATCTTACACATGATTATAAATGATTAGCATAATAAAAACATGTGCTACTCTTCTTTGTCTGGGGAACATTAACTGATTTTACTGAAGAATGACCCTAGAGCTTAATGTTTAACACAGAGTTTTGGTAGGGGGTTTCCTTGCATGTAGTTACATTGCTCTGACTGCAAATATCCTGCCTTGCTTTTTCCACAGGCCCTCACCCTATTCTGTCTAAGCCCACAGTCCTTGTCTCAATGACTCATCAAGGATAAACATTCAGGGACCACTTAACAAGTTCACACCCCTAGCCTTTGAAAGTCCTCAACTGCCTATAAAACCCCAGACCCTAAAACCTTGGGGGTGCCTCTTCTCTGAGGTAGCCCACACTGCCCCCACTTTGAGTGTACACCTTTTTGCTTTAAATAAATCTCTCACTTATAACATTTAGTTGCTGTACTTTTCCAGTGGTAAGTGTCTTTGTTACTTTGCTTTTTCATTCTAATCACCTTATACTCTGACTTCCCTGCATCTCTGGAACTGACCTTGCCCCCAATACAACCACTGTGTCCTCCCCACCATCTGCTGGGGCTGGGGGTCCAGGCATCTCCCCACCATCTCTAGGGGCAGCCCACTCAAGGGTGGCACCCATGAAGACAGATATCAGGTTCAGAGGTCCTGCTGACTACCACCAGATGTAACTCCAGGGGGAAAATATTTTCCCAGCCCTGGGCAAAATACTTTTGAAACTGAAATCAGTCAAAGGCAGAAATAAAGTGGGAGAAACCCATTTATTGCTTACAAGTAGTCATTCCACTTCTGCTCACACATGTCTTTTGGAACCTGGCTGCAAAAAAAGGGTTCCCACCGAACCTCTTTGGTCCAAATATGACCTCACTCCCCCTTGTAATCAGGTATTGATATGGAGATGGACTACTTTTCTCCACCCCTTGGAAACACCTACTGATATGGAGATACACTAAAGCCAGGCAAGAGATTCTGGAAGTATTGTAATTTTACCCACAATAGTTAACAGAAAGGCAATAGGAAAATGATAACATAATGAAAAGAAATGCTGCAAAAAGGAGGTAAACTTCTGATTTTTGACACTGCTTGAAAGGAGACTGGAATTTACCAGTTCATCCTAACAACAATTAAGAAACTGAACAAGTTGAAAAATCTATAATTTTGCTAAGGCTACAAAGCAAACACTACCAAAATTAGAGAAATAAAGAGGCAAATACAGGGAGTCATTACTTACCAGAGCAGAGACCTTCAAAAATCACTGTGTGTACCATAACGAGGAAGGAAATCCTGTAGATCTTGGGCAACTCTGAGAGTTAAAAACTCCAGGGGGAACCAGTAATAGGAGGTCTCCCCAACAATTCTGTGAGATTTACCTCTGGGAGCTCAACCAGTTTCTCACAGTATATAGAGAAAAAAAATCTCTCATGCTTCTGGCAAGGAGGAGAGGAGAGGGAACCATTCTGAAAAACATCAAAGCACTCAGTTCTTCAAAATTGTCTGCCCTCAGGAGAAGCTATTCAGACAGAGCTAACCTTGTAGGATATTATCAGAACCTACCTGAACTGGGGAAAGGCAAATACCAATTCAAATCAGCTATAGCCTTACATGTCAGAGAATAAAAGTACTCAATTCCAACCCACTTTAGCCTTCCCTGTGGGAAAAAGGTAATACCCACCTCCAAAGAACTCCAGCCCTCCTGTCTCATCTAAGGGGGAGAAAAAAACTGATAAACTTTTGTGAAGTTCGCAGTTCAGATTCATAAGCTCACTAAAAGACTCAGAGCCATTCAAACGACTATAGAATGCTTCCCCTCTCCCCACAGCTTACCACTACACTATTAAAGGCCAATTTGCAACAGTTCCATTTAACCACTACATCATGTTTGTCTACCAAGAGAAAAATTGCAAAATATAAAGAAAGGCATAAACCATAAAATTTGAAGAGAGAGAGGAAGCATCAGAAACACATAGAAAGAATGTTGGAATTGTCACACCTTAAATTTTAAACAATAATGATTAATATGCTAAGGGCTCTAATGGATAAAGTAGATAGCGTGCAGAAACAGATGGAACATATAAGCTATGAGATGGAAATCATAACAAAGAACCAAAAATAAATACTAGAGATCCAAAGCACTGTAACATAAATAAAGAAGACCTTTCATGGGCTTATTAATAGACTGGACCTAACTGAGGAAAGAATCTTGAACTTGAGGGTATTTCAATAGAAATCTTTGAAAATTGAAGGGAAAAGAACAATAATTGAAAGAAAAAAAAGCAGCATATCCAAGAACTGTGGGACATCTTTGAAGGTGTAATATACACACAATGATAAATACCAGAAGTAGAAGAAAGAAAGAGACAGAAAACTTATTTGAAACAATAATGACTAAGAATTTCTTCAAATTAGTACCAGACACCAAACCATAGATTCAGGAAGTGCAGTGAACACCAATCAGGATAATTACCAAAATAATTTCACCTAGGCCTATCTTTTTACCTATAGAAAATCAAAGATAAAGAAAACTCCTGAAAAAAGGTAGAGGAGAGAAAGCTCCTTACCTTTAGAGGAGCAAGAGAAAGAGTATATCCAATTTATCCTTAGAGACCATGCAAGTGAACGATTAAGGTAGAATATTTAAACCACAAGGAGAAAAGAACCACCAATCCAGAATATTGACTGATATATTACCTTTAAAAGGTGCAAGAGAAATAAAGATTTCCCAGGCAAACAAAAATTGAGGGTTTGTTGCCATTGGACTTGCCTTCCAAAAAAAATGTTAAAAGATGTTCTTTCACTAGAAATAAAATTATAGAGGTCAGAAACAAAGATCTACATAAAGAAAAGAGGAACATCAAAGAAGGAATAAGTGATAAGTGATGTTAGATCCCCTTTAACACACAACCTTGAACTGCCTCCGGGCGCAGTGGCTCCTTATCACTTATGGCAGCTGCATCCTGGTGTAGCAAAGTCCCCTATCGTCGACAGCTGTTTCTAAGTCCCCCACAGCAGTTTCTAAGTTCCCTATCATCTGCAACAGTTTCTGTTTCTCAGAAGTCACAGGGCCACCATCCTGCTCACCAAGCCCCTAAATTCCTATATAAGCAGCTCCCCCCTTTCTGCCACTGCCCTCTCTCTTTCAAGACAGCCACTCTGCCTGTTTGTCTAGCAGGGAATAAAATCACACTGATGGAGTTCTCATGTCTTTCTTTGCAAGCGAGTGAGCCGGGTAGCTAAAGAACCCTTTCAAGTGATGATATAAAAAAATTTATTTTCTTGTTCTTAAATGATCTATCAGATAACAGTTTGTTCAGAATAATAATAGCAGCAATGTATTCCATTATGTATACACAGTATATTTTTGTATATATAGTTTATTTTTATTTAATTTTTATTTTATTTATATATTTCATATATATATAGTATACTTTATAATTGACATTTTGCATATATATATAATGTGTGTGTGTTTATATTACTTATATGTAAGTAAAATTAGTGACAGAAGTGATAAAAGGGATGGAAAGGAGGAATTAAGATTATTTTGTATTATACTGTACCCACACTACCTGTTAAGCAATATAGTGTTATCTGAAGGTGGACTTGAACCAGTTGTAAATATAAATGGCAAACTATAGAGCAACCACTGAAAATGTAAAAAAAAAAGGAAATATAACTGATATACTAAAGAGAAGAGAAGATAGACTCATATAACATGCTCAATTAAAACCACAGAAGTCAGAAATAGAAAGGAAGACAAAAATTGAAACAAAGAATAAGGGCAAAAATACACAATAGCAAAATATATGCTAGATAGTACTGCAACTATATCAATAATCATTTTTAATCTAAATTATTATATGCACAAATCAAAGGACAAATATTCTAAAAGGAGACCAAACTGTTTTCTATAAGAAATACAGTTTAAATATAAAAACGTATAAGGATTAAAAGTAAATGGATTGAAAAAATATATCATGCCAACACTAATAAAAAGAAAACAGGAGTAACTATACCAGTTTCTAAAAGAGCAGATTTCAAAACAGGGAAAGCTATCAGGCATAAGGAAGAACATTATATAATAATAAAGGGGTTAATGCTCCAAGAAAGTATTAACCACCCTTAAGTACGCACACCGAACAACACAACATCAATTTACATGAGACAATCTAATAGAACTGCAAGGGAAATATATGAATCCACTATCATAGTTGGAGACTTCAGTAACATTATCAGAAATGGACTATTCCAGCAGACAGAGTAACAATAAGGACATAGTTGAACTCAACAACACCATTCAATCAGGTGTATTTAACTGACATATATAAGATTAACAATTGTTTGCATGGCAGCATGAGAGGCTCAAGAACTCACCTCTGTCCATGGACACACCAAATGCACAGCTCTATATGAAGCAATTCCCTCTGAAAGAAATCCAGAAAGTATTTGAGTGACTCCTACACATCAAGTGAATGAGAAAATATCCTCAACCAAACATATACAAAAGGCTGCGACAAACTCTAGTCATAAACCACACCCCTGGACAGTGCCATACAATTAAGAGGGAGCCTCCATTGCTCACCTTCTCCCTGATAAAAAGTTCTGGGCCCACATTAAGCACCCCAACTTTTAAAAATCTCATTTGAAGGATGGGTCCCCAAAGCACATATCTCTGAAGGATAACAAGGTTTGCAACCACAAGACTCACAAGACTATAACAAACAAAGGAGCTGTTGTTAATGGGTATATGAACATTTGCTGTGGATATCCACCCTGGGCTCAATGCAGAGGGAGCAGGCAAAGTCACCCATCTTAGTCTTTCCATGAAAGACATACATGTCCATAGTTGGAAAGCTGCTTCCTGAGAGTTGACTTCTAATTTAGCACACTTGTAGGGGCTGTGTTTTATTTTCTGGGAAAGCTGAAAGACACCTCACCCTCCTTCTCCCTCTTGCCTGCTAAGTCACTAGAATCTCCCTGGAAGGAGCATGTACATACATCTGTGTCCTAGCTCTTGTGGCTACAATTGGATGGGTCCATTGATCACTTTGCTGTGATAGCAAATGAAGTTTGGATTCATGAGTTGTGTGGAACTGTAGCAAACAAAAAAGCAGTTCTTAATGAGGGCAGGAGAATTCCCCCATGGCTATATGATCTGGCCTAGCACAGAAGAGGCAGGCAAAAAATCCCTTCTTCCAGTTTTTCCTTGGAAGGGGCTTAACTACACACTTCCCCAAATACTGCCTCAACATTCAGCTTCCAATCAGCCAAGCCTCTAGGTGCTGAACGTAATCCTCCCCTTCAGGACACTGACAGTTCTTGGCACACACTCAACTACTGAAAGCCACCAAGAACAAAGAAGGTGGCTTGGACAATTACAAAGGCTGAGAGACAATCAGAGGCTCAGGCTGGGTAGATTGACAAAATTCATCTCCTACATAAGACCACTCTGCCAAGAATGGGATGAATGTCTATTTTACCTTATGCACATAAACCAGAACAGAGAATCATGGAAAATGAAGAAACGGAGGAATATGTTCCCCCCCAAAAATAAGATATATTTCCAGAAATAGATATTAATGAAATGAAGATAAGTAATTTACTTGATAGACAGTTCAAAATAATGGTAATACAGATGATCATCAAGGTTAGGAGAGCAATGCATGAACAAAGTAAGAATTTCAACAATGAGAAAGACAATATAACAAAGACCAAACTTTGTACACTTTTGGTGGGAACATAAACGGGTACATCCACAATGGAAAACAATATTGAATTTCCTTCTTTTTGATTGCTTTCACGATTCAAGGATTTTTGTGGTTCCATACTAAAGTTAGGATTTTTTCTATTTCTATGAAAAACACCATTGGTATTTTGACATGGATTTAATTGAATCTGCAGATTGCTTAGAGTAGTAGGGACATTTTAACAATATTAATTCTTCCAATCGCTGAGCATGGACTATCTTTCCGTTTATGTTGTGTCTTCTTCAGTTTCTTTCATTAGTATCATATTCTTAAGTGTACACATCTTTTACCTCCTGGGTTAAATTTATTTCCAGTTATTTTATTCTTTTTGATGCAAGTGTACATGATATTATTGTCTTAATTTCTGTTCCTGATAGTTTGCTGTCAATATATAGAAACATGACAGATTTCAAAACAAAGATATACAAGGCATCCAGATTGGTAAAGAAGTCAAATTGTCACTATTTGCAGATGACATGGTACTGTACATAAAAAACCCTAAAGACTCCACAGCACTCTATATTGATTTTATATCCTGTGACTTTACTGAATTCACTTATTAATTTTAATATATTTTAGGGGAAGTTTTTTAGGTTGTTTTATATATATAGCATCACATGATCATCAAATAGTGAAAATGTACTTCTTCCTTACTAATTAAGATACCTTTTATTGTGGCTTGGACTTCCAGTACTATGTTGAATAAAAGTGGTGAGAATGGGCATCCTTGTTTTGCTCCAAAACTTAGAAGAAAAGCTTTCAGCTTTTCACCATTGAGTAAAATTTTAGCTACGGGTTTGTCATATATATCCAAAATGTTGGGATGTGCTCCCTCTATACCCAGTTTGTTAAGGGTTTTTGTAATGAATGGATGTTGAATTTTATCAAATGCTTTTTCAACATCTACTGAGATGATCATATGGTCTTTATCCTTCTTTTTGTTAATGTGGTGTATCATAGTGATTGATTTGTGGTTATTAACCATCCTTGCATCCTTGTGATAAATCCCACTTGATCTTGGTAAATGGTCTTTTCGACGTATTTTTTGATTCAGTTTGCTAATATTTTGTTGAGGATGTTTGCATCTATGTTCATTAGAGATATTAGTCTGCAATTTTATTTTTTGTTATGTCTTTATCTAGTTTTGGTAACAGGGTAATGCTGGCTTTGTAGAATGAATCTGGAAGCTTTCCTTGCTCAACTTTTTAGACTAGTTTGAGAGGAATGGGTATTATCTCTTCTTGAAATGTTTGGTAGTTTCACCTGTGAAGCCATCTAGTCCTGGACTTTTGTTTGTTTAAAGTCTTTTGATTAGTGATTCAATCTTATTACTAGCAATTGGTCTATTCAGATTTACTATTTCGTCCTGGTTCAGTCTTGGAAGATTGCATGTTTCTAGGAATTTACCCATTTCTTTTAGGTTGTCCAATTTGTTGGCATATTTTTCTGTAGTAATATTTTATAATCATTTGCATTTCTGTGGTGCCAGTTGTAACTTCTTTCTTTTTTTATTTTATTTATTTGAGTCCTCTCTCTTCTTTCCTTGATGAGTCTAGCTAAAGGATTTTCAATTTTATCTTTTCAAAGAACCAGTTCTTAGTTTCACTGTTTTTTACTGTTTTTTTCTTTCTTTGTTCTTTGTTTTATTTATTTCTGCTCTAACATTTATTTCCTTTCTTCTAATACTTTTGGGCTTTGCTCTTCTTTTTCTAATTCCTTTAGGTGTAGGTTTAGATTGTTTATTTGATACTTTTCTTGTTTCTTGAGGTAGGCCTATATCACCATAAATTTCCCTCTAAGAACTTTTCCTGCATCCCAATGATTTTGAAAGATTATGTTTCTAATTTAATTATTCTCCAAATATTTTTAAATTTCCTTTTTGATTTCATCATTGACCCATTGGTGGTTTAGTGGCATGCTGTTTAGTACTCACATTTGTGTTTTTTCCTTGTAATTGATTTCTAGTTTTATACAATAATGGTTGGAAAAGATGCCTGGCATGATTACAAATTTATTAAATTTATTTAGGCTTCTTTTGTGGCCTAACATGTGATAAATCCCAGAGACTGTTCCATGTGCACTTGAAAAGAATATGTATTCTGCTGTTTTAGGAATGAAATATTCTGTGTATATCTATTAAGTACATTTGGTCTAATGTGTCATGCAAAGTTACTATTTCCTCATTGATTTTCTGCCTGGATGCTCTATTCATTGATGTAAATAGGGTGTTAAAGCCGCATACTATTATTATATTACTGTCCATTTCTCCCTTTATGTCTGTTAATATTTTCTTTATATTTTTAGACTCCTTTCATGGGTGCATATGTATTTACAATTATTATATCTGCTTGCTGGGTTGAGCCCTTAATCAATATAGAACATCCTTCTTTGTCTCTTGTTACAGTCTTTGTTTTAATGTCTACTTTAATATAATTACTGCTAATTCAGTTTTTTTTCCATTTCCATTTGTAGGGAAAAACTTTTACCATTTCTTCAGTTTTAATCTGTGTCTGTCTTTAGTTATGAAGTGAGTCTGCTGTAGGCAGCATATTGATTTTTATCCCTCTAGTCCCCTATGTCTTTTCATTGTAGCATTTACCATTTAAATTTAAAGTAATTACTGATAGATATGCACTTATTGTCATTTTGTTAAATGTTTTCTGGTTTTTGTTTTTCTACTCTGATATTTTTGTCCTATCTTCCATTGTGTATGATGACTTTCTTTAATGTTACGGTTGAATTTTTTTCCTTTTATTTTTTTTGTGTATCTACAGCTTTTTGGCTTCTGGCTACAGTGGGATTCATGTATGACATCCTGTGTCTATGTTAATTTGATGGTCTTTTAAGTTTGAATGCATTCTAACAACACTATAATTTTTACTCACCCTCATGCTTGCTTTATGAATAGAATGGCTTCTTTTACACATTTTTATTTAGTGATTCCCTTAACTAATTTTTAGAAGCAATTGATTTTATTACTTTTCCCTCATAACTTTCATATTAGGTAAGTAACTGATCTACTACATTTTCTATGCTTCTTTTTAACAGTGAATTTTTTTATTTGCATATTTTTCTTGCTTCTAAATGTTTTTTTTTTTTCCTCTTAAGGAATTTCCTTTAACATTTCTTGAAAGGCTGGTTTAGTAGTGCTGAACTCCTTTAATTTATGTTTATTTGAAAGGCTCTTTATTACTCCTTTAATTATGAATGATAACCTTGCCAGGTAGAGTATTCTTAGTTGTAGGTGTTTTCCTTTCAGCACTTTGAATATATCATGCAACTCCCTTCTGGCCTTTAGAGCTTCTGATGAAAAATCATTTGATAGCTTTGTGTGGTTTTCCTTGTCCATAAACTCATTGCTTTTCTCTTGCTGCTTTCAATATTCTATCCTTACCTTTAATCTTTGACATTTTAATTATCATGTGTCTTGGGTTCATCTTGTTTGGGGCTCTCTGTGCTTCCTGGACCTGGATGTCTGTTTCCTTCCAGAGGTTAAGGAATTTTTTAGCTATTATTTCTTCAAATAAATTTTCTATCCTTTTCTCTTTGTTCTCTTGGGACTCATAATGCAAGTGCTAGGACATTTGATATTGTCCCAGAGGTCCCTTAAGCTTTCCTCATTTCTTTAAATTTTTTTCTTCTGTTCAATTTGCAAGCCAATACTCTTGTCTTCCAAGTTGCTGATCCATCCTTCTGTATTCCCTAATCTGCTGTTGAATCCCTACAGCACATTTTTCATTTTATTTATTGTCTTCTTCATTACTGATTAATTTTATATTTTCTATCTTTTTCTTGAAGTCCTCCTTGAATTCATCCACTCTTCTCTTAAGTCCAGTGAGATCTTTTTAACTATTACTCTGAACTCTTTACCTGATGGGTTGTTTAACTTCATTTCCTTTAGTTCTTTTTCTGAAGTTTTGTCTTATTCTTTCATTTGAAGCATATTCTTCTGTCTCCTCATTTTGTTTGCCTTTATGTGTTTTGTGGGGAGCTGTTGGGACAGAAGGAGCAAGAGTACAGGACAGGACTGACTGTGTTTTTGTGCCTCGTCTCCATCTAGGGCCTGAACCGGGTCTGACTGAAATAAACCTTGAAAAGTTTCCTAATTTCCAGGAACAAGTATCTCAGGAATGCAGGGAGGTCTTATCTCAAGGCCAGCCACCTGGACCAGATGCCCCCAGGCGTATGTGACTTAAGTATTGGATTAATGTCCGATTGGATTGATGTGTGGTCAATACTTAAGTGATTGGATTGAGGTCCTTGAGAAGGGTGTGTGAATCTAATCTGTAGGCAATTCATGTGTATATAAGCCATGCCAGAATAAAGCTTCTTTGCATTCTGCACCAGACAGTTTGCCCTCCTGTCATTTTGTATATATAGCCCGACGCCCCCACTAAGGAACTGTTCGACTCCTGCCGGCAGGCCCCGGCAGTGTTTCTCCTATGAATTAAATGAAACAGATACCTGTCCCAATGAAGGAATGACCTTGTGTAAGAAAGTATCCTGTGTAGCTGTGTGTACCTAGTGGCTTTAGCTGGCTTGCTGGAACCCAAGCATGCATGGGACTGGGTGTCCCAGGACACTCTGTGTAGGAGGTTCCCTGGTTTGACAGCTGGAGCTGAAGTGGGTGTATGCCAAAGGGGTCTTGGGTTCTCTGTGCAGGGGGTACCCTGGAAGCAATGCTGGAGCTAAAGCAGGAATGGGTCAGGAGGCCCTGGGACACTCCATGCGGGTGGCTGTCTGGTAGAATGGCTGGAACAAAACTGATTATGTGATGAGGAGTACCAGGGTGCTCTGTGTAGAGGCACCCTATTGGGATGGTTGAAGGTGAATCAGGTGGGGCTTAGAGAGTCCTGGGGTACTCTGTACATGGGATATCCTGGTGATACTACTGGGGCAAAGTGGACATGGGCCAGGGGTTCATGGTGTGCATTGCACTAGTGTCACCTTGATGGGACTGCTGGAGTTTGGGTGGGCATGGGTGAGGGGGCTGCCTTGCAGGGACATCTGGAACTGGTGTGTGTTTGCTAAGGTGGCAGGCCAGTTAGCATGTCTGAAACCTGCTCCTCTCTGTGCTCTCAACATGGGAAGGGGAACATAAACAGTGACGCTTGCCAGCACCTGTGATCCTGTAGAGAGTTTCAGTAATTTCTCTATGTTTTGCAGAACATCTAGTATTAGCAAATGTGCTTCCTTCAGTTATACTCTAGATCCCCTTTAAACTGCTTTTTTTTTCTGATATCCATGGCAGGCTATCTGCATGTGGGTCTCTCAGTGATATCCCTCTCAACTGCAGTTCCTGGCATCAGGGGTGGGCTTCCTATCATCACTGTATTTTAATCTCTACTGACATTTTTTATATGGTCTCCCTACTCAGGAAGAGTTTTTCTATATGTAAATGTAGATTTGGTATGTTTGTGAGATGAGGTGAGTTTGGATCTTCCTATGCCACCATTTTGGACCCCTCCCATCTCATTATTACTTCTTGCAACCCAGAATATAATTACTCATACTCAATATCAGTTATAGCCAATTGTACTACTTTGACATCAGGAAACATTTCAACTTCTCATCAGTTTTATCCAATGTATTATCTCATTGCATTTTTTTTTCCTGAGAGGTAAAGACATGGCTTTTCTTTTAAACTGCTGATTTTCTTCATTTAAAGTGAAATTGTGTTGAAATCACACTTGGACATTAAAAAAAAATAATTGTAACATGTCACATTGGTTTTTGGAAAGTTTCTGTTTTTTACTTCTATCACTAGGTCATTAGGAATACCATCAAATTAAGGTTTTTACTATATATACTCATATGAACATATCTGAATATATATATACATGAAAATATGAGTATATATACTCATATTAATATATATACAACAAATGAATATAAAAAATGTAAATAATAAATGAGTATGTCTGCTGATTCTGTTTTTCACCTTATCACATTACAAAAGGCATGGAATATTCATAATACTTTAAAATATAACACTAATCTGGATTCTTGGTAGATAGTAGATCAAGATCAAGATTATATTACCATTTCATAGTTATAATGGTAGTTCTGTGTCACAAGGCAAAATAATCTTCATTTTGAAAAATGCGTAGCTTTAATCTCCCCACATAACTGAAACAAACAAAAATAAAACCTGACTTTGAAAAGGATTGCTAACAAATAAAAAGGCTAATATGGTTTGCAGTAAGTGTTTACCAATTGAGGTTTAAAGAAGTAAAAATTTCTTGCTATCTCAATATGCAAAGAATCAAGTTAAAAACAATTTCCTGATATCAATGTCATTGGGTTATTTCTTACATGATCTTTTAACAAAACAATCTTCTGAATTTATATCAAGTTGGGAGAGCTTGGAATCAATGATGTATATGATCTAATATCTTCTATTTCTAGTTCAGGTAATTTTTAAAGCCGATGGAAAATATCCATTTGATCTTCAGCATCAGAAAATTCATAAAGATTGGTGGGAAAAAAGGAAGAAGAATTGATATTTCCATATAAGCCTCAATTTGTGGTTCTACAACATTGATAGCTTCAATCAGGTAGACTTATCTGTCTTTGTCATATGTCAAGCAATTCTTTACTGTAAATGTAAGGAACTGGTAATGAATAGGACCAATTTGAAGCAGTCATTATGGCTTTAAGCTCTATATCCTTAAAGAGTGTGAGCCTGCATAATTTTTAACTAGAAGCAATTCTAAATGGGAGATATAACATCAGCCATTAAAACTAGCAGGTGAATTAGAACCAATATAAACTTTAATCTATTTTGAATGCCAGTTCCTGCTTATAAATTTTGTTGGCAGCTTGTGAAAGTAAAAGAGCTACATTGGTCTACATTGTCTTTGAACATATATCACAGTAACAGATTAGTTGGTGTGTACATGAAATTGAATGAATTATACTGTGTATAGTGAAAAATTTGAGCATACGGCAAATAAATATTTGGGTGTGATTATGAAACAATGCACTTGCTTTCTACAGCAATAATACAGTCAGCTCACAGAGGTTTTGGGGTTGTTAACTAGACATATCGTTTTCTCTGATTAGCCTTAGAAAAAGTGATGTTTCTATCTTCCTGTTGTTGTTGTTTTTTCTCATAGGGCTGCTGTAACAAAATGTGTTAAGATGAGAAGTTATAAATGGAGAATTCACAACCTATAATCCTGCAGTGAAATTTTATTCTTTTGTTTCTTACAGAAGGAAAATGGAGGTAGGACTTATTGCTCAGTCCTTAATTCTTTGTCCCTTACGTCTTTCCTCCTTTCATCCCAGGAAGGGTCTCTTTATTCTTTCCCACCTATTTTAGATCTACCCCTCTTCAACTGTAAATGTTACATATTAATATTTATATATTAGTGTTAAATATTGTTACTAAAACTAATGTTAAATATTTCTTTAATCCAGTTCAAACTAATCTAGTATCTATAGAACAGTTTAATATTTTCTTAGATATCATTTTTAATTATTTTTCTCTAAATGCTTTGAGTGTAGGGTCTTTCCAAAAAAAATATTGTAAGCCTCTGGAGTGCAAAATCCAAGAGTCATTTTTAAGTTTTTTATCTAATCTCCCAGAACTTCACATATTTGATGTGTCACTTCTTGACATTTTTCTTACCTTGACTTCTTGAATACCAACCTCTTTATTTCCCTCTTACCACATTAACTAGTCCATCTTAGCCTCTGTTGCTGATTATTGATCATCTATCAGACCAAAAAAAAGGGAAACCTTTATCGTTTCTGTGTACACTTTCACCATAAGTAATGTCATCATTTTAGTGGTTTCAAGTACCATGTGTATTCTGATGATTTCCAAATGTATCGCTTCAGCTTCTCTGTGTCTCTAGCTCCAGATTTACCTAATTGGATATTTAACAGAAATCTCAGACTTACCAGATCCAAAATGGAAATCTTTTCTCCTTCAAAATGTGTGCGTACTCCAGTGTTTTACATCTCATATAAATGTTAGTGTTGCGTACCAAGTTACTCATGTGACAAACTTCGGAATCCTTGCCTCCTGTCTCTCTCTCACAACTTATATTCAATTCATCAGTAAGCCTTTTCAATTATGCCTTCAAAATATATCCCCAAACCAATGACTCCTCCTTTACATTAATACTATCCTGGTCCAAACTGTCATCACATCTAACTTGCACTATTGCAATAGCTTCCCATTAGATCTCACTCGATCTCACCATTTTTCCCTGCTTCATTATATATACATAAATTCATCTGATTCTCAACAGAGAAACTATCAATACTCTTTTAAAAACTAAGCCTTATCAAAGTCTGAATAAAATACTCCAAATATGCTTTGGCTTATAAGACTCTCTTATACTTGCTCCAGTCTATCTCTGCACCATACTTCCTTCTATGTTCACTAACTCTTCCCCTTCAGCCACTCTATCTTTCCATTTTTCTTGAAGTGTACTAAGGACAATCTCACCTCACTATTTCTGCATGTGTTGTTTCCTCTGCTAGAAATCCCTTTTCCTAGATCATCATGTGTTACATTTACTCATTTTATAATCAGATTGCTGCTCAACAATTACCTACCGAAAGTAACTTCCCTTGTTATCCTGAATAAGATACCCCACATCTAGCATCATTCTTGGTCCCCAAACCCTGTAATTTTGCTTTCATTGTAATTATCATGTGGAACTGTAATTCCTAATGTAACTGTATTTTGAGAAAGAGCCTACAGAGAGGTAATTAAGGTTAAATGAAATCAGAGATGGGGTCATGATCTGATAGGATTATGGGTTTACAAGAAGAGACACCAAAAACCTTGCTCCTTGTTCATGAGTTCACTAAGAAGAGGTCATGTGAGAATACTGTGAAAAGGCAGTTATCTATAAGCTAAGAATAGAGCTCTCACTCGAAAGCTAACATTAGACTTCCCAGCATCCAGAACTGTGTGAAAATAAGTTTCTGCTGACTATGCTACTCAGTCTCATCATATGGCAACATTTTACATAAAGTCATACAAAAGAGAAAACTGAAAGTTATCATTGATTTCTCCTTCCCCCTCACTCAGTACATGGGATCAATGACAAAGTCCAGAGTTTCTATTTTATTATCATTGGTTGAAAGTATCTTACTTTCTCTGTTCTTGCTACCACAGCCCTGTCCAAGGTCTTAATTTGTCTCTTCTTTTTACTCATTCATTTGAAACTCTTCTGTCCGGTTTGTCTCTTTCAAAGTTTCTCTTTACATTGAACAAAAGTAATTTTTTAAATATGTACTTTATTTTGGTTCTAAGGATATAAAAAGAGAAATGGAGGCAGGCAGAGAGTAGAATTTACAAACTCTTCAAAATTATTTGGATTTCTCTAGCCATAAGCACAGCATAACTGAAATACCAGAGAAGGGCATAACATTATTGTTTCTGACTTTTTATGCTTCCTCACTCTCCCAAAACACATACATAAACACATGATAAGACAGGTCACATCCTAAAGAGTAGGTCTAATATCCAGCCATGCTCTTACTTTTAAGTGTCTTTTCTGCATGTTATGATAATAATTTTATTATAAATAATTTTTGAGGCAAGTGGAAGAAATAAATATACAATATGACCAATGGGATTTGTTCCAAATATACAAGGCTGGTTCAGCACCTGAACATCAATTGATGTAACTTATCACATCAACAGGCAAAAGAAAAAAAGCCTTATGATCATATCAGTGTTAAAGCAAAAAATCATTTGACAAAATCAAACATCCATGCATGGTTAAAACTTAGCAAATTAGAAATAGAGGGATTTTCCTTAAATTCATAAAGAACATCTACAAAAACCTATAGCTAACATCTTACTTGATGAGAAACTAGAAGCTTTTAACTAAGATCAGGAATGATGTAAGGGCATCCCTTTTCACCACATCTTTCCAGCATCACACCAGAAGTTCTATGCAATAAGAAAAAAAAAAGGTATTGGGAAGTAAGAAATAAAACACTATTTATGCATGTATACCATGATTGTTTAGGCAGAAAATGTGAAGCACTGAACAAAAAAAAATCTTGGAACTAATAAGTGACAAGACCATGGTTGTAGGATAGCGCTAATATACAGAAGTCAGTTGCTTTTCCATATATGGGCAAAGAACAATTGCAATTTGATATTTTAAAAATGGTCACTTCCTGTTTCCAGTTCCATAAGTATGGAGCTTGGATGTTACCAATCCATCCTAAGAACAGGTAAAAAGCTGAACAGATTGAAAAATAAACTCTCTTGATGCATAAGAGGGCTGAGTGCACAAGCAATATGCTGCCCCCAAACTTTTAGAGATAACAGATAAATGCAGGGAGTTGTGGCTTAACTGAGCAGAGACTCATGAGCAGAAAATGCCACAGGAATCAGTGCTTGGGTAGGAAAAACTGAATTGTAAGTGATGAATTGCTTGAAGCTCAATGTTAATAATTCTGAAAATTGAGAACCCCAGGAAGGCCCAGTCACAGAGGAGTCCCACACCTTTGTGAGTTTTACCTCCAGGTGTTTACATTAAAAATCAGGCTATGTAATGGGGTGCTGCCTAAATATTTGGTCAAAAATTATTCTCTGTGTTTCTTGGGCCTGCTAGACTTTGGAATGGAATTGTACCATCAACACTACTGGGTCTTATGTGTTGGGATTCAGATTGGAACTAAGAATTAGGTATCCTGGGTCTCCAATTTGCTCAGTCACCCTGCAGATTTTGGAATTTCTGGCCTCCATAATCATGTCACTACCTTGCAATAAATCTCTTCCTTTCTCTCTATATATACAACCTATTTTTTCTGTTTTTTTTTTTTTTAAGTCTGACTCATTTGTTCTTGTTGTCTCTTTCCTTCATTAGATCCTTTAGTATATGTAGCTCCAGGGGGAAGGGTATTTCTGGCCGAGGTGAATAAACCAGTGAAACCAAAATAAGTCAAGGGAAAGAGTAGGTTGGGAGAAAGGCTTTTTATTGCTCAAAATTGCTAGCTAGGCCCAGTCCCGTCTGTCTCATCCAGCCACTGCTCTCACTCTGCAGCCACAGTGCACTTTCTACTTCCTGCTCATCCCTTCCAGGAGGAACTTCATTGGCAGATCTTTGGTGACTGGCAGACGCTAAGCCAATTACATACCAGGAATGGATGGGAGGAGAGAATGGCCATTATGTTTCCACCCCTTGCCCAATAGGCTCCAGGAAGCTGCAGTAGTAAACACACATTGATATGTAAATAGAGTAAGGCCAGTTGGGAGATTCTGGAAATTCTGCAGATTACCCCACAGTATATTAATCATAGTTATTTTAAATTTCCAGTCTGATAATTGCAACATCCCTGCCACACCAAAGTCTGTTTATGATCCTTGGTCAGTCTCTCCAAACTGTTTTTTGCCGTTTAGTAGGCCTTTTAATTTTTTGTTGAAAGCCGGACACGGTATAATGGGCAAAAAGAAGTACAGTAAGTTGGCCTTCAGAGATGTGTTGGAAAGGTGTAGAGCTAGGTGAAGCTTTCTTTAGTACTATTATTAGATAGCAGCCATTGCTGAGCATGTGTCCCTTAATAAGTGTTTCTCAGTCCCTTCACCACTCTAAGGTGAGACAAAATGACTAGAGGGCTGGAGTTGGGTATTTTTCTTCCCCTAGATCAGTTGGTCTCTGATAAAACCCCAGCAGGTTAGTCTCTGTTAATAGTTTCTCTTCAAGGTAGAACATAATGTTTTGGGTATTTCAAAATGCCTATTTTTCCCCTCCCCCTGAAAAAAGTATAATGTATTTTTTTCTCTGATATTCAGTCTGAGAACCTGGTAGGATTCCTTGAAGTAAAACTCTCAAAAGCATGAGGTCCTCTTAAGATGGGGCACCACTGGAGTTTTTAACAGACTTGTCCACACTGAGCCTCTGGCCATGTGTCAATCACAGTTTAGGTTTTCCTACTTCCTTACTGGTTCCCAGAAGATTTATGATTGTTACCTCATGCTCTAGTATGTTGTATCTGCTTTGTATTTGTCTGTCTGTTTCTCCAATTTGAGGGGCCAGGGGTTTGCCCAGTGACTTCAATTTTCTGACTTAACTAAGAAAAGTTGATTGTTTTCAGGTTGTTCAGCTTTTTACTTGTTGTCAGGATGGAATGAAGACTTCTAGTCTCCTTATATGCCAGACAGGTAATCAGAAATCATTACAGCAAAGGTAATTTTTATGAGTTGGAACTATATATTGTATTTGCTTAAAGTTTTTCATGGCAATCATAAAGCCCCAAAACCCTCCTCAATGAAGACCTTGCTTACTTCTCCAGTTTGAACTCTCAGAAAAGTTCATCTGGAATTTTAATTTTTGGACATAAATGATTTGTTATTCATAATCAATAAATGACATGGTTATTCATGTGCATTCTGTTTTCCTAGAATGTATTTTCCTATCTTGTTTACTTAATCTTTCCATTTCATCTTTATATTTGAATGATAACTTTTTTACTAAGCTTTTTCTGATATCAGTTCTCCTATTTCTGTCTCTTGACCAATAGGCAGAAATCACCTTTTTTTTATATTAGTTCCTCCACCGGTTCCTTGTAAATATCACACTGTATCAAAGTCATCTTTATTTAGCCTGGGCTGAGGAAAGTATGATATCAAAGGCATAAACTTTTAAAAGGAAAAATGTATCATGAAATTTCTTTTAAGTTCCAAATTAATAGTTTCCTTATAACAAATTTCTTTGGAATTATTTGCAAAAATGTTAATAAAAATTTTAAGATAGGAAACCCAGAGAACTTGAATATGTGATTTTAGTTACTGGAATTTGTGAGCTCAAATTATGGGAAATGGTAGTAACATTTTAAGTGTTTCCTGGTTTGAAGGGGAAGATCTTTCTTTTTTGGAAATGAAACATCCTGCATTGAGCTTTTGGGACTCTCAATCATCAAAAGAAAATCCACACTTTTTAACATAGCTTAAAAATCACTGCAAGATCTAATTATTCCTTACATTCTCGTATAATCTCTTTGGTTCTGTCCTCTTCTTCCAATTCTCATATACCCTAAACTCAATCCAGTCTGAATTTATGTTTATTCCATGATCTTGCCATGGTCTCTTCAGCACAGGATCTTCCTGTAAATTGTACTTGACTTTCTATTCACTTAGATAAATGATTACTCAGATTAAGTGTAATTTTCATGTCTCAGTTTAAGTATTATTTTCAAATATCAGTTTATGTATCATTTTCTCCGAGAAGCCTTACTTGATTTCTCTTTGACTGCTGGTTAGCTCACCCTGCCATGTTCTGTCCTAGCACCCTGTACTTATGCATTATAAGACATTTAATTGCCTGCTACTTACCTCTATCCCTGATTAATTTTTAAACTCTATCAGGGAGGGGGAACTATAACTTTTTTACTGTTCTATCCCCAGGCTCTCAAATGGCATGGAATAGGTAGCCCAATAAATATTTGTTGAATTAATATTTAATACATGAATGTACAGGTCATAAAAAAGTTGGTTAAAGTAGTGCATAAAATATTTATTTGATTTCCCCTGTTAAGTTCCTGTTAAGGAATGTGTATTCGTTGAATACAGAGAGAGAAGTAGCTTTCTTTATTTTTCTCACATTGTGCTCTACTGGTCTTCTACTACAGTACATAACTGTCTGCATTTCATAATCTGCAAGCAGAACATGGATCTTCTGAAAAATGCAAATGGATTGAATTTGTTAACCCAATTTGTACTTTAGATGTATGCATGCAATGAAGGGTAAAGAAGTTGGGATTTTAAGAGTATTCATGTTGCTTTATTTAGCAAGAACACTTGTAATTTAGCCCAACTAGACTTTACAGTTATATCCCATAGGATATAAGATATAGGTCCCAATATATCTTATCTTTCTAGTCTCTCCTTTAAGAAGAATTATACTTAACTACTTCCAAAGCTTTGTACCATTCTCTCTATCCATCATTATTGAATTTCTACCAGTATTTCATCATTCTGCTTAAATGCCCATATTTTGTCTTTGATCATCCCAGTAGAATGATATTCATATGTAAAATACATATCATAGTTCCTGCATAATAGTAAGTGATCAAGACATATTAATCCCTTCTTTTTGTACTACTGTCATGAAAAGCATCAAACTACAATGAAATGTAGATATTTAGTTATCTCTTTCACTAAATTGTACATTTTCTCCCTCTATTCAACGGGGAAGGCTGAAGTTTATGGGAAAATAGCAACCCAGTTTGCTCCACTACTTACAAATGCAGCTTGATAGGCTGATCAGTCAGTCTATCCCACAGCTTTGGAGGGAAGTCATATGTCCTCTTCTGAAAAGCCTTTCATAAGCTTACATAGTTAATATAAAAAGTTTACTCCTGGGAATGAGGGCATCTCAAATCTAGGCAAATAACAGCTCAGACCAGATCTCTGGAAGGACTCCTCTTTTGCATTCCCAATTCAGTCTGGGAATCCACAGCAACACCAAAAACAATGCCACAGCGGTTGTGGCCCCAATCAGGAACACACCAGCGGGTATAAGCATTTTCCCAGGATGCTGCTGCCATTTAGTGGAATCAGTTAGTGAGCCATAAACAATCCAATGGCCTATCATTACAGTCCAACCACTCTGCTCATTGCACCATTTGCTTTAAAACATGGCTACTTTTACTGATGCATGGTGAGGCCAGCAGATCAGAATATAACAGCCACTGAAAAGAACACTGGTTATGTACATTCACAGATCCCGACAAAAGGTGGCATGCCATGCTGGGGGTGAGGGGTGGCATGGGGAAACACTGGGCTCATGGGAAGGAAGAAACACTAGGAGAAAATGTGGGCAAGTACATTTATTGTGGTTTCCATAGGAAGGAAATGTCAATCAAGGGTAAGCAAGCTTAACTTTGGCTAGTTTGAATAATTTGGTGCTTTAAGGCATAGAGGCTGCCCCTAGCTGGCTGGTGGCTGGTCCTGAGGTTATTAGGGCAGGGAAATAGAGGCCCTGAGTATAATTGTCCTATGAAGGAATTGGATGAAGGTGTGGGATCTGGACTGTTTTATTTGCATTTGAAAGGCACATTCAAAAGTGAGTTTTTTACTCTCTCTAGCAAATGGCTTGCACTGGTAGGGGACGTCCCTTCAGGGTCAGCAAGGCCATAGATATCAAAGGGTCAAAATTATAAATAATTAAATGAAAAGACATTGTTAACAGAGCACCAATAATACACTCTCTTGATTACTGTGGCTTTATATCTTGAAATCATATATTATAAGTTCATCAATGTTGTACTTTTTCAAAGTTGTTTTGACTCTTCCAGGTTCTTTGTATTTTCACATAAATTTAGAATCACCTTGGTATATCTAAAAAACACACATTGAGATTTATTGTAATATCTGTAAAATTTTTAGTGTTTCCTTTATGATTGATGTTGGTACTTTTTATCTACTCTACTTTTTAAGAAAATTAATCAGTGTTATAGCAATTTTATTGTGTTTTCAAAGAACCAAACTTTGAATTGTTGATTTTTCCATTGTTTAATTATTTATGTTTTATTAATTTGTACTCTGATTTCTTTATTTTCTTTCTTCTCCTTCATTGAATTGGCTTTTCTTCATTCTGTCTTGAAAAGATGCAATTATAAATCATTATTTATCCATCTTGTTTTCTAAAATGTTCCTTTACATTTATAAACATCACTTTAGAGACTATTTAAGCGGCACTCAACAAATCTTCATTTATTGTTTTCATTATTATTCTGTTTTAAAAATATATAGATATGTTTGTGTGTATGTATTTATATATAACTGACCTTTTTTTTCTTTGACTCATGGGCTATTAAAGATGTTTAATTCACAAATATTTTGAGATATTTAAAATATAATTAATTTTTACTTTAACACATTTTTGTTAGAGAAAATAGTCTATGATTTTTAATTTTTAAAACATTGATATTGATGTTGTGGCCCAGTATATGATCTGCCTTGTTGACTGGTCCAGATGAACTATAGAAGAATGTGTATTCTACAGCTGTTGAATGTTATATCAAGATAACTGGTAAAGTCAATCAAATCTTCTATGTATTTACTGAGTTTTTGTCTTTCTATTAAGTACTGAGTGTGTTTTTCCAAATATCTAAATATACTTTATGACGTTTATTTCTTTGTTTCACTCTGTCAATTTTTGCTATATGTATTTGCTTTGTTATTAGTTATATATTTAAAATGGTTTTATCATCTTGACATATTATTTTTGTTAGTATGAAATATTACTCTGGTAATTATTTCTCTTGAAGTACACTTGTTCTAATATTAATGTAACCAAATCAGATTTATTATGATTACTGTATTGGTGGTGTATCTTTTTTCTACCCTTTAATTTTTTTTTTATTAAGGTATTATTGAAATACACTCTTATGAAAGTTTCACATGAAAAAACAATGTGGTCACTACATTTACCCATATTATCGAGTCCCCACCCATACCCCAATGCAGTCACTGTCCATCAGTGTAGTTAGATGCCACAGATTCACTATTTGCTTTCTCTGTGATACATTGTTTTCCCCGTGATCCCCCACACCATGTGTACTAAACATGATACCTGTCAATCCCCTTCTCCCACACTCCGAACCCACCCTCCCACACGCCTCCATTTTGGTAACCACTAGTTCCTTCTTGGAGTCTATGAGTCTGCTACTATTTTGTTCCTTCAGTTTTGGTTCCTCGTTATCTTCCACAAAGGAGGGAAATCATCTGGCACTTGTCTTTCTCTGCCTGGCTTATTTCACTGAACATAATATCTTCCAGCTCTATCCATGTTGTTGCAAATGGTAGGATTTGTTTCTTTCTTATGGCTGAATACTATTCCATTGTGTATATGTACCACTTCTTCTTTATCCATTCATCTACTGATGGACACTTAGATTTCTTCCATATCTTGGCTATTGTAAAAAGTGCTGCAATAAACATAGGAGTGCATATATCATTTTGAATCTGTGAAGTTGTATTCTTTGGTTAAATTCCAAGGACTGGGATTCCCGGGTCAAATGGTATTTCTACTTTTAGTTTTTGAGGAACCTCCATATTGCTTTCCACAATGGTTGAACTAGCTTACATTACCACCAGCAGTGTAGGAGGGTTCCCCTTTCTCTGCATCCTCGCCAGCATTTGATGTTCTTAGTATTTTGGATGCTGGCCATCCTTACTAGTATGAGGTGATATCTCATTGTGGTTTTAATTTGCATTTCCCTGATGATTAGTGATGTGGAGCATCTTTTCATGTGTCCGTTGGCCATCTGAATTTCTTCTTTGGAGAATTATCTCTTCATATCCTATGCCCATTTTTTAATAGGGTTATTTGCTTTTTGGGTGTAGAGGTGTGTGAGTTCTTTATATATTTTGGATGTTAACCCCTTGTCGGATATGTCATTTACAAATATATTCTCCCATACTGTAGGATGCCTTTTTGTACTGTTGATGTTGTCTTTGCAGTACAGAAACTTTTTAGTTTGATGTAGTCCCATGAGTTCATTTTTGCTTTTGTTTTCCTTGCTCGAGGAGAGGCATTCAGGAAGAAGTCACTCATGCTTATATTCAGGAGATTTTTGACTATGTTGTCTTCTAAGAGTTTTATGGTTTCATGACTTACATTCAGGTCTTGGATCCATTTTGAGTGTAATTTTGTGTATGGAGTTAAACAATAATCCAGTTTAATTCTCTTGCATGTAGCTGTCCAGTTTTGCCAACACCAGTTGTTGAACAAGCTGTCATTTCCCCATTGTATGTCCATGGCTCCTTTATTGTATATTAATTGACCATATGTGGTTGGGTTTATATCAGGACTCTCCAGTCTGTTCCATTTCTCTATGGGTCTGTTCTTGTGCCAGTACCAAATTTTCTTGAGTACTGTGGCTTTGTACTACAGGTTGACCTTGGGAAGTATAATCCCCCAGCTTTATTCTTCCCTGTCAGGATTGCTTTGGCTATTCGGGGTCTTTTTTGGTTTCATATGAATTTTAGAATGGTTTTCTCTAGTTCATTGAAGAATGCTGTTGGTATTTTGATAGGAATTGCATTGAATCTCTAGATTGCTTTAGGTAGGATGGCCATTTTGACAATATTAATTCTTCCTATCCATGAGCATGGGATGTGTTTCCATTTATTGGTATCTTCTTTAATTTCTCTTATGAGTGTCTTGTAGTTTTCAGAGTATAGGTCTTTCACTTCCTTGGTTAGGTTTATTCCTAGGTATTGCATTCTTTTTGATGCAACTGTGAATGGAATTGTTTTCCTGATTTCTCTCTCTGCTAGTTCATTGTTAGTGTATAGGAATGCCAAAGATTTCTGCATATTAATTTTGTATCCCGCAACTTTGCTGAATTCAGATATTAGATAAAGTAGTTTTGGAGTGGATTCTTTAGGGTTTTTTATGTACAATATCATGTCATCTGTGAACAGGGCTAGTTTAATTTCTTCCTTGCCAATCTGGATACATTTTATTTGTTTGTGTTGTCTGATTGCCGTGGCTAGGACCTCCAGTACTATGTTGAATAGAAGTGGGGAGAGTGGGCATCCTTGTCTTGTTCCTGATCATAAAGGAAAAGCTTTCATCTTCTCACTGTTAAGTATAATGTTGGCTGTGGGTTTGTCATATATAGCCTTTATTATGTTGAGGTACTTGCCCTCTATACCCATTTTGTTGAGAATTTTAATCATGAATGGATGTTGAATTTTGTCAAATGCTTTTTCAGCATCTATGGAGATGATCATGTGGTTTTTGTCCTTCTTTTCGTTTATGTGGTGGGTGATGTCGATGGATTTTCGAATGTTGTACCATCCTTGCATCCCTGGAATAAATCCTACAATATCATGATGGATTATCTTCTTGATGTGTTTTTGAATTTGGTTTGCTAATATTTTGTTAAGTATTTTTGCATCTATGTTCATCAGGAATATTGGTCTGGAATTTTCTTTTTTTAATGGTGTCTTTGCCTGATTATGGTATTAGAGTGTTGCTGGCCTCATAGAATGAGTTTGGAAGTATTCCCTCTTCTTCTACTCTTTGGGTAACTTTAAGAAGGATGGGTATTAGGTCTTCACTAAATGTTTGATAAAATTCAGTGGTAAAAACATCTGGGACAGGCATTTGATTTTGATTACCAGTTCAATTTCATTGCTGGTATTTGGTCTGTTCAGATTTTCTGTTTCTTCCTTTGTCGGCCTTGTATGGTTTTTTTTCTAGAAAGTTGTCCATTTCTTCTAGGTTATCCAGTTTGTTAGCATATAATTTTTCATAGTATTCTCTAATAATTCTTTGTATTTCTGTGATGTCCATAGTGAATTTTTCTTTCTCATTTTGGATTCTGTTTATATGAGTAGACTCTTTTTTTCTTGATAAGTCTGGCTAGGGGTTTATCTATTTTTTTAATTTTCTCAAAGAACCAGCTCCTGCTTTCATTGATTCTTTCCATTATTTTATTCTTCTCAATTTTATTTATTTCTGCTTTAATCCTTATTATGTCTCTCCTTATACTGACTTTGGGCCTCATTTTTTCTTCTTTTTCTAGTTTCATTAATTGTGAGTTTGGACTGCTCATATGGGATTGTTCTTCTTTCCTGAGGTAGGCCTGTATTGCAATATGCTTTCCCATTAACACAGCCTTCGCTGCATCCCCCATATTTTGTGGTGTTGAATTTTGTTGTCACTTGTCTCCATATATTGCTTGATCTCTGTTTTTATTCAGTCATTGATCCATTGGTTATTTAGGCTTATGTTGTGAAGCCTCCATGTGTTTGTGGGAGTTTTAATTTTCTTTGAGTAATTTATATCTAGTTTCAAAACTTTGTGGTCTGAGAAACTTGTTGGTACATTTCCATCTTTTTGTATTTAAGAAGGCTCTCTTTGTGGCCTAGTATGTGATCTATTTTTGAAAATGCTCCATGTGCCCTTGAGAATAATGTGTATTGTGCTGCTTTTCAATGTAGAGTTCTGTAGATGTCTGTTAGGTCCATCTGTTCTATTGTGTTGGTCAGTGCCTCTGTCTCCTTACTTATTTTCTGTCTGGCTTATCTGTCCTTTGGAGTGAGTGGAGTGTTGAAGTCTCCTAGAATGAATGCATTGCATTCTATTTCCCCTTTTAATTCTGTTAGTATTTGTTCACATATGTAGGTGCTCCTGTGTTGGTTGCATAGACATATATAATGGTTATATCTTTCTGTTGGATTGACCCTTTTATCATTATGTAATGTCCTTCTTTGTCTCTTGTGACTTTATTTTTTTTGAAGTCTATTTTGTCTGAAACAAGTACTGCAACTCCTGCTTTTGTCTCCCTATTAGTTGCATGAAATATCTTTTTCCATCCCTTCACTTTTAGTCTGGGTATGTCTTTGGGTTTAAAGTGAGTCTCTTGCAGGCAGCATATAGATGAGTCTTGTTTTTTATCCATTCAGTGACTCTATGTCTTTTGATTGGTCCATTCAGTCCATTTACATTTAGGGTGATTATCGATAGGTATGTACTTATTGGCATTGCAGGCTTTAGATTCATGGTCACCAAAGGTTCAAGGTTAACTTCCTTCCTATCTAAGAGTCTTTCTTAACTCACTTAATGTGCTATTACAAACACAATCAAAAGGTTCTATTTTTTTCTTCCTCCTTCATTCTTTATATATTAGGTATCATATTCTGTACTCTTTTCTATCCCTTCATTGACTTTGGGGATATTTGATTAAATTTTGCATTTACTTAGTCATTAACTGTTCTACTTTCTTTACTGTGGTTTTATTACCTCTGGTGACAGCTATTAAACCTTAGGAACACTTCCATCTCTAGCAGTCTTTCAAAATACACTGTAGAGATAGTTTGTGGGAAGTAAATTCTCTCAACTTTTCCTTGTCTGGAAATGGTTTAATCTCTCCTTCAAATTTAAATGATAATCTTGCTTGATAAAGTACTCTTCATTCATTGTCTTTCTGCTTCACTGCATTAAATACATCATGCCACTCCCTTCTGGCCTGTAAGGTTTCTTCTGAGAAGTCTGATGATAGCCTGATTGGCTTTCCTTTGTACGTGATCTTATTTCTCTCTCTGGCTGTTTTTAATAGTCTGTCCTTATCCTTGATCTTTGCCATTTTAATTACTATATATCTTGGCGTTGTCTTCCTTGGGTCCCTTGTGTTGGGAGATCTGTGCATCTCAATGGCCTGACAGACTATCTCTTTCCCCAGATGGGGGAAGTTTTCAGCAACTACCTCCTCAAAGACACTTTCTATTCATTTTTCTCTCTTCTTCTGGTACCCCTATGATGCAAATATTGCTCCATTTGGATTCGTCACACAGTTTTCTCAATATTCTTTCATTCCTAGAGATCCATTTTTCTCTCTGTGCCTCAGCTTCTTTGTATTCATCTTCTCTAGTTTCTGTTCATGTATCGTCTCCTCCACCATAACCAATCTGCTTTTAATACCCTCCATTGTGTCTTCAATGATTGGTTCTCTGACCAGAATTAATTCTTGAGTTCTTGAATATATTTCCATTAATTCCATGAGCATGTTAATGATTTTTATTTTGAACACCCTTTCAGGAAGAGTCATGAGGTCGTTGTCACTTAAATCTGTCTCAGGAGTGGTATTAATAATTTTACTCTGAACCAGTTTCCTTTGGTATTTCATATTTGTATATGGCGCCCTCTAGTGCCCAGAAGCTCTACTCCCTGAAGCTGCTCAGTCCCTGAAGCAATGTCGGGGGTCACAGGGGAGTAGTATTGGCGCCTGGGGGGAGGAAAGAGCTGTTTCCTGCTACCCGGCTGCTATGCCTGTCTCCACTGCCTGAAACAGTGGGCTGAGCACACAGGTATAAGCCTCTATGCTTTGCATTTTAGTTGCTGTAGACAGATCTTCCCTCTGGCTTGGCTAATGCCAGGATAGGGTTTGTCAGTTTCCGAGCCGTGTGGGGCTGGCCAGAAGAAAAGTGCAGGAGGCTGCATATCACGGAGGGTGTCCTTGAAGGTGTGTAGCTAGCCAGGGAGCTGGAGCACTTGAAGATTGTCTAAGGAGGAAGATTTCTTTTTCCTCCTTAAATATGATAGTCTGTATGGCAAAGCTCCCAGTCTATTGGGCAGAGTGCACCTGTACAATTTTATCTACTTGTCCTCTCTCCTGAGCAGTAAGCGCTGTGCAATCCTTGCCCCTTTAGCTGTCCTCTTGCCAAGGGCTTCCTAGTTAGGAAGTCTGTCAGACTGCTAACCTTTATTCTGTCCCATAGCAGCTGGATATGGATCCCTGCTTTCCACAAGTGGCTAGAATCTCAGTCTCTCCAGGAATTCTGCCTATCTTAGCTTACGAACCCCATAATCATGAGAATATCATGCAAGTACCATGAATTGTAGGTTTGTGCTCCCAGAGCAGATCTCCGGAGTTAGGTATTCAGCAGTCCCAGGCCTCCACTCCCTCCCTGCTCAGTTTCTCTTCCTCCTGCCTGTGAGCTGGGGTGGGGGAAGGGTTTGTGTCACACTGGGCCACAGCTTTGGTACGTTACCCTGTTATGTGAGGTCTGCTCTTGTCTCCAGGTGTATGCAGACTGGAACAGTCCTCTTTCCCATTGCTCTTTCAGGATTAGTTGTATAATTATATTTTCATATTATATGCGGTTTTAGGAGGAAGCCTGTGTTTCACCTCTCACGCTGCCATCTTTAGTCCTCTCTCTGCTCTACTCTTTAACTTTTAAATTGATTATCTATCTTTAAATCTGCTTCCTATAAACAACATAATTGGATCTTGCTTTTATTTGATTCACTGTGGTAAGCTCTGCCTTTTAATTATGGATGTTTACCCAATGTATATTTAATATAATTACTGATGTGTTTGTATTTAAGTCTAAAATATTGGTGTTTCATTTCTCATTTTCTTATTTGGCCCTTGAACCTATTTTCCACCTTTTGCAGGTCTTGCTTGATAAATTTGGATATTTTTTAATGTCCCATGGTATCTCTTCCATTAGATATTTAGTTGTATCTCTTATTTTTAGGTGGTTGCTGTAGATTTGTAATATGTATTCATCTTATTACAGTTTACTTTTAGAAAAATATTTTATTATTTCACAATCAATATAAAATCTTACAAACATATATTTCCAATTATTTCCCTTGTTCTCTTTTTCTTCTGGGTAACGTATTATACTTCTAAATATGCTATAAACTCCAGATTACATTGCTATAATTCTTACTTTAGTCAATATTTTTTAAAGATTTCAGTAGTTATGTATGACCGTAAATATTTATATGTGTATATGTATATTTTAAGTCTCTTTACATTTATTGTCATATTTACCTTTTCTGATGCTCTTAATTTCTTCCTAGAGCCCTGAATTTCTATCTAGTATTGTTTGTCTTCATTCTAAAGAGCTTAGTTTATCAATTCAGTGCAGGTATGCTGGGGACAAATTTTTTCCTTATTTTATCTCTTAATATTTTCATCCTCATTTTTTGAAGCTATTATAGAATTCTAGGTTGACAGCTGTTGTTTTGTTAGCACTTTAAATATGTTTCATTTTAGCATTTTAAAAATGGTTTGTTTTCTTTTGCCTTCATTGTTTCTAATGAGAAATGTACCTTTGTTCAGAGCACTGTTCCCCTTATGTAATGTATTGTATTTTTTTCCTCTGTCTCCCTCCATGACTTTATTTTGCTTTTGTTTACAGAAATTTGGGTATGATTTATTTAATTGTGGTTTTCTTTTTATTTATTTTGCCTAGGTTTTTTTGAGCTTCATGGTTCTGTGTACTGTTTTCTTTGATTTTGGAAAATTATCATCCATTATCACTTCAAATATTTCTTTTACTCCATTCTTTCTCTCTTCCCCTTAGATTCTTATTACTCAGATATTAGAATGTTCACTGTTGCCCCAAAGTTTTCAGATGTTTTATTCCACTTTTTATCTTTTATTTAATGTTTCACTTTGGAAATTTCTATTGATCTGTTCACTGCTTTCTTTCTCTGCTGTAGTCTGTTGAAAGATTTCATCAAAGACATGGCTTGTAAAAAAAACATGGAGATCAAAGGAAATCATGTTTATGCCCAAGAGAAGGTATTCCCCTTCTACCTTCAAGGCTTTAGTGTAGGAGATCAACATATTCTACTATGTAATTGATCTAAATAAGTCTGCTACTTGTTTATTTAGGTTTACTTTACTACAGATTTTACCTGATTTCAGGGTATTCCAAGAATGTTCCCTTCACCAGGACTAGTGACCTGAGTGAGGATCAGCAAGTTTTCTCTCAGTTTTCCTGTCCCCAGGACTCATGTACTGGTGTTTCAGTAGTGATTTTTCCATAGCTTATCTTCTACAGGTTAGAGAATATCACTATCTTGTAAGACTCAGAGTATACATGTAATAAAGTTTTCCTTCCTGTGTTTAAACTTCAGTAGGGTCTATGCAGCTGTGATATGGTGCGAGAGGTTTATCTCAGTGCTCCTGATATTCCCCAGTGGTAATTTGACTCTTCCTAGTACTCATTGTAATTCCTAGAATGTCTGAAGTGTTTATCTGAATTCTCCTGCTCTGACTTCAGACATCAGATAAGTATAAGCACCTCTCTCTTAGATTTGTTCTCTCTTAGATCTCTTGCTTTTCCCAAAATACTTCTCATTAGCACTGGCAAAAGCCTTGAGAATAAAAGTCGATGGGTAGTTGAGAACTCCCTATCCATAATTCTGGGGCTTGCAAGATATAATAGCTGTCAAGTTGGTGCACACTCAGCATTTAAAAATGAATTTAAATTTTGTCTATTATAATACTGAACTCTAGTTAATTATGCATGCTGAAGTATTTATGGAGAGGAGTACCTATACCATGCATGCAACATACTCTGAAATACATTAAAATATCTTATTGATGGATGGATAATCAGTAGGTGGCTAGATCTGTGCAAACACAATAGGTTGCTAACTATAGAATCTAGATCTTCCTTATAAGATTGTTAACTAAAAATTCTTTCAGTTTGGCTCTATATTTGAAATTTTTCATAATGAGGTGTTGGGTAGCAAGTTTCGCTATATGTTAAGATAGTATACTCTTTCTCCCACTCTTCTGACAAATACTTTTGAGATTTTAATTCATTGGGTTACTTTTCAACTGCAGGTCTCTGAATGGGTTAGATAAATGCCACTGTAAGATTGTATGATTTATTCTTATTATTGAGGTATGACTAATAGTCTTTTGTTGTTTCCCACATTAAGGCATATCCCCATATGTTTTTTTATGAACTTTTATTTTTTTTTATTTTTTTTTATTTTAGTATCATTAACCTACAATTACATGAGCAATACCGTGATGATTGAACTCCCCCCTTCACCAGGTCCCCCCCACCAACCCCACCACAGGCACTGTCCATCAGCGTAGTGAGATGAGAATCACTACTTGTCTTCTCTGAGCTGTAC
>JAQQAC010016209.1:71489710-71556304 GCA_029783875.1 Phataginus tricuspis
GGGGGGGGGAGCGCTCGGTCCCACCGGATCGCCGCCCGTCCGCCTCACCGGCTGCCAAGTTCTCACAGGTGTAGCTGTACGCTGTGCACTTTCCTGTGTATTCTGGTCTCTCTTTTAGGGATAGTTGTATTTGCTGTATTTTCGTGAATAAATATAATGTTGGGAGGAATTTTTCTGCTAGTCCGTTCAAGACGCCATATTCCCGGAAGTTTTTTTTTATGAACTTTTAAGGCTTTTGATATGCATTGCCAAATATCTTTCTGGAAATATTATACTAAGTAATATTCCACCATCTTTTTTTAAAAAAAGAATTCCATATCACTATACCTCCATTATTTACTTCTTATTGTATCAGTAAAAATTACTTTGGTTTATTTGCATTTCTTCCATTTCTGGGGAGATTGAACATGTATTTACTTGTTCATGCAGTGGTATCTTTTACTTCAAAACTAGTGGACATGTTAAGGAAAAATATTGTTAATTATGTTCAGGTAAACGTCAAATGGTAAAGACATCACCACCAAAACATTCCACTTAACTACTGTTATTATTAAAAATAATGTGATATCTACCATTTATCAAAAATTGAGCTGTTTTTATATAAGGTACAATATGAGCTAAAATAAATATTTCCAATTTACAGATAAGCCAAATGAAAATTAGAAAGATGTAGCAGTTTACTCAAAGTGTCAGAGATAAGAAGTAGTGGGTCACTTATTGAGATGTAGATATCTCTCATGACAAAATTGTATAGATCACAACATGAATATCTAGTCTTTCTGAAGTCTATTTATTAATTAATCAATTGTGAACTTACATTGTCTATTTCTGAAATATTTCATGCTTTTATCCTTTGTATCTCCCCTTTTTGAAAAGTTCCACATGTTTACTATGGTGTGCAGCATATTACTTGTGTTTACCTCAACTACACTACTTAAATTTATAAGGAAAATGGAATATTTATACTTATGCTCTAAGATTTAGGAAGCAAATCTTTGACTCCATCTATATCATTCCTGATTTTGTGACCATCAGTTCATAGGATAGCTTACAGTCTTTAACATCTTCAGGGAATTAGAAATATTTAAAGAAACAATAATTACTAATAGTCTTATATTAATACTACTGATATATAATAACTTCTAATAAACATCAAATTTTAGGTGTTATGATTACTTTACATTAATGTGGACATTTCTTAAATACTCCAGTAATTTTCATTCATTTTCCTAGGCAGAATACTTTTAAAATTCAGAACATATATGTTTATCCACTAAGGCTCAGATACAAATAATAGTTTTATGAACCCTTAGAGAAGAAGGAAAACTATGTTACTAAAAAGTAATAGCCTATTCAGAACTTCCTTAATATATATTTGAGATAGAACATATTTCAAGACAATTTAATGCATGCTTTCTTTTTTGGAGTCATCCTTTTTTATATAAATGTGGCCCAGAGTAGCGTTTGAAGATTTTAGAAATTATAAATCTTTCAACTATAAAAAACTATTTTTAGAAAACATAAATTATGCATGCAATTCACAAACTTTGCTATACATTCTTTAGGGTTTTCTAATCACTTCACTGCAAATATTGAAAAATATCCATCCTTCGCACTTTATTATGCAATTCAGACAAATGGATATGTACTCTGGCTATGTTCTTGTATCAGATTTTATGATCTTGTGATCCAAAATAAAAAAAGATTTGAACTGACTTTTAATGATATCTGACTAATCCAAGAAGCTGTCCCTTATTGAGAATTCTCAAAACTTTCACCATTATAAATCTATCCAATACACTAAGTTATTTTGCAAATACCTCTAGAATTTTCTTCCTTTATTTTTTACATGAACTATCTTGTGTAATGAATATGTTATAGCTGTATTTTTTGTTCACCAGCTATTTTAAGACAAACAAATACAGCTCACTAGATTTTTCTCTTACCCCAGGTAAATCTGTGTTATTGTTGTTCAATGCAATTAATGTAACAGAAGTTGAAAAATGAATAAATTCAATTTTTAGAGCAAGGAGTTTGGTGATATTTACACCTTGGAACAGAATTCTTAGAAACTGTCAAAAGCAATGAAATGGAAAAATAGAATAATGAGTTAGATATTGCCCACCAAGGTAAATAAGAAAATTCTATCCTCCCACCTTTAGGGAAGGAAATACAAAACAACATATGTGTTTGACATAACATTAATTTTGCTTGGCTGATGTACAAAATCAATGTTGACAATGGACCCATAATTTCTTCATTGCATTTTCAAACATAGATAGAAATCAGACAATGGTTATATGAAATAATGGGTAAGAAAAAATACTTTCCACAAGGCTTAATCAAACAGAGAAAATTCTGGGCAATGTAGACATCTTTCTTCTTAATTCTTACTAATGAGACAATATCTTCCACTGTTTCTATTTTAAATAATGTTTTTCAAAGCTTTTATCAAAAGCCAAAACTGATAACACAGACCTTAAAATGATTTTAAAAATTAAAAAGACATGTCTTTAAAGAAAAATTGCAGATTTACTGGTATTTTTTAAAGAATGTTATTCAAAAGAATCATGGCTATCTGTTGCTTGTATTGCATTTTAAGTTTTGATACAATAAATTGTGATATGAATCAGAAGTATATGGGTAGTTGAAAATTGTTTTTTTCACAGTTACTAAGTCAAGAAGAAATGGTAGGTAAATAATTTAATTAATTCCATCTAATCAAACAGACACTATAAATATTTGAAGATGGTGTCTTGGAGTTAGCATTTAACACTGGTCCATATAACAAACCTAAGACAATACTCCAATAATAGATTCCCATCGTGATAACAATTGTATGCAGTGAACAAAAATGCATTCTTAATAATGACCATTTATGACCAAAGTTAGCATGATCTAATGCCAGGCAATTAGGATAAGATTACTAGGCATGATAAAAACTGGTGATTTCTAAACACCAAAGTTCAGGAGAAAACAAAGAAACTAATCTATTTGGAATTAAGTTCTAGTTGTAAATAATAAAATCATACTTCTCTGACACTTTAAATGTGCTATGTGTTTTATAAGCCACAGTGGTCTAAATCAAAATAGCTTAGCTTTGTCTACAAAGGAATATTTGTTTACTTCTTCAAAAACACCTCATAACATTACCATGCCTCAAGAAATTGCCAATTTTCATCATAGTGGTTTTTATGAGAGAAATCAATTTTCTCATTTCATTCACTTCTGACGTTAGAAAAGGATCAGAATCTAACTTTTAGTCATCATGTACATGACTTTATAATGACCTACCTATAGGCAACTGCCTGGTTGTAAACTAAACTGACACATTTTATCTTCTGGGTTTAAGTGAGTGATTTGCTAAAGAAACTTGCATTCTGGTTCTATGGGCTATATTGTTTCTTTTTTTAAATTAAGGAAACATAGAAAACACTTATGTTTTCATCAAGTTTCTCAAGATCCAAATATGTATATGCTATAAAAATAAAATGAATCTTATGAAATATTTGGTCCACTGTGGTACTTTATACATATGAGTTTTCTTTTTGATTATTTATCAGTTAAACTTCAAGGAAGCACAAAATCAGCAAGTGTTACTTGAAGACTGTTGAGCTTATACTAGGCATTATAAAAATAGAATCCAGAGTCCTTGTCTTTGAGAAATCTGTCATTTTCTTGGGGGCACCAAGACTAGGGCATGTCAAACACTTTAATAAAAAATTCTGTTTGGGAAAAAGATTGTGGCATGAGAAGCAAGGCAGAAAGTTCCTCCTAAAACCACATATAACAGAAAAATACAGCAAAGACAACTAATCCTGAAAAAGCAACCTGAAGAGTGCCAAACAGACTACCTACATCTGAGGAAAAGAGAAGACTTAACTGAAAAGGGTAAAGTAGAAAGCTGTGATCCATCAGAACCCAAGGCCTCTCCCCATACCAGCTCACAGGCAGGAGGAAGAGAAACAGAACAGGGAGAGGGTAGAAGCCCAGTAGTGCTAAACACCCAGCCCTGGAGATCTGCTCTGGGAGCACAAACCCACATTACATGGTACTCGGGAGATTAGTGGAGTTGGAAAGCAAAGACAGAAGGAATACTTGGAGAGACTTAGATTCCAGCTGTTTGTGGAGAACAGGTTCCCACAACTGGCTTCTCTGGGACAAAAGAAAGGCAGGCCCATTGAAAGACTTCCCAAGAGTAAGAGGGGTGCTAAAGGGGCAAGGAATACACAGAGCTTGCTGTTCAGGAGAAAGGACATGTGGACAAAATGATGTTGGCACTCTCAGCCCAGCAGGTTGGGAACTTTCAGGATCTTAAGATGCTCCATCCCCCTGGCCAGCAATGGAGTGCTGAGGCCACTAATTGTGATACACAGCCTGCCATGCCCCCCAGTAGGCACTGGTCAGCACATCTGCTGCCCCTACCATCACACCAGGCCAGCCAGGGGATGGTTCCACTTACAGCAGCTACAGGAGCATAACACAGAGGCTCCTCCCTGAATGCTCAGCTGACTGGACCTGGCAATGGAGGCTGGCACTGTATGTGGGAAGCAGGAAAGAGCTCTTTCCACCCTGCAGGTGCTGGTAAAATATGCCTGTGACCCTAACCATTGCTCCAGGAGGTGGCAGCTCCAGAGAGTAGTGCTTCTGGGCACTAAAGGATGCCACCTATGTAAACATATTATTCCATAGGAATCACTAGAAATATAAAATGGCAAAAAAATTTTACAAACAAGAATCCAGCAGACACCAGAAAGAGGGCTAAGTGAAACTGAAATCACCAATCCTTTTGATAAAGTTTTCAAAATGAAAATCATAAACTTATTCATGGAGCTAAGAAAATATTCAAGATCTTGCGAGGTCTTCAACAAAGAGATAGAAACTTTGTAAAATACAGTATCTGAAATGAAACATAAAATGGAGGGTTTTAAATGGAGATTAGATAAGGTAGAGGAGATGGTAAATGAAATAGAAATCAGAGAACAGGAAAACAAAGAAGTTGAGGCACGGAGAGAAAAAAGGATCTCTAGTAATGAAAGAATAATAAGAGAAATGTCTGAGCAATACAAACAACAATATTCATAGAATAGGGGTACCAGAAGAAGAGATAGAAAAAGGGATAGAAAGTCTGTTTGAGGAAATAATTGCTGAAAACTTCCCCAATCAGGGGAAGGAAATAGTCACCCAGGTCATGGAATTGCAGATATCTCCCAACCTAAGGAACCATAGGAAGACAACACCAAGACTTATAATAATTAAAATGGCAAAGATCAAGGATAAGGAGAGAGTATTAAAAGCAGCCAGAGAGAGAAAAAAGATCACATACAATGGAAAATCCATCAGGCTATCAACAGACTTCTCAGCAGACACCTTACAGGCCACAAGGAAGTGGCATGATATATTTAATGCAATGAACCAGAAGGGCCTCCAGCCAGGAATACTCTACGTGGCAAGAATATCATATATATTTGAAGCATGGATTAAACAATTTCCAGATGAGCAAAAGTTAGGGAAATTTACCTCCCATAAAACATCTCTATTGTG
Organism: Phataginus tricuspis; assembly: GCA_029783875.1. Lineage (NCBI taxonomy): Eukaryota > Metazoa > Chordata > Mammalia > Pholidota > Manidae > Phataginus > Phataginus tricuspis. Next base: position 71,495,255 of record JAQQAC010016209.1, read on the forward strand.
TATTTTAAAAGGACTGCTCTAGATGGAAGTGCTCATAAGGCTAAATAGCTGTCACCAGAGAAAATAAAACCACAGTAAAGGAAGTAGACCAATTAATTACTAAACGAATGCAAAATTAAATCAACTACCTACAAAGTCAGTCAAGGAATTCACAAAGAATACAGAATATGACACCTAACATATAAGAAGTAGAGGAGGAATAAAAAGAAGGGAGAAAAAGGAACCTAAAGCCTGCTATGGCAATAAATATATACCTATCGATAATCACCCTAAATATAAATGAACTGAATGCACCAATCAAAAGACAGAGTTACAGAATGGATAAAAAACAAGACTAATCTATATGCTCCTACAAGATATTTACTTCAAACCCAAACACATACATAGACTAAAAGTGAAGGGATGGAAAAAGATATTTCATGCAAATAATAGGGAGAAAAAAGCAGGCGTTGCAGTACTTGTATCATATAAAAGAGACAAGAAGGACATTACATAATGATAAATGGGTCAGTCCAACAGGAGGATATAACCATTATAAATATCTCTGCACCCAATATAGGAGTACCTAAATATGTGAAACAAATACTAACAGAATTAAAAGGAGAAATAGAATACAATTCATTCATTTTAGGAGACTTCAACACACCACTCACTGCAAAAGACAGATCAATCAGAAAGAAAATAAGGAGAGAGGTACTGAATAACACATTAGAACAGATGGACCTAACAGACATCTACAGAACTCTACACCAAAAAGCAGCAGGATACACATTCTTCTCAAGTGCACATGGAACATTTTCAAGAGTAAATCATATACTAGGCCACAAAAAGAGCCTTGGTAAATTCAAAAAGATTGAAATTGTACCAACCAATTTCTCAGACCACAAAGGTATGAAACTAGAAATAAATTGCACAAAGAAAATGAAAAATCCCACAAACACATGGAAGCTTTACAACATGCTCCTAAAAAACCAGTGGATCAATGACCAAATAAAAACAGAGATCAAGCAATATTTGGAGACAAATGGCAACAGTAATTCAACACTGCAAAATATGTGGGATGTAACGAAGGCCGTGCTAAGAGGAAAGTATATTGCAATACAGGCCTACCTCAGAAAAGAAGAACAATCCCATATGAAGTCTAAACTTACAATTAACGAAACTAGAAAAAGAAGAATAAATGAGGCCCAAAGTCAGCAGAAGTATGTACATAATAAAGATCAGAGCAGAAATATATAAAATTGAGAGTAAAGCAATAGAAAGAACCAATGAAATCAGGAATGGTTCTTTGAGAAAATATACAAAATAGATAAACCCCTAACCAGACTTATCAAGGAAAAAAGAGTGTACACACATAAACAGACTCAGAAATGAGAAAGGAAAAGTCACTATGGACACCACAGAAATACGAAGACGTATTAGAGGATACTATGATAAAATATATGCCAATAAATTGAATAACCTAGAAGAAATGGACAACTTTCTAGAAAAATACAACCTTCTAAGACTGACACAGGAAAAACAGAAAATCTTAACAGAACAATTACCAGCAATGAAACTGAACAGGCAATAAAAAAACTACCTAAGAACAAATACTCTGGAACAGATGGCTTCACTGCTGAATTTTATCAAACATTCAGAGAATACCTATTCTCAAATTTTTCCAAAAAGTAGAAGAGGAGAGAATACTTCCAAACTCATTCTATGAGGCCAGCATCACTCTAATACCAAAACCAATAGCACCACACACACAAAAAGAAAATTATAGACCAACATCCCTGATGAGCTAGATGCAAAAATCCTCAATAAAATATTGGCAAGCCAAATTTAAAAATACATAAAAAAGTTCATCCACCATGATCAAAAAATGGGCAGAGGATCTGAACAGACATTTCTCCAAAGAAGAAATTTGAATGACAACAGGCACATCAAAAGATGCTCCACATCACTAATTTCTGGGAAATTCAAATTAAAACCTCAATGAGATATCACCTCACACCAGTTAGGATGGCCAACATCCAAAATACAAGGAACAACAAATGTTGGTGAGAATGCAGATTAAGAGGCAACCTCCTCCACTGTTGTTGAAAATATAAGTTAGTTATACCATGTGGAAAGCAATATAGAGGTTCCTCAAAAAACTAAAAATAAAACACCAGTTGACTCAGTCCTTCCACCCTGTGAATTTACGCAAAGAAAACAAGACACCAGATTCAAAAAGACATATGCACCCTTATGTTTATCGCGACATTATTTACAATAGCCAAGATATGGAAGCAACATGTGTCCATCTGTAGATGAATGGATAAAGAAGATGTGGTACACATAAAAATGGAATATTATTCAGCCATAGGAAGAAAACAAATCCTATCTTTTGCAACAACATGGATGGAGCTGGAGGATATTATGCTTAGTGAAATAAGCCAGCTGGAGAAAGACAAGTACCAAATGATTTCCCTCATTTGTGGAGTGTAACAACAAAGCAAAACTGAAGGAACAAAACAGCAGCAGACTTACAGACTCCAAGAAGGGACTAGCACTTACCAAAGGAAGGGGTTAGGGAGGGAGGGAGAAAGGGATTATGGGATATTGTAACTAGCACACATAATATAGGTAGGTCACAGGCAAGGCAGTACAGCACAGAAAAGACCGGTAATGACTCTATAGCATCTTACTACACTGATGAATAGTGATTGCAATGGGGTGTGTAGGGGTACTTGATAATATGGGTGAATGTTGAAACCACAATATTGCTCATGTGAAACCTTCATAAGAATGTATATCAATGATACCTTAATAAAAAGAATTTCTGTGGAATTTACATAGCAAGTGACATTATTTTAATCTAGACTAGATTATACTATGGACAATATTACATTGACATATTATATCATTACTGAGTTTTTAAGCAAAATTTATGATATAACTTTATATGGGAAGTAGGGTAGGGGCAAATGTGTGTATGTAATATGTAAAAATATTAAATTCTAATTTTCCACATTAAGATAAAATTAATAAATTAGAAATAATAACAAAAATAATGAAATATGGAGATGAGTGTCAGAATAAATCGGGTAAGATAAAAGTGGTTGCCTTTGAGAAATGGCATTGGAGTTGAATGGGATCAAAGGCAGCACAGTATATAAATGTGATATATTTCAATTTGGTCTTTTTTTTCTTTTTTATATATATGGCCAGGTATTATCTTGATAAAAAATTAAATCTAAAAGTGAAGGACTCAGAAGTTTAGGGTTTCTAACTTTCTTTTTCAAACTGCACTATTCCTCTCCAAGTTTTAGGCCAGGGAATATCAAGCCCCTTATTTCATTTCTTGCTGTCTCCTATATTTAGCTTTTACAAAACTCCCATGGATATCCCATGTTGTAACAAGAATTTACTATGTAATCAACAATTTTTTAAAGGTCATGATCATAATCATGATCTGACATTATGAGTAAACTTACATTACATTCTTTAACAATAATTGATTTTGAATTATTCAATATTTAGGTTTTGTTCATGGCTTTGCTATTTATCAGTGTCAATAGTTAAGATAAGCTATAACATTTTCAATCAGTCATAAATGCAGTATAACCACTAAATTAACAAAGATTTTAATTCAATGTGTGGGTTTTCTTCTGAGTTTTATGGTATGTTCTCTCCTAATAGTAGACTTTGGAGACTTTAAATGCAAATACAGCACATCCACTTCTTACAAAGACATGTAACATATAAGCATAACTTTAAATCGAAAAAGTTAACATTTTATAAAACCCTCTTTGAGAGGATTTGCTTTTTTTTAGGCATTTTAATGATGGTAATGTTCAAAAGGGCAATTACTCAGGAATTCCATTTATTTAAAATTATATTGATTCACAAATATTGAAAAAATACAGCAATGTTATTTTAGGTAAAAGAAACTGCAAAATTTTTTTGGCAAACTTAACCTAAAAATTAGGTTTCTTAAATTCCTACAGCATTTAATTTCTATCAAGTTTTGGATAGAGTTTAAGTATACACACACACACACATTTAACACTCTTGCTTGATATTTTCTCAAAGGTCACACTGATCATCCATCAATGCTTTGAGAGAGAATCTAGGAAGATTCATGGTGTGATGTTGCCTATCTGTCATTTTGGTAGGAATAAATCAATCCTTGGGATTAAAGTTTTCTGTGGGAGCAGCCTCAGACAGACCTGAGATAAGCACTTAGTGTAAAACTAAATTACTTTTCAGAATTTTAATTGGTGGGACATAATTTATATATAATTTACTACAGTTAACGACTTACCAAGAGAGAGAAATGTGCAAATTGTATAAAGTTATATAAAACAGTCCTACAAGCAAGATACTAGGCTTGTAAAATGTTCAAATTTAACCATTTAAATAAATTACAAAAGAGCATCTTTTATGTTATATTTGTTTTTAGTTATATTTTGCTTTTGGAGCTGTTTTGTGTTGTCATTTTTGTATATTTTTGCCTGATCTCATTGAGAAAGACAACTTTTCAACTGTATTACTTGGAAAATATTAAATGTAATAGCATCCAGTGGTTATATACATATACATTTGTCTCCAATATTAATGTTCACCTGTGAAACTTTTCTTCATACTACGAAATACAGATTATTGATTTTTTATAAAAATTACTGTACTACTCAAAATTTAAGAACAGTTCTGAAGGGAGAATCACTGTTCTCCCTTTCTCACTTAAATTTTGTAAAGATTCTGGAAAAAGAAATAAGTGCAGAAAAGTAGTGGTAGAAAGACAAAACTTCGTAATGCTCTGTGCTTTTCCATAACTCAGCTTTAAAAGAAAAACACAAGTCTTGAAACATATATAACAGTTTCTAGACTACCAATTTCACCACTTGATTCCAAAATATCAGTCATGCCATATTCAATACTTCAGCAAGCAACTATTTTTGTTAAGTATGAGTGCTGTCTTACTGTATACTATGAAATTCACTCATTTAAAAAATATTACTTCATTTAAAAAATTCTATATGTTGTCTTCTGATATCATTTCCACTTGACTTCTTAGATTATGAATAGTGGTTCCTTTGGCTATTTTTTGATGGGATTAGAGAACAATTTGTTTTTATCCACTCTTTAAAACCTTTAGAAATATGTGTATTTAATATTCATCACATGATCCCTCAGTGTACCTCATATCTCTGATCCATTAACCAGTTTTGTAAAAAACATTTAGATTCATGCAATTCCTCTGTTCCTGACTTTCTGTTGTTCCTGTGTGAAATCTGAAATCAGAGGAACAGAATGACCAAAGAAAATAAGGTGTTTAAGCTAGTCCAGTAATGGTTGTGGAGACTTCAGGATGGGAAAGCAGACAAGCAAAAAAGCTATCAAATGGCTTAGGTGTGGGAGAAGATTCAACTAATTCCTTAGCAAAGGAATCCATTTATGAACTGGTAGCCCAATCATATAATAAAATCTCAAATTATGTACAGGCTCATTTCCCTAGAAAAAAAAAGAGCATATGATTCACTGGGAGGTTGAGATTGTTTGTTATTTTGGCCAAATGATCATTTCAGTTCCAGCAAATAAATCTCCGGGTGGATAACTACATTTAACCATTATAACTTTCCAAGACCTAAGGAATCAGCAGTTTTCCTTTATGCCATTACATGTGCCTGCTCACCAGCTCCACTTCTCAAACACTGCTGGCAAGATCATGTTTCTAATATAAAAATTTGATCAGGTCACACCAATTCATTATGATCTCATTTATTCCCTGTTGACCACAAGATAAAGTCAGATCTTAGTATGGAACATAACCCCTTCACAATCTAACTGAAATCACCTTGCCAGCCTTGCCTTCCAGGTTTATCCCCAACCTGTGACAATGAAACACCCTTGGCTCCAGGGAAAATAAATTTCTTTATTTCCATGATTTATTTTTGCTGTTTTATTACAATTATTCTATACCACCTTTTCACCTCTGTCTGATGTACACTTCTCTCACTTCACCCCTTCTGAAGATAAATGCTTACCCTTCTTTCAAAACTGGCTCAGATGTTGCCTCTCTTGTGAAGCCTTTATCCCTTTTAATGATTGCCCCAAACAGCATCAGCTGGTATCTCAAATGTTCCTCTATATCACATTCTTATTTTTATTTAAGTACTTACTGTATTATGTTAAAACAGTTTTCATACACATATCCTCACTAAAGCATGAGTTTATTGAGGAACAAGATTACAGTTTATTAGTCACTATACAGAGACTAGCACCGTGTGTAGGAAAAGTATGCATTCCAGTAATGATTGTTAAAGGGAGGAATCATTTACGGCATGCATATTAGCATTGCAAATACTACCTACACAATGTCTGTGCAGTATTAATTAATTATGGCATTTCCACTGGGATTATGAGGGCTTCCTTTGCACAAAATAGCTGTAGTTTGAATGGAAGTTCAAAAAATCATTCTATTAGAAGACCTTTCCTTCAGCTTTCAGTTATCCATTCCTTTATCTTATATGGCATTCAGTGCCTTACTTTGATCCTTGGCTCTGGCTCAGGAAGTTTGCTGTAGTAAGTATATGAGGTTTTACTCTTACAGGCTTATGTTTAATTTTTTTCTCCACTATTTGGTCAATAAATGACTTAGGAAAATGCAATTAATTTCTCTTGGCCTCAGTTTCCTCCCTTAGAAGTTACTGTAAAAATCAAAGTTACCATAAACAATTGACAAACAAGATGTTTATTAAATGTTAGATCCTTTTGAGCCTCCCAAGAATCTTTGACATATCAGTACCCACAGAGTGCTCTCCGTGTTACATTTCTTTCTGTTCACTTATCCATAATCTATACCCATTTAATATCCAATCATCTCAATAAATATATATTTTTATGATATCAGTGGGTGATCGTGGTTTCAATTAGCTAATCTTTCTTGATGAGTTAACTAAATAATTGGTTTATTATACCATATCACACCTGAGCCATGTCCAATGCAGTGAAAATGGTGATAAACAAGATTACCCCCCCCAAAAAATCTTTTATTGTTAACATTTAATAAAGTAAAGTTTTGCCAATGCGGTTCTCATTTTTCCTTGAATTATAATTAATACTTGTGAAAGTAAATAAAGGAAATCTTATTTAAAATGTAGTTCGGAAGCACTGAAGGGGTAGCTCTCAGGTACATAAATTCATTGTATCCTGCATAACCAGGACGAAGGAACATAAAAATGATTTTGACAAGGGAGGATGTGTTTTACATTGGAATTTTATGTCTTGCTTTTAAGAAGGAAGTTCTCTCCCTGCCGCAGCCACAATGCACTAGCCACCACTTATAGCCAATGAGAAACCACCACGACCTCCAGCTCTTGTTCTTCGCTGATGAATTTTTGTTGAAAATGAACCTCCCCAATTTCCTCCTAAAATCTAATGAAAGGAGACCTTCTCTTTGTCTTTCAGATTTGCCTATGATGTGCCATAGTTTGCTGGTCCTGAATTGCAATTTCTCTGCTATTCCATTGTCTTTCCAATGGATTTCAGCCCCTGGCAAGTTCACTATGGATTCAATGTGATCAGAGAAAATGACAGTAAAATGTCCTTGGGGTGAAAGAGTTTATTACCCGGCTTGTTCTCCGGGTGGTAGGTCGAGCTCTAGCGTCTCTGTCTCCGCCCACAGCACTTGGCTGAGCTCTCTATATAGTGCAATAATAGCTTATTGCCTAAAGGTGTGGAAGCGGTAGCCTAGCAACCGTCCAGTTACATCATCAGATGATTTAAGTTCAGTGAGGATCCTGGCCATAGGAACCCCAACTTCCCCACAATCCACCCCACCAGAATTCTTGCTTTACAATATACATGCTCTTAATCTTCTGCAATGGTCCCTGCGTGAGAAAGCTGGAGCACTGTAACCACATTCCACAACAACAACAGAGGCTAACAAAAACTTAGAGATAATCACAAAAATTAAGATACAATGAGTTTTTGATACAGGTAACAAAAATTATAATAATCCTTAAGCCAGAGGAGGTTCCCAATCCACAAAGACCTTAGGGGCAATAAGACATGTTTTAATGCCACCAACATAGGCAAATCTTGTCCATCAGGTAGGATGTATGCAAGAGAGTGGTCCTGTGATAGGACTGTAGCAGGAAGGGGGTCCCTTCCAGGTCTAGTATACCAGACTTTTATTCCTCTCCCCTTGTGGGTTACTGAAGGGTCTATATTTTCTTTACAACCACTGGGCATGCTTTCAATAGAGGAGGGGTCAGTGACTCCTCTACCACCCCTTCATCCTTCCCCAGCTCCTCCATTTCTGGGGCTGATGGCAATTTTCTCTCCCCTCCCCGAGTGCCTTCTCTGCTACATCCTTTACCTTTTCTACAGTCTCTCACAGCAATGCTAGCTCCGTCTTCAGCAGCTCTTACCTTCACCTCAATGCTTCGCAGCTGTCGTTCTCATCCCACATCCACCTGCGCTTCCCTTAGGAGTTTGTCTTTTTCCTTGATGGCTTTTTCCTCCTTCAGAGCACCTGGCAGTGCTGCTGTCTCGTTCTGCAAGGAATCTTTTACCTCTTCAACGGCACCTCACTGCAGGCGTTTTTGTGCTGCCTCCTCTCACATCAATGCCATTTCCTTCTTCAGGGAATCCACAGAAGTTTGCAGCTCGTGTTCTCATGCCATTTCTTGGGTCTCTTCTGTAGACTTTTTTAATATTCTGAGAAGCAGCCAACCCACAGTCCCCACTGCCTCACAGGCACTCTGTCTCTCAAAAAATGTATTTACTATACCAAGAGCCACCCCTATTGCCTCAGGTATCACCTCCACTTGCCTCCCATCCTGGGGTGGGGCTGAGCCCTCTAGGAGGCAAGCCACCTCAAACTACATACCCATTGGGAGACAATCCACTGTCTCCCCATTCATAGAGGCAGCCTGCTGAAGCACCCCTCCCATAAGGGCAGCCTCTCTTTTTCCTTGGTCAACAATGAACTCTGCCTACTTCACCAATTGTCTTGCCAATGGGTTTCAGCCCTGGGCAATTTCACTATGTATTCAATGTTACAAAAGAAATTGACAGCAGAACATTCTTTGGGGTGAAAGGATTTATTACCCATCTTGTTCCCCCAGTGGTAGATCAAGCACTAGCATCTCTGCCTCTGCCAAGAGCACTGGGCCAAGCTGTCTATATAGTGCAATAATAGCTTATTGCTTAAAGGTGTGGAAGCGGTAGCCTAGCAACAGGCCTGCTACATCATCAGGTGATTTAAGTTCATTGAAGATCCTGGCCATAGGAACCCCAACTTCCCCATACACAAGTAAACTCATTTTTCTAGCCCAGTAAATGCCTAATTTTTAAGGTTGTCACACTGAATTACTTAGTATGTCCTTTCTTAACAGGACCAGATGTAAAAAACTCTAGCATCCGTTTATTCTACTCATTTTCAGTTCTCAACTAACTCTCAGACAAACCATTCATTACTACTTCTAACCTTTTTTTTTACATTTGCTTCTGAGGAAGCATAATTTTGGTATCTTGTGTGGTAGAAAATGCCACTTACCTTCATAATTCCCATTCTCCTACTTTGGCCTTAGTGAAAGAACCCAGAACTCTTGTAGTAATGCGTGGAAATGTGACTAAGTTGTAGTGAATGAGATGTATACAACATTATTTGTGGGACTTTGGGAAGAATTCTAAAGGGAGTTGATTTTGTTAGAAGGTACGCCCCTCACAGCATTCTCTATTTTCTTCTTCTTGCACCCTAAAACATCTATCTTGGACCATGAGGTAGCCCTGAGGATGAAAGGCAATGACAGGAAGCTATAGGAAAAAATTATAGATAGGCAAGATTTGGGATAACTGAAAATTCCACACTAGCCCTGTACTGCCCACATCAAAATTTCTATTATGTGAAAGATATATCAACTTATATAGACAACTGCTGTTACTTTGAGTTTTTGTTAAGTGCAGCTGAACCTAATCCTTATGGATTTCAAATAAGGCAAATACAATTCATGTAGGAGATATAAGCATGTCTACTGTTTTTTTGATTTATTCCTCACTAATTCTCTTGCACTAGAGAAAACTTCAAAAGTTTATTTTTCTGTACAAGCATGCAAGAGACATCACTGCTTCAAAGCCAACAGGATTAGATAATGAGTTCTGCTGAAAAATGAATGAAATAAACAAATATGCAATAAAAATCTTGCCATCTATAAGCCCAAATTAATGAGAGCTGTAGATATTTAAACACAGAAAGAGTTTCTGTTAGTTGTTTTACTTAAGTGGAAATAGTCTATTCAATACCCAGTGTCCATAATTTCCTTCTTTTCCCACTATCAAACTCTATGGCTCTGGCTTTTCCATTTTCCTTTTTTAGTTTTAGAATTCTATGTCATAAATCTTCTTGAATTGATAGTTTATGCACCATTGTGTTCTAATTTCCAAACTACCTGCGGTAGTGTGAACATAAAACTTTTACTGTTTCACCTACCTGTCCCAAGGAAAATTTATCTGCTTGAATAAATGACCTTCAGTTTCTATCATAAATTTTAAAACAAGTATGCATTTCTTTCAGGCTCTCCAGAGTACCTTTCTTTGTCTTCCTTCTGTACAACATTTATACTAACTTATTTTGGGGCCATTTCTTTCTCTTTGTTGAGTAGCATGTTTATATTTCTCTTCTAAAATATTCTTCTGAAGTTTACTTTTTTAATATGTTTTTTCTATAATCATCTTACCATAAGATACTTACTCAAATAACTTCACCTTCAACAACACATTTTTTGGGTTAGCACAGTTTTAATACATCATGCCTGTTTTATTTTCATCATCCATATTTTGCTCACTTCAGTGTGTACTGTGTTGCCAGCAATATATGTGATCAGCTTTGTCAAGGTATTGAGAGCAACACAGCAGTATTAGAGGTATGGTCACAGCCCTCTAGGAACCTAGAATTTGGTTAAAGACATAAGACATGTATGAAGTGAGTAATACCATATGGCTTATGGGTAAATGTTAAAATGAGTAACATAGAAATTAAGGGTTGATTTGATTTTAGGATTTTAGCAGCATCTTACAGTTGCTTCTATCCAAATGCCTTGATGATTAGAATCTGTGTATAATGTTGCTGTCCTCCTGATCTAGTCTGTGTATGAACTCCTCCAGTGAGAATGCCCTAATGCCTCCCTGTTCAACCACCTATTTCATCTTTGGATAATGTCAAGTGTTTAAAAGCCCCATATTAAGCCAAAACTCATCTTTTTCAAGCTTCTGCCTATTAATTTAAGGCCAGAGCCTTTCCTTAACATTTATGAGGTTTGGAGGAAAAATATAAATGGAAGCCCATATATCATACATCTAAATGTACTAAAAGCATAAATCAAGCTAACCAACCTTTGAATAAAAATACTCTTTTACGTGGACAACTGTACCATCATAGTGACATCATGAAAATGTATTAAAACTCTGTGTATTATATGAATAAAAATTGGAAAAATATTAAGATTTTTGGAACATGCCACATTTTGGTCTGACTCCATTTTCCATGTTATGATATTTCTTAGGTATAATGATAATCTACTGAATAAGTTTCATCCCCATAAAATGACACTACAGTCACTAATAGCAAACACCCTTTCCAATTCTATTCAAATCCTTATAATTATCTTCTCTGTATTCTTAATTCTCTCTGTCATTGCTTTTGCTATATGCCCCTTTAACCTTCCACATTTCCCACTATATGTTTTATTTTTGACTCCACACTGTTTTCTCTGCCATCCTATTCCTTATTGCACTGCTACCGTCTTATTTCTTCATGTTTTTTTGTCATTTTTATTTCTCTCATCTCCTCTGCCCCTACTAAAGACAAGCCAAAGACACAAGGTAGAAATAGAGAAGAGAAAGTACTGAGAAACAAATCAATTTTAAAAATTATTGACTACTAAAGAAAATCTTATTCTAACAAGATTTTTCAATGGAATCTAAATTTTCTAATGGCGTTAGGTATCTGAGTATTTTGATTTTCAATATGCTCTTTACTGAATTTATAACAGGAATTTAATTTTCAGTATAATTTTTGGTAATGGAGTGGGACTTCATTAATGAACAATATGAATAAATTCATCTTATTCCATCTACTAAAGCATATATTTTGCAAATAAAAATATTTTATTGGTATGAAATTATTTTAAATTTCATGATTTTATTAAGTATTGAAATAATTCAAATTTTTAATATTTCATTATTTTTCACTTATTTTGAAAGATTGACTTCATTAACAATCCTGAATAATTTTAATTTTTAGACTTTTGATTAAGTTTTGACATTTTAAGAACACTGAATATTTTTGTCATTTATATAGCAGATAAAAAAATAATCCAATTTCCTGGTCTCCTACAATTATCCCTTTGAAGACTGTAGGTTTACTGAGCATATTTTAAATAAGCATTACACTTAGCCTAGATACAACTGTCAATTATATTAGTCTTCTGGGGAAAGATGAAAAGAAAAACAGAAACATAACTGACAGTTTGGTAATCACATCTGGAATAAATGAAAAACATGGCTTGAATCCATCAGGGAAGATTAGGTAAATGGGAGAAAATTACTGTGCTTTTCCACGTGTAAATTCAAAGTATTTTAAATTAAGGTATCAAACTTTGGTCAGACAGCACATATTGCTTGGTTAATTCTTTTTTTTTATATACTTTTTTTTTGGTACCATTAATCTACAGTTACATGAGCATTATTATGGTGATTAAACTACCCCCTTCATCAGGTGCCCCCACCAACCCCATTACAGTCACTGTCCATCAGCGTAGTGAGATGCTATAGAGTCACTACTTGTCTTCTCTGAGTTGTACAGCCCTCCCCGTGCCCCCCCAACACTATATCTGATAATCATAATGCCCCTTTTTCCCCCTTGTACCTCCCTTCCAACCCATCCTCCCCAGTCCCTTTCCCTTTCGTAACTATTAGTCCGTTCTTGGGTTTTGTGAGTCTGCTGGTTTTGTTCCTTCAGTTTTTCTTTGTTCTTATACTCCACATATGAGTGAAATCATTTGGTACTTGTCTTTTTCGGCTTGGCTTATTTCACAGAGCATAATACTCTCTAGTTCCATCCATGTAGTTGCAAATGATAGGTTTGTTTTCTTCTTATGGCTGAGTAACATTCCATTGTGTATATATACCACATCTTCTTTATCCATTCATCTATGATGGACACTTAGGTTGCTTCCATTTCTTGCCTACTGTAAATTGTGCTGCGATAAACATAGGGGTGTATATGTCTTTTTCAAACTGCGCTGCTGCATTCTTAGGGTAAATTCCTAGGAGTGGGATTCCTGGGTCAAATGGTATTTCTATTTTGAGTTTTTTGAGGAACCTCCATGCTGCTTTCCACAATGGTTGAAGCAATTTGCATTCCCACCAGCAGTGTAGGAGGGTCCCCTTTTCTCCACATCCTTGCCAATATTTGTTGTTGTTTCTGTTTTGGATGTTGGCCATCCTCACTGGTGTGAGATGATATCTCATTGTGGTTTTAATCTGCATTTCTCTGATGATTAGTGATGTGGAGTATCTTTTCATGTGCCTGTTGGCCATCTGAGTTTCTTTTTTGGAGACGTGTCAATTCATGTCCTCTGCCCATTTCTTAATTGCATTATATACTTTATGTTTGTTGAGGTGCGTGAGTTCTTTATATATTTTGGATGTCAACCCCTTATCAGATATGTCATTTATGAATATATTCTCCCATACTGTAGAATGTCTTTTTGTTCTACTGATGGTGTCCTTTGCTGAACAGAAGCTTTTCAGCTTGATATAATCCCACTTGTTCATTTTTCCTTTTGTTTCCCTTGCTCGGGGAGATATGTTCATAAAGAAGTCGCTCATGTTTATGTCCAAGAAATTTTTGCCTATGTTTTTTTCTAAGAGTTTTATGGTTTCACGACTTACATTCATTTTGAATTCACTTTTGTATATGGGGTTAGACAGTAGTCCAGTTTCATTCTCTTAAATGTAGCTGTACAGTTTTGCAAACACTAGCTGCTGAAGAGGCTGTCATCTCCCCATTGTGTATCCAAGCCTCCTTTATCAAATATTAATTGACTGTATATATTTGGGTTAATGTTGGGATTTTCTATTCTGTTCCACTGGTCTGTGGGTATATTTTTGTGCCAATACCACATTGTCTTGATTACTGTGGCTTTGTAGTAGAGCTTGAAGTCAGGGAGCGTAATTCCCCCTGTTTGATTCCTCCTTCTCAGGATTGCTTTGGCTATTCGGGGTCTTTTGTGATTCCATATGAATTTTAGAATTATTTGTTCCAGTTCATTGAAGAAAGCTGTTGGTAGTTTGATAGGGATTGCATTGAATCTGTAGATTGCTTTAGGTAGTAAAGCCATTTTGACAATATTTATTCTACCTAGCCAAGAGCATGGGATGAATTTCCATTTGTTAGTGTCTTCTTTAATTTCTCCTAGGAGTGTCTTGTAGTTTTCAGAGTATAGGTCTTTCACATCATTTTTTAGGTTTACTCCTAGGTATTTTATTCTTTTTGATGCAATTGTGAATGGAATGGTTTTTCTGATTTCTTTTCCTTTTAGTTCATCATTAGTGTATAGGAAAGCAACAGATTTCTGTGTGTTAATTTTATATCCTGCAACTTTGCTGAATTCAGATATTAGTTCTAGTAGTTTTGGAGTGAAGTCTTAAGGGTTTTTTATGTACAATATCATGTCATCTGCAAATAGTGACAATTTGACTTCTTTACCAATCTGGATGCCTTGTATTTCTTTGTTTTGTCTGATTGCCATGGCTAGGACCTCCAGTACTATGTTGAATAACAGTGGAGAGAGTGAGCATCCCTGTCTTCTTCCCGATCTTAAATGAAAAGCTTTCAGCCCTCGCTGTTAAGTATGATGTTAGCTGTTGGTTTGTCATATATAGCCTTTATGATGTTAAGGTACTTGACCTCTATACCCATTTTGTTGAGAGTTTTAATCATGAATGGATGATGAATTTTGTCAAATGCTTTTTCAGCATCTATGGAGATGATCATGTGGTTTTTGTTCTTTTTCTGTTGATGTGGTGGATAATATTGATGGATTTTCGAATGTTGTACCATCCTTGCATCCCTGGGATGAATCCCACTTGATCATGGTGTATGATCTTTTTGATGCATTTTTGAATTCAGTTTGCTAATATTTTGTTGAGTATTTTTCCATCTATGCTCATCACAGATATTGGTCTGTAGTTTTCTTTTTTGGTGAGGTTTTCGTCAGGTTTTGGTTTTAGAGTGATGCCTGTGTCATAGAATGAGTTTGGAAGTATTCCCTTCTCTTCTATTTTTTGGAAAACTTTAAGGAGAATGGGTGTTATTTCTTCTCTATATGTCTGGTAGAATTCAGAGGTGAATCCATCTAGTCTGGCGGTTTTGTTCTTGGGTAGTTTTTGATTACCGCTTCAATTTAGTTGCTGGTGATTGGTCTGTTTAGTTTTTCTGTTTCTTGCTTGGTCAGTCTTGGAAGGTTGTATTTTTCTAAGAAGTTGTCCATTTCTTCTAGGTTTCCCAGCTTGTTAGCATAAAGATGCTCATAATATTCTCTTATAATTCTTTGTATTTCTGTGGGATCTGTCATTATCTTTCCTTTCTCATTTCTGATTATGTTTATGTGTGCAGACTCTCTTTTTCTCTGAATAAGTCTGGCTAGGGGTTTATCTATTTTCTTTATTTTTTCAAAGAACCGACTCTTGGTTTCATTGATTTTTTTCTACTGTTTTATTCTTCGCAATTTTATTTATTTCTTCTCTGATCTTTATTATGTCCCTACTTCTGGTGACTTTGGGTCTCATTTGTTCTTCTTTTTCCAATTTCATTAATTGTGTCTTTAGACTATTCATTTGGGAATGTATTTCTTCTTTTAATAGGCCTGGATTGGAATATACTCTCCTCTTATAACTGCCTTTGCTAAGTCCGACAGAAGCTGTGGTTTTGTGTTGTTGTTGTCTTTAGTCTCCATATATCCTTTGATTTCTGTTTTGATTTGGTCATTAACCCATTGATTTATTAGGAGAATGCTGTTAAGTCTCCATGTATTTGTGATCCTTTTTGTTTTCTTTCTAAAATTTATTTCTAGTTTTATACCTTTGTGATCTGAGAAGTTGGTTGGTAGAATTTCTTTTTTTTTTTTTTTCTAAAATTTATTTCTAGTTTTGTACCCTTGTGATCTGAGAAGTTGGTTGGTAGGATTTCAATATTTTTGAAATTACTGAGGTTCTTTTTGTGGTCTAGTATGTGGTCTATTCTGGAAAATGTTCCATGTGCACTTGAGAAGAATGTGTATCCTGTTGCTTTTGGGTGCAGAGTTCTGTAGATATCTGTTAGGTCCATCTGTTCTAGTGCACTGTTCATTGCCTCTGTGTCTTTACTTATTCTCTGTCTGGTTGATCTATCCTTTGGACTGAGTGGTGTGTTGAAGTCTAAAATGAATGCACTGTTGTCTATTTCCTCCTTCAATTCTGTTAGTATCTGTTCCACATATGTTGGCGCTCCTGTGTTGGGTGCATATATGTTTACAATGGTTATATCTTCTTGTTGGACTGACTCCTTTATCATTATGTAATGTCCTCCTTTTTCTCTTGCTACTTTCTTCGTTTTGAAATCTATATTGTCTGATACAAGTACTGCAACTCCTGCTTCTTTCTCCCTGTTTGCATAAAATATCTTTTTCAATCCCTTCACTTTTAGTCTGTGTATATCTTTGGGTTTGAGGTGAGTCTCTTGTAAGCAGCATATAGATGGGTCTTGCTTTTTTATCCACTCTATTACTCTGTGTCTTTTGATTGGTGCATTCAGTCCATTTACATTTAGGGTGATTATTGATAGATATGTACTTATTGCCATTGCTGGCTTTAGATTCATGGTCACCAAAGGTTCAAGGGTTGCTTCTTTACTATCTAAGAATCTAATTAACTTTCTTGTTAAGTTATTGTTAACGCCGTCTGATGTTTCTTTATTTCTCTCTTCCTATTCTTCCTCCTCCATTCTTTATATATTGGGTGTTTTATTCTTTGCCTTTAGTTAGTATTTGCATGGTCTGCTTTCTTTGCTATGATTTTATTTTCTCTGGTGACATCTTTTTAGCCTTAGGGGTGCTTCCCTCTAGAGCAGTCCGTTTAAGATATCCTGTAGTGGTGGTTTATCAGAGGGAAACTCTTTCAACTTTCCTTTGTCTGGAAATTGTTTAATCCCTCCATCATATTTAAATGATAATCGTGCTGGATACAATATTCTTGGTTCGAGGTCCTTCTCTTTCATTACGTTAAATATATCATGCCATTCTCTTCTGGCCTGTAAGGATTCTGTTGAGAAGTCTGATGATACTCTGATGGGTTTTCCTTTGTAGGTGATCTTTTTTCTCTCTCTAGCTGCCTTTAATACTCTGTCTTTATCTTTGACCTTTGCCATATTAATTATTATGTGTCTTGGTGTTGTCTTCCTTGGGTCCCTTGTGTTGGTAGTTCTGTGGGCTTCCATGGACTGTGAGACTATTTCCTTCCCCAGTGGGGGAAAGTTTTCAGCAATTATTTCTTCAAAGACACTTTCTAGCCCTTTTTCTCTCTCTTCTTCCTCTGGTACTCCTATAATGCGAATATTGTTCCATTTGGATTGGTCACACAGTTCTCAATATTCTTTCATTCTTAGAGATCCTTTTTCCTCTCTGTGCCTCAGCTTCTTTGTATTCCTCTTCTCTAGTTTCTATTTCATTTATAGATTATAGATTCTCCTCCACCGTAACCAATCTGCTTTTAATACCATCCATTGTGTTCTTCAAGGATTGGATCTGAGCGGAATTCATTCCTGAGTTCTTGAATATCCTTCTGTATCTCCATGAGCATGTTCATGATTTTTATTTTGAACTCCCTTTCAGGGAGATTCATAAGGTCCATATCATTTAAATCTTTCTCAGGAGTTGTACTCATAATTTTACTCTGGACCAGGTTCCTTTGGCATTTCATATTTGTGTATGGAGCCCTCTAGTGCCCAGAAGCTCTACTCTCTGGAGCTGCTCAGCCCCTGAAGCAATGTCAGGGATTTTAGGGGAGTGGTATTGGTGCCTCGGGGGAGGAAAGGGCTGTTTCCTGGTTCCTGGCTGCTATGCCTGTCTCCACTGTCTGAACCAGTGGGCTTAGCACACAGGTATAAGCCTCTGTGCTTTGCCTTTTTAGTTGCTGTAGACAGATCCTCCCTCCGGCTGGCCCAACACCAGGGAAGGGCTTCCAGGTTTGCAAGCCAGTGGGGCAGGCCAAGCAAAAGGTGCACTAGTCTGCCTGTCACAGAAGGGGTTCCTGGAGCCATGCAGGCAGCCAGGGAGCTGGCACACCTGAAGACCAGAAAACTCCCAATCTGCTGGGCAGAGTACACCCGGACAATCCTGTCCACCTGTCCTTTCTCCTGAGCAGCAAACTCCGTGCTGTCCTTGCCCCATCAGCAGGCCTCCTGCCAAGGTCCTCCCTGCCAGGAAGTCTCTCAGACTGCCCACCCCTCCCCCGTCTCAGAGCAGTGGGTATGGATCCCTGATCTCACAAGCAGCCGGAATCTTAGTCTCTCCAGGAACTCCGCTTGTCTTAGCTTTCCAAGCTCCTAATTACAAGAGTATCATGCAAGTACCATGAAATGTAGGTTTGTGCTCCCAGAGTAGATCTCCAGAGTTAGGTATTCCGCAGTCCCAGGTCTCCACTCCCTCTCTGCCCGGTGAGCTGAGGTGGTTGGTAGAATTTCAATATTTTTGGCTTTACTGAGGTTCTTTATGTGGCCTAGTATGTGGTCTATTCTGGAAAATGTTCCATGTGCACTTGAGAAGAATGTGTATCTTGCTGCTTTTGGATGTAGAGTTCTGTAGATGTCTGTTAGGTCCATCTGTTCTAATGTGTTGTTCAGTGCCTCTGTGTCTTTACTTATTTTCTGTCTGGTTGATCTGTCCTTTGGAGTGAGTGGTGTGTTGAAGCCTCCTAAAATAATTGCATTGCTTTCTATTTCCTCCTTTAATTCTGTTAGTATTTGTTTCACATATGCTGGCGCTTCCATATTGGGTGCACATATATTTATAATGGTTATATCCTCTTGTTGGTTTGACCCCTTTATCATTATGTAATGTCCTTCTTTATCTCTTGCTACTTTCTTCGTTTTGAAGTCTATTTTGTCTGATACAAGTACTGCAACACCTGCTTTTTTCTCTTTGTTGTTTGCATGAAATATCTTTTTCCATCTCTTCACTTTTAGTCTGTGTATATCTTTGGGTTTGAGGTGAGTCTCTTGTGAGCAGCATATAGATGGGTCTTGCTTTTTTATCCACTCTGTTTCTCTGTGTCTTTTGATTGGTGCATTCAGTCCATTTACATTTAGGGTGATTATTGATAGCTATGTACTTATTGCCATTGCTGGCTTTAAATTCATTTTTATCAAAGGTTCAAGGGTTGCTTCTTTACTATCTAAGAATCTAACTTAACTTTCTTGTTAAGTTATTGTGAACACCGTCTGATGTTTTTTTATTTCTCCATTCCTATTCTTCCTCCTCCATTCTTTATATATTGGGTGTTTTATTCTTTGCCTTTAGTTAGTATTTGGATGGTCTGCTTTCTTTGCTATGATTTTTTTTCTCTGGTACCTTCTTTTTACCTTAGGAGTGTTTCCCTCTAGAGCCGTTCCTTTAAGATGTCCTGTAGAAGTGGTTTATGGCAGGCAAATTCTCTCAGCTTTCACTTGTCTTGAAATTGTTTAATCCCTCCTTCATATATAAATGATAATCATGCTAGATACAATATTCTTAGTTCGAGGCCCTTCTGTTTCATTACATTAAATATATCATGCCCTTCTCTTCTGGCCTGTAAAGTTTCTGTTGAGAAGTCTGATGATAGTCTGATGGGTTTTCCTTTGTAGGTGATCTTTTTTCTCTCTCTAGCTGCCTTTAATACTCTGTCCTTACCTTTGATCTTTGCCATATTAATTATTATGTGTCTTGGTGTTGCCTTCCTTGGGTCCCTTGTGTTGGGAGATCTGTGGGCTTCTATGGACTGCGAGACTATTTCCTTCCCCAGCATGTGGAAGTTTTCAGCAATTATTTCTTCAAAGACACTTTCTATCCATTTTTCTCTCTCTTCTTCATCTGGTACTCCTATAATGTGAATTATGTTCTGTTTGGATTGGTCACACAGTTCTCAATATTCTTTCATTCCTAGAGTTCCTTTTATCTCTCTCTGCCTCAGCTTCTCTCTATTCCTGTTCTTTGATTTCTATTCCATCAACAGCCTCTTGCATCTCATCCAGTCTGCTGTTCAGCCCATCGATGGCTTGTCTCATTTCTGCACTGTCTTTCCTGACTTCCCTTACTTCCTCCCTCAACTCTTGCATATTTCTCTGTAGGTCCATCAGCATGGTTATGACTTTTATTCTGAATTCTTTTTCAGGAATATTGTGCATTTCCATCCCTTGAGTCTCCCTCTCTGGTGTTGTCTGGGTCTGGGTGAGCTTGTTCTGTACCATATTCATCTGTCTTTTCATGGCGATAGAAGTGGTCGCTGGTAGGTGTCACATATGTCAGCTGGGAATTTTAAGACTAAAAAAAACGAAGTAAGAGAAATAAAAGAGGAAAAAAAAGGAAAGAAAGAAAAGAAAGAAAAGAAAAGAAAAGAAAGGAAAAATATACCCACCTGGAGTAGATTCTGTAAGGATGCTGTAGGTGACGCTGTTGCTCCCCTATTCCACAGCTGCGGCCACACAGCTCCACCAGGCTCTTTGTAGCTCTGGCCAGTATGGGAACGAATGGGAGGCTGTTATTCTCTATGTGAAGTTTCAATGCAGCTACTTTTTCCCAGTTGCCAGCCAAGGGGTCCGAAATTCCTTAGGACTTGCAGCCTGCTGGGCCGAGTGTACTGGGATGATCCCGGGCCCTTGCCTAGTTAAGACTGCCCGGGGTGCCTGCTTCAAGGACCCAGGTACATTTGCAGCTCAAAACTTCCACCTTCTGCCTCTCCAATATCCAATACACCGCACTATGTGTGTCATCGCTCCTGGCGCAGATCACCAGGGCTGTTTATTTCATGGCCTGTACTTCCACTCCCTCCTGGCTCTGAATCCTCTTCTCCTGCCAGTGCACTGGGGTGGGGGAGTGCTCAGATCCTTCCGGGTCATGGCTCCATATCTTACCCGCCTCCTGGGGTGCTGAGACCTCTCAGGTGCAGATGCAGGCTGAGCGCTGTCCTATATCTTCTGGTCTCTCTTAGGAATAGTTGTATTTGCTGTATTTTCATAGATATATATGGTTTGGGGAGGAGATTTCCATCACCCTGCTCATGCCGCCATCTTCCCGGAACTCCGGGCTGCTTGGTTAATTCTTAACTATACAAAATAAGACCTGGGACTGGGAAATTTTTAGTCATGAGTTTACTGTACAAGTGATTATTAGCAAAGTTAGAAAATATCAGTATACAGAGTGTGTTAATTAGGATCAAACATTTGACATAAAATCATGTTAATGGAAGAGGGTGCTTCATGTGATACAAGGGCAGTCATTACTATAAAATAAAACTACAAGCATGTCAAACAAGTAAATTATTCCACTGGTATAAAATTAATGTACACTTTGAGGCACTGGTTAATCAATTTTTTTTAAATTTATTTTATTTTAGTATCATTAACCTACAATTACATGAGCAATATTGTGATGATTAAACTACCCCCTTCATCAGGTCCCCCCCACCAACCCCACCACAGTCACTGTCCATCAGTGTAGTGAGAAGCAACCTAAGTGCCCATCAGTAGATGAACGGATTAAGAAGATGTGGTACATATACACAATGGTTAATCAATTTTATATGCTTTGATCAAACTATTAGTCTGTAGAAACCATGATGAGCTGGACATTTTGTTCATTTTATATTTTATTGAACTGAGATTCAAAGTTGTTCATGGATAGAGAATTTGAACACAGTCCTCTGATTGGAAGTTCAGTACTCAGACTCATTCCACATGGTGCAGAAATATAATGTGAATAACTACTTCTAGAAGTTATATGTTAATATATTGACTATGATCTTATATACACACACGATTGAATAAAAGTATTTTGTGTGATGCAATGTAGATAATCTAAGTTTATACTTAGTCTTTTGTTATCATCAGAATGATTGAAAATGAAATGTCATGTTGTTCTTTACCACTAAAGAAAATATAGTCCATCTCTGTATCCTCACTGCAGGCACAGTAATGGAAGCTTACCTATGTCTGCTCTATAGAAGTCACAGATATTTGAGGCTTTTCAGAAAGGGCAGCATTCTCTCAGTTATCTTCTCAAAATAATAGAATAAAACACAAACAAAACAAAGTATTTTTGTATAATGCAATGAAAATACAAGGAGTATAAAATATTCATACATAAACATTTATGTTATAATATATGTTATGTTAACTTCATTTAAATTTTAAATTAGGTTGTACCAGTTGGAGGGTCTTCATATTTAGAAACAAACTCCAAACAATTGAGACACAAAAAGTATCTAGTGGAAGAATATGCAGAAGAACATAGAAACATTAGGGTGACTGGAGAACTTGTTGAATAAAATGTGTTAATCAAAGAGATAAGGCTAGTAATGACCATAACCATTACTATCATCATAAATTCTCTTTTTTAAAAAAAATAATTATTATAGTTTTTTCTCCACATCTTTTCAAATTTCAGAGTATTAAGATGAGCATCTAATTGGCTAGACTTAGGTCACACTACTGCTCATATTTGAAAGATAGTACAAAAAAGAAGAGTACAGAAAAAGAAATATCTGACATTGTTGAAATTCTGCCTCCTGTTAATACCCCACAGTGGAGAATTCTAAAAATATACATCGTATGTGAACACAGAGTGGCCAAAAGTTGCTGAATTGTTTTGTTTTCCCAGAATTGTAGACAAAAGTCCATACATCAGAGCAAAGAGTCTTAATTGTCAGAGAACTAGCAGCTGTGATAACAGCTACTTCGCCACAGGACTTACTTTTATTTAGATAGAATCAGTGCTATAGGTATGTAAAGGATCTTTTTAATTTGCAACCCTCAGCCAAAGAAATAGGTATCATGGTTATGGAAAAAGCAGCACCTTGCATTTATCTCTAGTCAATTGTACACAGAGGCCTGAAAAACATGACTTAATTTTTCCAAGATGCCTACAACTAAGGAGTATTTTCTTTTTCAATATTTGTATATCACTCCTCTTCCTCCAACAACTCTTTCACTTAGCAGAATGATAATTAAATGTGCATGCACTTAAAAAGTATAACCAGTTTTGATTTTCTGGTCAAACTGTGAACTTTACTCAGATTTAATTCATTTTCCCACTATTGTGTCCTTTTGTTGTTTTAGTATCCAATCCAAGAAACAACTTTGCATTTTAGTCATCATGTCTTCTTAGACTTCTCCAATCTGTGATAATTCTTCATTCTTTCTTGTGGTTCATGATCTTGATACTTTTAAAGAATCCCGGTCTGGTATTTTATGGAATGAATCTAATTTTCTTTTTGTCTGATGTTATGAGTAGAATGAGGCTATAGAATTTGGGGAAGAATATCACTGTGGTGATGTGCCATTATCTGTCCATCATTCAGGAAGAATGTGATGCCTACTGGTTAATGTTCATCACCAGCAAGGTGTTATCTTTCAGGTTTCTTCATTGTGAAGTTATTATTTTTCCTTTTGTAATTAAGACATATTTAGGAGCAGATATATGATGTTATTCCAATATTCTGTTTCTCCTTAAACATCTGCCCAATTTTAGCATTTATTGATAGATCATTCTTGCAGCAATTACTGCTTTATTGCTTTAAAGGTCTATTTTCTATTTCCTTCAGTGCCTCTACATTTATTACTTTGAATTATTCTATAAAGAAAACGTCCTTCTCTCACATTTATTCAATTATTTTTGTCAGAGTGGCCTGTGGCTATTTACATTATTCTTAAGGTCATAATCCAAAACTTCCTATATTTATTTATTTTTCACTCAAGTTGTTACAACTTATGTTATTGGAAGCTCTTTTAGGTTGCTTTCTATGTCCTTTTGATGTGCTCCAATCCTTTTTATTTTTATTTCTTAATTGCTTCCTTACTATGTATCACCACAATATGCTCCATGCTCATCTTGTATTTCCATGCCCCATTTCTGTAATCAACCACTTATCCAAGGATCTTTTTATTAGAGACTATTATTTAAAAACCATAATCCAGGAGCTAAATTGGCTTATTGGTGATGGGATGTCATTGTTTTTAGGCCTTCTTAGGGGAACGAAATAGGAAATACAAAGCATTTTGTCAACTCAAATATTTTCTTATGCTGTCTTCTTCTGGTTGACTCCTTCCCTATTCTGTAGCCTTAACAACTACTTATCTGTTTTCCATCTCTGTCTTTTGAGCAGTGCTCCATGGATGGATGTAGACTTTTGGTTCTAGATTTCAATTACTTAGAAAAATGTATTTATGATTCATCGTTGTTTTTGTTTGAATCAACAGTGTCTTCCTCTTCTACTGCTGAATAGTAATCCACAGTGAGGATACACCATAGTTTGTTTACCAAGTCTCTTGTCTAAGAACACCTGAGTTGTTTTCAGTTTTTGGTAATCATGAATAAAGCTACTATAAAAGTTCACATATAGGTTTTTGGGAAAACATACATTTTCATTTCACTTGAGAAAAAACCCGGGAGTGGGATCACTGAGCCGTATAATGTGTGTTTAAGTTTATGACAAGCAGCTTCTTTTTCCAAAGTAACTGTATCATTTCTCTTCCCAAAAGCAATGTATGAGAGTTCTAGTAGTTCTGTATGCTCACCAACACCTGGCCCTATCAGGTTTTTGTTTTTGTTGGGTTTTGTTTTAATTTTGCCATTCTAATAAGTTTTCATAGCCCATGATTGTGATTTTAACTTGATTTCCCTCGTTCCTAATGATGTCAACTACTTTCTCATATACTTATTTTCCATCCGTGTATCTTCTTTACTTACTCAGATCTCTTGCCTCTGGTGAGGGGGAGATGAATTTCTTACTGTTAAATTTTAAGAATTATTTGTAATTCTGAATAGAATTCCTCCATATTATGTGTTTAGACCATTTATTTTTAATATGGTTGAATTTAAATCTAGTGAATTTCCAGTTGTTTTCTGTTTGTCCCACATGGCCTCCTTCAACTTGAACATCCCGTATAGCTGTAGTACAATACAAAACCCAGGAAAGTAATATTGGTACATCAGTGCCAAAAAGATTACAGACCTTATCTGTGTGTGTATATATATATATATGCATTTTTGTACACCCTAGAGCAACTACTAAAAACATAAAAGAAGCATAAGCATCATTAATCCAATAATGGATATAATATTGAATTGCACATACCCACACAAAGCATTCAGTTAATTCAAAGGCAGGAAGAAACAGAGGGTAAAAACAACCAAAATAAGGGTACATAGAGTTACTCCAGCACTATTTTTTAAATGTATTTTCTGTCCCTATTTGATGATTTTGGCACCTTTGTTGAAAATCAAATTACTCTGTAAGTGTTTTATTTCTGGGTTATATATGTTGTTCCATTGATTTATTTTTATATTCTTATGAGAGATCAATGTTCTCTTGATTAATATAGCTCTCTAATACATAGGTAGTATAAGGCCCAGAAATTTGTCTTGCTATTTTCAAGATTATTTTAAAAATACAATGACCTTTGCATTTTTATCTTAATTATAGAATCATCTTGTCAACTTTTGCCTACAAAAATGATGGTGGCTTTATGATTGGAATTTGGTTGAATCTATATATCAATCTTGGTATAACTGTTATCTCAACAATAGGGAGTCTTCAATTTGATACCATCTATTCATGTTATATAATTTTTAAACAATGTTTCATAGTTTTCAGTGTAGATGTCATGAGTGATATTTATTACATTTTTCAAAAGCTTTTGTAGATTTTTTAAAATATAGTAAATAGAATTATATTTTTTAAAATTAACTATGTTTTAATTTATTTTTTTGCCTTATTGAAATAGTGAGGGCCTTCTGTTTCAGAATATTTTTTCAATAGTTTATCTCTTTCTGTTTATATTCCCTATATTTAATTCAATATGAGAGAATTTATTTTTACATTCAGCAAAGTTATAACAGTTCTTTTAATAACCTTGTCCATAAATGCCATTGTTTGGGTCATCTATAGGTGGGCTCTGTGATCATCTTTCTCTTTAAAATGTTCATGTTTTTCTGTTTCAGTATATTTTGAATAATTTCTATTTGATTTTATATTTTTTGAATGGTACATTGTAGAATATCTAGATTCTTCTGTGTTCCTAAGAGATTTCCCCTCCAGAAATCTCATCTCACAATCTACATGTTCGCCATATTCCACAATAACCCCTGTGTGAGAAAACTGGAACACTGTAACCAAACTAATAACATACAAAAAAAAAAAAAGCAATAAAATCATGATAATCCTCAACAGAGGATTCAGCTAGGTTCAAAGTCCTATGCAGATTATGTCCATAGCTCAAGAATTCCACAGGCAGTCAGTAGCTGAACAGGTAGGGTGTTCAGAGCAGTAATCACACAGCAGCTGCAGCCAGGAGGTGGGGCCAGGCCATACATACTATAGAATAAAATAACCTTAAGGGCAATAAGACCCATGTTTTAATGAAACCATTATAGGCAAATCTTGTCCATCAGGTAGGATGCATGCAAGAGAGTGGTCCTGTGACAGGACAGTGGCAGGAATGGAATCTCATCCTGGTCTAGTACACCAGACCTTCAACCCCCTCCCTGTGGGAGTTACAGATGGGTGAAAATGTAAGGCAATGGGAGGAACATGCACTGGCCATAAAGATAAGAAAAAACTTCCCCATAAGATGCTCTTACCTCCCCAATGTTTTGGGTACACTACCATGACCTTTGGAGGCCAGCTTCCAGGCCTTTTCACCAAGGAGCCCGAAGGGCCAGCCATTGCTGGTCCATATATCAAAAAGTTCAGGTCTATGTTCACTCAACAGAGTTTCCAGGGTTTAATGCAGTAGGGGTTAGCAACAGGATGTTGCTCTGATTGCCATATCCTGGCTTTAGTAACTCTTCTTTGGTTTGCAGATATAGTTGTTTAGGAGAAGCAGAAATGTGTATTAGCATGTCCACAGGGCTCAAGGCTCCTTTTCCAGGCTTTTCATTCAAATGCCATAACACTGTCCATAAGAACACTGACCAGCCCCATAGACTATTGGTGTCCGAATTCAGGCCAGATTTCAACAAACCATGGTACCTCTCTACCATGCTTGCCCTAGTAGGGTTATATGGTACATGAAACTTTCACTTTATTCCTAAATGCTGCACCCATCCTTGTAACACACGTCCAGTAAAGCGAGTACCTTGCTTGTGCTCAATCACCTGCAGCCAGACATAGGCTGCAAAGAGATGCTCTAGGCCCCTTTTCGTCATTTGCTGATCTGCATGATGTGCAGAAAAGCAACAAACAGTCCAGTAGCTGTATTCTCATAAATCATGGCATAGGGATATCCTTCTTATATGGGCAGAGGCCCAATATAGTCTGTTTGTCACCTGACAAGGGGTATCAGCCCCTTTACTATTGACCCATGTTGCTGGGGGACTTAGAATACACAAGGCATTCCCTCTGGGCTCTGCTGCTGCTTCAAAGGTCAACAGCAAGACCCACTGATAGGCTAAAGCCCACTTTGTCTTTTGCCCCATGTGGAACAAATGCAGATGTAGCCTTTGGGCCACATCAGAGGCAGGTTTTCCTTCTACCCAGTGTACCTGGGCCATTGTGTCTGCTTCATCATTCCCTGGGGCTTTCAAAGACAAATGGCCAGTCACATGATATATGGTAACTTTATTAGTCTGACCAGAGGCTCATAGGTCTTGCCACAGCTCTTGCCCCAAAAGGGGCTGGTGACAAACTATCCACTTGGCATGTTACCATGTCAGTAGTCACAGGGTCAAGCCCTGATAAATGGCCCATATGTCAGTGCAGATGACTATAGGGGAGGGCTCCTGGTGATCATGAACCATACTGCCTGCAGCTCAGCCCATTGACTGCTCTTCCCCTCTCCATCCTCCATCCATATTCTCTCAGTCTTAGGATGGAAAGCCACAGCCCTCCACTTTTTCGGCTGCCTACAACTGGAGCCCTCTGTATACCAAGCACCTTCAGGTATAGGGCCATTTCCCTCCTAATAAGGACTCTCAGCTACCAGTGTGTCATTCTTCCTGCTCTCCACTGGTATCTGTCACTGGGCCCAGTAAGTGTTGGAGTTCTCCACTTAAGGGGCTAGTAGACATGGAACTACACTGATATAAGTATGTGTCCCTTTTGGCCAGTGTAGGTGTCTGTGCTACAGCACTCCATGGCCTTTGGTTCCAGTCTTGCATTCTTGCATTGATGATGTGAGATAAGTGGTTATTACCTTGGTTAGACCTGTTCTGTTGATGCAGTCTATAGCCAGCAATGCATGGTACATAGCACCCAGTTGCTTCTCTGTCAAGGTGTACCAGACACCTGCTCCTTTCCATAGTTGTGACCAGAATCCAATAACTTGATGTTCATTCAAGCCACTGCCAAAGACCCATACATGACTATCTGTGGTTACATGAACATCTAGCTCACAGGGCCTTGATGAGTCCATTACACTCAAGACCCTGTATAGCTTTGACTGCTTGCTTAGTGGTAGTAAAAGCAGGTGCACATGTTTCATTCCAGTCCCACCTAATGTCATTTTGTACCAACCAGTATAAAGGCTTCAGAATTTGTTCCAAGTGTGGACAAACAGTCTCCAGTAGCTCAAAAGACCCCAAAAGTCTTGTAATATTGCCACAGTGGTAGGGGTATGGAAAGCCTGAACCTTCTCTATGACGGGTTCTGGGATAACTTTAGTTTTACCTGACCAAAAAATCCTCAAGAACTTTACAGATAAACCAGGTAAATGAACCTTGGTGCTGTTCACAGCCCATACTTACTCCTTTAGATGTTGTAGCAGTCTAGGAATGGTCCTTTCTAAATCTGCAAGAGAATCATATATGAGCATAATATCATCAATGTAATGATATATTACACACCATTTGTGGTTTCTTCCATGTGGCCAAGTCCTGGACTACAAGTACTTGACAAATTGTGGGACTGTAGAGGTATCATTGTGGAAGAACAGTGAATGTCCACTGCCAGCCTTCCCACATGAAAGCAAACTGTTCCAGGCTTTCTGGTGCTATGTCAATAGAGAAGATAGTATTAGCAAGGTCCACAACATAATGTTACATCACTAGTTCATGATGGGTGGTGTCTATAAGGGCTGCTATAGAAGGGACAGCAGCATGCAAAGGTGTGTGAATTTATTCAATTTCCTGTAATCCACAGTCATACACCAAGATCCGTCCGGGTTTTCACTGACCACACCAGGGAATTAAAAGGACTATGAGTAGATGCCCACCTTCTCTGACTCCTGTAGAGTTTCTCCAATTTCCTTGTGCTACCCAGACAATTTATACTGCTTAGCATTTGTCACCTGCCAAGGTATAGGCAGAGCTACAGGCAGATACTTAGCATGTCCCCTCAGAACTGCCTTTACCTCATGTACCCTCAGTCTGAACTCACCTGCAGTGGTCTGTAACAATAGGCCCTCCAGGATATAGGCTCCTGGAATATATTCAGGGATTGGAGAAATGTACACAGTATACTCCTTTGGGGGTAAATGTCCTATCCCCAATGGGATTTGGGCTTTATTCACTCTAATTGCCTCTTCCCCATAGCCATCTATCACAGCAGAGGTTCCAGGAAAATGCTTTGGGTTGCCATAAATTAGAGAATATTCAGCTCCTGTATCCACCAGTGCTAAGTCATGTTGTACATTCATGGAGGACCAATGAATTGCTAATTCTACATGTGGCTTCCAGTCCCCACCTCCTCCCCAAAGGGGGCTCTTGACCCCCCCTCAGTCAAATCGTGATGCCCAATCATCATCCTGTGGGGTGGAGGGCCCAGGTGGAGCTTGAGTACTGTCCTCCAGGAAGATTTGCATGGACTCAGGCTGGACATGGGGCTTTGCCTCTGACTTCCTTGTCCTGCATGCAGTAGCTGGAACTGCTGCTCTGGCTTTAACTGGTGCCACAGTTCTAACAAGATCCTATTAGGCTGCCCATTAAGTTTCTCTTTCACTACCCCCACCTTTATCAGCTCAACCCACATCTGGGTCCTCAACACCTTCATGGGGCCCTTTGAACATCTCCTTTCAGTCGTGGCCCATACGTCTTTCCATGTTCTTATTGTTTCAACCTCCTGCAGATCTGCTAAAGTATGAGTAGACTCACTTATGGGTTGCCCTATGTGGGGGGGCAAGAACAGTCACTAGGGACCCAAAGAGAGATGGGGGAGCTGTATGGAACACAGGTTTCTCATTCCTACAGTGAACAACTCCTCATCAGTGCCCTTGGGGTTCATATTATAGTTGATGTTTTTCATACCCAGATCCCGTAACAATTGCTGGAGCCCTGCATATATTTTCCAGCTAGTGGGTAAGTGTGGTAAATCATCCTAATTAGGCCAAACTGCCCTGATGGCTGCTGTCAGACAATACAGATTCCCTGTGGATTGTGGGATGTTTGTCTCTCAAGATAGTGGAGAGGGTTATTGAGGAGAGAGACATACTTTGGCATTGCTTGCAGGAGCTGGGCAACAACCTATGGACATCACCCCCCACTGCAGCAGCCACTGAGTCCTCCCCACCATCCACAGGGGAAGCCTGCCTAAGCATCACACCCATGAAGACAGATTTCAGGTTCAGAGGTCCTGCTGACTACCACCAAGTGTAAGTCCAGGAGGAAAATATTTTCCCAGCCAGGGACAAATTACCTTTGAAACAGAAATCTGTCAAAGGAAGGAATAAAGTGGGAGAAATCCATTTATTTCTTACAAGCAGTCATCCACTTTTCCTTGCCCATGCCTCTCATGACCCAGCTGCAGAAAGGGTCCCCAGGGAATCTCTCCAGTCCAGATATTCCCTTTGCTCCACCATGTAATCACCTATTGATATGGAGATGGACTATGTCTCTCCATCCTTTGGAAAGGGCTGTTGATACGGACAAGCACTAAGGCCAGGTAAGAAATTCTGGAAATATTGCAATTTTACCCACACCCACTTATGTGTATTTTAGGTTTCAGTCTTATAATATGACAGTTTATATACAAAATGTGGGCCTTATATTTCATATTTATTGCCCTATTGCATTGCATAATATCTCCCACTATAAGGGAGAAAATGTACATACTTCACCATTAAGAATGATGGTAGCAGTTAATTTTTCATAGATTTTTGCTATAATATTTTATCCTTTCTATAATCCACTTTCTGAGAGATTTTATCATAGATGTATTTTGTCAAATGCTTTGACTGTATCTATTTAGGTAATTATATGACTTCTTTCATTTATTAAATTAATATGGTCAGTTCTACTTCGTTTTACTGATGTTAATGTAACTTTGCACACCCATAATAAACTAAAACTAGTCATTGCAATAGACTGAATGTGCCCCCCGCCAAAGTTCATATGTTGAAAGTTAACTCACAATCTGATGGTATTTGGGGGTGGGGACATTGGGAGGCAATTAGGTCATGAGGGGAGAGTTCTCATTAAAGGGATTAGTGCCTTTATAAAAGACACCCCAGACAGCTAGCTCCCTTGTTCTTTCTGCCATGTGGGGACACAGTGAAATGATAGCTTTCTATGAACTACAAAGTGGGTTCTCTCTGGACACCAAATCTGCACCTTGATTTTGAACTTTCGTACCTCTAAAACTGGGAAATAAATTTCCCAGTAAGCCACCAAGTCTATGATATTCTGTTAAAGCAACCCAAACAGACTGAAATTCATGATGTGTGTTCCTTTTTTATGACTACATTTGATTTGCTAATATGTGGCTAAGTATTTTGTGTCTGTGTCCATCAGATGCACTGATCTGAAAATGTATTTTCTTGTATTTTTTCCAATTTTTATGTCAGAGATATGCTGGATTCATAAGATTAAATGGAGAGATATCCAACTTCTTATTTTATGAATGTACTTTGTGGAATTATGTGATATGTTTAAGGACTTGCAGATTGATGAAGGAAGAAATGGGGCCACAAGAGACAATGACACACAGCAAGCTTTGTGGAATTATCCTTAGACAGACTTGCATGGGCAGAATGTCCCTTCCCAGAGACCTTCCAGAGATAGCAGGGCAAGACCATCACCTAGAAAGGGAATAGGGCAAGGGACTTCTCTGTGTAGAAGGAGAAATCTGAGAGGGGGCTTATGTGTCTAGGTGATGTCTGGATAGCCTTTGTATCAGAGAGCTCTGAGAGGCAACAATAGTTTGGGGATGTTTATAGTTGCATGGTTAGTCTTGTCTGTGATTAGATGTTAAGAGCAGTTTTACAGGATATGTAGGGAAAATAAGCTGTAAGTGGTTCAAAATGTGCTTATTTGGGCTATATGTAAAGGGAATAGATGTGTAAAAATTTGAGTTTAGCATCATCAGACTTTAGGCTAACAATCCTAGCCTGCTGTGGAAAAATAAACAACATGGAATCCACAGGGGCCATCTTTGGTCCATTTTTATAACAATCAATCCCCTGGACCCATATTGTTTTAGAATCTCTATTGTATATTGATATTGCTTTTGTCTGAAGCCAGTGATAAACCATCATACAGATCCAGAATTCTATCAGGACATAAACCAGGATTTCAAAACCCATTCATAGCAAGTTTTCCCATTAAGTGAGGAAGGCCAGAACAATAGATCAGAGAAGGAAAAATTTTTTATTTGTTAAACTTGTGTTATCAATAGAGTTAAATTATGGCTTCTTTGGTGAATATCCCTGGTTATCTGTAAAACTCAGTGTAATCTACCCACTTACAGCAAGATATACTAGCAAGGGAACAGCTCTTCTCCTCATTCAGAACCAATAAGTAATTAAGGGTTTTGCAATTATGTAACACTAAGGCCCCTAAAGTATGATGAAATTCAGCCAAGAGTTCCAGTCTTCTGGCTTTTTGTTTAACTTGTGTGGATATCTCCTTGGTTATATCTGTCCATGTTTCTTTTCATTGTTGTGTGGTGTTGTGCACATGTGTTGTTCCTACTGACCCAAAAATTAATGCTCAAAAAACCCATTATAACCAGGACACAGTACTGGAAAACTTGTTTGCAGCATTGGAGAGCTGTGGCTAGTGTGGGTTGTGGTGGGTAAGTATTTGGGGAAGCCTTCTACTGAGTAAAAACCTATTAAAATTTTGAGCAAAGCCAAAATACAGGAAATTTTGTCCAGAGCTGGATTAGGCGAAGCTTTTGAGAGTGGAAGCCATCTGATTCCATTTTCTCACATCTCTTTAACCCAAATATCTGAGCCTTGTATATCTCACTCCTGATTTTGCCAACATCTCAACCAATTAGTTAGCCCATTAGACAATAACCAGAAATCAGTGAAAATAAGAACATTAGGAAAATATTCATCGAGGGTATATTTTACTTCTAGGAGTATTTCATGCATTCCAGCCCATTGGATGCTTTGGTATATTCCCCATGTGGAAATTAGTGTTTGAATAGAGATGATAAGCCACTGTTATCCATTATCTGGTGCCCTTATACCTCATGCTCATTCCATCTATAAAGACATTGCTTTTCTTGCTTTGAGAATGTTTAACATCCTCCTTCTAGTCTCCATCAAGCAAGAAGTAGAGGCCTTTCTGAGGGTTTTGGAAAGCTAACCTAAGTGGCAGGGCAGTAGCTATTACATCAGGAAATTGTGATATTCCAGTAGGGTTGATTTAGATTGATTCTGTAGATACCGTTTTCATTTTAACAAGAAGCCCCTTTGCTGATCTTGTATTATGGAGAACTTTTTCATTACCTAGGGTATAATAAGATATCTGTCCATAAGTAAATTGGCTCTGTTCCAATAGGGTTTAAGTTTTGGTAGGTACCGAGAATGGCTCTAGGAGATGCCTCTCTAGTATTGAATACCTTTGTGCTGATTCTAGGAATGGCTTGCACCAAAAGCCTTTGAGTAGGCACTTACCTATCCATCTGGTCAAGAGATTCAAGGAAAAATGTTGTGTGAGGCAAAACTTCTAATTTTGTCTGTCTTTAGGAAACCAATGTGAAAGCCAAAGTAGTAACCTATTTTATTTATTTATCTAGTGTCTATTGTTGCTTGGGTTCCCACTTAAAAATGGAAGACTTATGGGTGACTCAACAGATAGGGGCTAAAAAATATTAGGAGTGAGGTTCCTGGATGTGTTCAGGCCAGAATCCTATATTTCCAGCAGACGTTGGGCCACTTTTACCAATGTAAGAGGTAGGACCTTGTCTTTTACTGATTGAGAATAATTTGCCCTTCTGAATTCCAAATAGAACCTACACATTTGAGTGACTGGGGATGGTCTTGTATCTTTAATGGTGGCCACTTAACATCCCCTTTCAGTAAGGTGTTTACTCATGGTTGTGATGGCCTTTGAGACAGAGACTTGGTCAGGTCCAGTAAGATATCATTGATATAATGCCAAAGGAAATTCCTTGTAGAAGTGTGGGGCAAGGCATCTAGGTCCTTTGTACAAAGCCTGTGTGCAATCACAAGGCTAATTATGTACCCCATAGGCAACCAGGAAAAGGATATTCTGTTAACCCACAAAAGTGAAGGTGAATGCAACTTGAGTGTCCTGTGAAAATTTTGATGAGTAGACTATGTTAGCCAAGTCTGTAACTCCAAACTTTTTCTCTGTGTTGTTATGAATGTTATCCATTAAGACAGTGACATTTGGTACAGGTGCTGTAATAAAGGGAACATCCTTGTTTAACTCTACAATCTGTAGGTAGCCTGCATTTACTAATAGTGTCTCCAAGCACAATCCATACAGGGAAATTGAACGTGAGATGGTAGGAATAAGTACACCTTCTTTAACTAGGTCATCTATGACAGACCATAATCATTCAGTACCAGCTAAATGTCAGTACCAGCTTAGTTTAGCAGGGACTGTGGCATAATTCAAAGGATTTCCACCAGATGGTGGCTCCTATAATATAGACGCCTTATGCTTTCTTCCATGAAATGAACTGCTGACTGAGGAGATCCCTTCCAATAATAAGAAAAGTGATAGTTTTGGAAGTGAACAGCCAGGACATAAGCATTTTTTAGTAAAACTGGGCCAATGTTAATAAAAGGGCACTTATCCATTTGATTAATCTTCCTTCCAAATTGGTTATCTCCTGAGGCAAGGGGTTCCCTTTAAAGCATGACTGCTTTCTGAGATTAGGGAGATTTGGGAACACATGCCAAACAAGGCCAGGCAATGTTATTTTTGAAGAGCAAACCACACTTAGTG
The DNA here is from genome assembly GCA_029783875.1 of Phataginus tricuspis. Classification (NCBI taxonomy): domain Eukaryota; kingdom Metazoa; phylum Chordata; class Mammalia; order Pholidota; family Manidae; genus Phataginus; species Phataginus tricuspis. Next base: position 71,530,663 of record JAQQAC010016209.1, read on the forward strand.
TGGTAAAAGGGCAATTGTCTTCCAGAATGGTCCTACTTAGGCAACTACTGAACCACTCTGTGGGAGCAGATCCATTCCCCTGATGGAGGTTAGGAGCAAGCAATGAAGGTAAACCTGCCTCCCAAGAAGACTGCTATCGCTTGTAATCTAAACCTAGAGAAGCAATTGTTCAATTGATTTACCAGAGATCATCCAGTTTGTCACGTCCTTGTACCTTAGGGTCCTGTATAACCTCTCTTTCTCATCCCATGGTTCATGCTGAAATGAAGGCCTGGCTGTAGGTGGTTTGTTTTTCCAGGATGGGGAGCAGCCTCACTGCTAATAGCAACTTCAGCTTAGGCCACTTTGAATTAGAGCACTCTTTGTGGGCTTGTCTATTTAACTCTAAATTTATTTTTCGTTAGGTTCTATTAAATCCAGAGCACCTATGGCTTCTTGAGTTCTCTCTTTTTTTCTTTTTGATTGTGGTAAAATAAAAAACATAAAATTTAAAATTTTAACCTTTGAAGTGTACAATTCATTAGTGGTAAGTAAATTCACATTGTTGTGCAACAGACCTTCAAAAGTCTTTAATCTTATAAAACTGAAACTCTATATCCACCAAACAAAAATTTCCTGTTTCCTCCTCTCCCGTTTCCTGGCCACCACCATTCTACTTTCAGTTTCCATGATTTTGACCATTCTAGATACCTCATGTAGGTGGCATCATATAGTATTTATCTTTTTGTGACTGGCTTATTCCACTTATCATAATGTTCTTAAGGTTCATCCATTTTGTAGCATGTATCAAAATTTTCCTCCTTTCTAAGGCTGAATAATTATTTCAGCACATGGATGCACCACATCTGTTTATCCTTTCATTCACGGACGGACACTCGGACTGCTTCCATCTCCTTGCTGTTGTGAATAATGTTTCTGTGAACACGGGTATGCAAATATATCTTTAAAACCTTGCTTTCAATCTTTTGGATATATACCCAGAAACTTAATTGTTGAATAATATGATAATTTTTAAGGTTTTGAGGAAATACAATGCTGTTTTCTACAGCATCTGTACTATTTTATGTACCCAACAGAGCACAAGGATTCTAATCTCTCCACATCAGTGTCAATACATTATTTTCTAGTTTTTTAATGGTAGCCATCCTAATGGTTATTATTTTGTGATTTTTATTAGCATTTCTGTAATGATTAGGGAGGTTGAGCATGATTTCACATGCTTGTTGTCCATTTGTATATCATCATTGGAGAAATGTCTATTCAAGTCCCGGTGTATTTTTTTAAATTGTTATTTGTTGTTTTGCTGTTGAATTGTAGGAGTTTTTAGATATATTTTGTACATTAATTCCTTATCAGATATATAATTTACAAATATTTTCTTCCATTCTATAGGTGTCTTTTTCTCTAATGATCATGTTCTTTGATGCACAGGAGTCTTTAATTTTGATGTAGTCCAATTTACCTACTTTAGTTTTAATGCCTGTGTTTTTGGTGTCATAAAAGAAGTAACTGCTGAATCTAATGTCATGAAATATCCTCATCAACATTTTACATTTTTCAGAATATCCTATTTTGCCAGTGTCATGGGTGAAAAATATATTCATGGATTTGTTTAAGAGTCAACTTTTATTACTGGTGAAATTGTTTATGGTATTTTCATGTTTTCTTTTGTGAATTGATAATTCATAGTGTGCACTCTTTATTTACTTGAATGTCTGTGTTGTGTTCTTATTTTGGGGAATAATTTATTGAGTTAACTTTGATGCTAATTCCTGATTTATTCAACAAAGTGCAAATAAACTTCACAATTTTTATATCTAACTGGATATTTTTGTTACATTTTGGCATAATTAAAAAATTTTTTTTTCTTTTTGGAGGTGGTTAAACATAATGAAGATTTTTAGGTTTCTGATTACAAGTTATATTTTAAAATAAAACTGCTTCAAAATAGTACAGGTATTAACCAATTAAATAAATGTAAAACAAGGAGACTTGAAGTGATTAATATCAAAAATTCTTTGTTTGTAAGTACAATTGAAAAAGTGTGATTTGTGAAGTGTTATTTGTTTCTAAACACATTTAAATTGAATTTTATTTCCTTTTAAATGGCCATGTAACTGTAGAATTTTTAAGGTTAGCATTTAAAAAATATAACATTTAAAAAATAGCACATTAAATTGCATTTAAAAATATGTGTACAACCACAAATATATAGAAATAACACAAATCTCCTAAGTAGAAATTAACTGGCATATACTAGGCTATTTATGAAAATTGACCATCCACCTTATTTCTCATCAATTAAAGACCATACACACAGAAACAGTGTTGAAATATTTCATGTCTTTAATCAGATGCTAATTAAGTAGAGGCTTTCTTCGCACATCAACTTTTAAAAATATTGTGGTTGCCTTAGTTCATTCAGGCTGTTATAGCAATACCATGGACTAGGTGGCTGATAAATGGTGAAATTTAATTCTCACCATTCTGGAGGCTGGGAAGTCCAAGACCAAGGCACTGACAGGTTTGGAGTCTGACAAGAATCTGCTCCCTGATTCATAGAATAGATGGCTCTTTCAGATTATTTATGTAAGTGCATCAAGAATGGTAATTGACCACATAAACCTTTTTAAGTTTGCCTTACTTGAAATTTTCATAAAGAATCTCAGATTAGACTTTTAAAAACCACACAAGGCTAAGAAGCCAAGAACTGACCACCTGACTTCACTTGCAATACCTATATACCTCAGCAAATCCCTCTCTTCTTGAGGTCTGCCAAATAGCCTGCTATGAAGTGAACTTCTGTATTCATCTGTAAGGCCAGGAACTCTATAAGCTAAGTGAAAGGCTGCTTTATACAAGAGGATTTTGAAAGCATTGGTTCCATAAAGTCAAACCTAGTTCCTTAAAACTGGTCATATCTGATTTTATGAATCATTCTTAAATATGACATTACAGTCAAGTCCTTGGTTATATACCCAGGGTTTCCAATTATATTCTGTTACAGAGAAGACAGATTCTTGTTAAACTGGAGCAAGTAATTATATTACCATGAAAATACTAATACTCAATAAGAATTTCCAAATTCTGAAAGGATCAGTCAGGGAAAAAAACAAATGTTTCATGTCTGTTTACAAAAGTATAACCCATTAATTGTCACATATATATATTTTTGTATCATTAATATACAATTACATGAGCAACATTGTGGTTACTAGATTCCCCCCATTATCAAGTGCCCATCACATACCCCATTATAGTCACTGTCCATCAGCCTAGTAATATGCTATAGAATCACTACTTGTCTTCTCTGTGTTGTATTGCCTTCCCCGTGCCCCCCCTACATTATACGTGTCAATCATAATGCCACTTTTTCTCCCTTATCCCTCCCTTCCCACCCTTCCTCCCCAGTCCCTTTACCTTTGGTAACTGTTAGTACATTATTGGGTTCTGTGAGTCTGCTGCTGTTTTGGTCCTTCAGTTTTTGCTTTGTTCTTATGCTCCACAGATGAGTGAAATCATTTGATACTTGTCTTTCTCCACCTGGCTAATTTCACTGAGCATAATACCCTCTAGCTCCATCCATGTTGTTGAAAATGGTAGGACTTGTTTTCTTCTTATGGCTGAATAATATTCCATTGTGTATATGTACCATGTCTTCTTTATCCATTCATCTACTGATGGACACTTCAGTTGCTTCCATTTCTTGGCTATTGTAAATAGTGCTACAATAAACATAGGGGTGTATATGTCTTCTTGAAATTGGACTCCTGCATTCTTATCGTAAATTCCTAGGAGTGGAATTCCTGGGTCAAATTGTATTTTTAGTTTTTTGAGGACCCTCTATACTGCTTTCCACAAAGGTTGAACTAATTTACATTCCCACCAGCAGTGTAGTAGGGTTCCCCTTTCTCCACATCCTCGTCAACATTTGTTGTTCCTAGTCTTTTCGATGTTGGCCATCCTAACTGGTGTGAGGTGATATCTCATTGTGGTTTTAATTTGAATTTCTCTGATGATTAGCAATGTGGAGCATCTTTTAATGTGCCTGTTGGCCATCTGAATTTCTTCTTTAGAGAAGTGTCTGTTTAAATCCTCTGCCCATTTTTTGGTTGGATTATTTTCTTTTTGTTTGTTGAGGCACATGAGGTCTTTATGTAATTTGGATGTAACCCCTTAACGGATATGTCATTTATGAATATATACTTCCATACTGTAGGATGCCTTTTTATTCTATTGATGGTGTCCTTTGCTGTACAGAAGATTTTAGTTTGATATAGTTCCACTTGTTCATTTTTTATTTTGTTTCCCTTGCCCAGGGAGATATGTTCATGAAGAAGTTGCTCATGTTTATGTTCAAGAGAGTTTTGCCTATGTTTTCTTCTAAGAGTTTTATATTAATTGTTACATATTATAGATAAGAGAACAAAGTGGGATTCATATATCCAGAAACAATATGAGAAACAAAAAACATAATATTCCTCATAAAATCAATCCCATGTAATTAATTCTTTTGTGTTTTATCTGGGATTAGTAGATGTATGAGCCCATGAATTTCTCTACTAGAGTTCTGGGCATCCTTGGTCCAGTGGTACAGTCCCAAAGTTATTTAAGCAATACCATCAGAAGGCTATAGCCCAGAGTACCTTTGGGCAATTGAGATACTTGTTCAAACAGGAAAGTTTTAAGCCTGGAACTCTAACCCAACTTTGTAGAGTATACTCAGAACCTTAAGAGTCAAAATCTATTTTTACTATGCTTCAGTAGATTATCATCCTAAACATTGGTTCAGAAGTCAAACTCACTAGTGGATTCCTGATTGATCAATCAGGTGTGAAGACAAAGGCTTCAAAGGTGCTCACTTGAACTTCTCAGGCTTTAGAACTGTAATAAATAGATTAGTTATTTATAAGTCACCAAGTGTATGGTATTTCACTATAGCAAACCAAATAGACTAAGACTCCATTTTATTTTATTAGGTATTTTGTTTCAAATATTTCTTGTTTTCCCTATTTTCTCATGTCTATTGCTGCTATGCCATCTAGTTATAAGGGCTCTAGATTATGAGCTACAAGTATAATCTCTAAGGATTCAGATTTGCCATGCTATTCCTAGATATACTCCTGGTGAGGAAGTTACTCAAGTGCTTCTTTCTCACAAAGCACTAAAGAGGTTCAGTAGGAACAATTTACCTCAAATATAGAGTCAAAGGCCCTAAGCCTAGAACAAAGCTAGTAGGTAAGTAGTGATTTGGAATATATTAAAATATATGTCTTTATATCTGTCACAATACTAGTACCAGTGAAAAGAAGTGCTAATGTTGTTTTTAAAATCAGTTGAAAAAATAAAATAAAATAATACAAATAATAAAAAAATAATTTCAAAATGACTTCTAGCTTGCTAGTGAACCAATTCTTTTTCTTAGATGTTTTCAGTCATTTCTTTGTATCTTTCTACTTTTCTCCCCATCCAGTCCATAGCTGTTGCTTGGTACAAATGCATTATTTATAATAATAGGGATATCACCTTGAGAGTAAAAGCATTAATAATGCAAATAATTGTAGAAACATGCAAAAATTCTGTCCTTATCTTAATTGGTCATACCCATATATGGCAAAATATAATATTTGATGCAAAGTATATGGATACAAGTTTCACTTGCCCACATATTAAATAAGAAACAAATGATTTTATGTATGGTTCCCTAGATCAAATAGAATCTATTAAGTCAAAATATAGTGACGATAGGTGCATGATAGCTCTCAAATCAAACCGTTCGTATTTTGTGCTTCTCTTTCATTTTGTTACATAAAACATCTCATGCCACATTTACTAATATGTCACTTTTAAGATTGTCTCAATTTAGTTTCTAGACTATTATTTATTTTTTTAAATATAGCTCATATACAATATTATATTGGCTTCAGGTATACAACATAGTAATTCAAATATATATATTTATATAAATGTTCACCACAATAAGTGTCATTACCATCTGTCAACATGCAAAGGAATTACAATATTATTGACTATATTCTCTATGCTGCCCTTTCATCACCTTGGCTAATTTACTTTATAATTTGGAGTTTGTATCTCTTTATCCCCTTCACCTATTTTGCCAATACTCTACCCCTCTACTTTATGGCAACCACCATTCTGTTGTCCGTTTTTACAAGTCTATTTCTGTTTGCTCATTTTTTTTGTGTTTTTTAGATTCCACATATAAGAGAAGGCATGGTATTTGCCTCTGTCTGACTTATTTCATTTAGCATAATATCCTTTAGGCCCATTCATGTTGCATATGTCAAGATTTCATTTTTTTAATGGATTTTTTTATATATTCCATTGTATATATGTACCACATATTCTTTATATTCATCTATTGATGGACCCTTAGGCACCTTCCATAGCTTGACTATTGTAAATAATGCTGTGATACATATAAGATTGCATATATCTTTTCAAATTAGTGATTTTGTTTTCTTTGGGTAAATTCTAAGAAATGCAATTACTGAGTTATATGGTATTTCTATATTTAGGTTTTTGAGGAACTTCCATAAGTAGTTTTCCATAGTGGCAGCACTGATTTATAGTCCCAGCAATAGTGCACAAGGGTTCCCTTTTCCCCACATTCTCTTCATCACTTGTTATTTGTCTTTTTGATAGTAGCCCTTGTTGACTGTTGTGAGATAATATGTCATTGTGGTTTTGACTTGCATTTTTCTGATGATTGATGATATTGATCATCTTTTCATGTGCCTGTTGGCTCTCTGTATGTCTCCTTTGGAAAAGTGTCTTTTCAGATCCTCCACCCAATTTTTAATAAGATTATTTGTTTTTTCTTTTTTTTGACATTGAGTTGTAGAGTCTTTTTTATATGTTGGATATTAACTCCTTATCAAATATATCATTTGAAAATATATTCTCCCATTCAGTAGATTGCCTTTTCATTTTGTTGATAGTTTCCTTTGCTGTGCAGAAGTTTTTAGTTTGATGTAGTCCCATTGTGTATTTTTTCATTTGTTTCTTTTGACAGGGGATCAAGACTATTATTTTCAGGAGGATTTCAATGCATACTAGAGTCCAATTGCATTGCATTTTAAAACAAAGATTGTATACATAATAATCTCAATTAGATCATACAGAATGGGTCAAAAGAGCAATTGGGCATTTGTGAATGTGTAATTATGTCTCTGAGTTTGCAGATAAAATATAGTTTAGTCTGTGATCCATGAAGTACTTAGCCATTTTAAAAATACATTAGATGGGCCTACACAGAAGCAACTAGAATTAACTTACGTAGTGAAAGAGAATGACGGGAAGTCAGCTTTGCATTTTATGGCTGGTTTGATAGCTAAATGTTAATACAAATATATTGATGTTATGAAATGAATTTCTAAGGGAGCCAGAAGTATTTGGTGAGTGAAATCTCTAACAATTTGAATAAAGGAATTCAAAGCCACATATTATTCCTCTGTAATTTTGTAAACTATGTGAAGGATGCTTTTTTTTATTGGACATACTTGCTTGTCATATTTTAAATAACTGATTCTGTGTCTATATGTAAGCAGCAAAAACACAAAGTAAAAAGAGGACGATAAAATCTGCAGGGTAGTGGAAATTGAAAACAAGGTTAGAGGCCATGCTCAAGCTATGAGTGTTCCTTTGGAAATCATTGATAATCTTGTTCTATTATTTTCACAGTCCAAAGAAAGACTCCTTACTCAAATGTCACCTCCCACCTTGTTTTCTATTTACAACATACATTTTGACTTCTTCTTCTTTTCTTGGTGTTGCATCATTAGTTTTCACACCGATTTATACAATGATAGGAGGCACTTTCCTGGGGAATTAGAGTACCACCAGGGTTCATACATTCAATGTATCATCTATGTAGTGTTAAAGCCAAAAAGTGCTCTAAATTATAGAATATCTTTCAAATTCACGTATTCTTTACATTTTATATTTGTTATATACATATGTATATACATATATATACATATATACTATTAAGTCTATTAAGATTATGTATTATATAAACTATGTGAATATACATATACATATACATGTACATATATTTAACTTATTAAGTATACAGTTCAGTGGCATTAAAAACATTCACATTATTATGCAGCCATCACCATCAGCCATCTCTAGAACTTTTTTATCTTCCTAAATTGAAACTCTGTACCCATTACAAGCAACTCTTCCCATCCAAGCAGCCACTAAAAACCATTTTACTTTTCAGTTCCATGAATATGAATATTCAAGATACCACATATAAGTAGACTTGAACACTATTTGTCCTTTTGTGACTGGCTTAGTTCACTTAGTGTAGTGTCTTCAAGGGTCATCCGTGTGGTATCACTGTATCATAATTTAATTCACTTTAAGGCTTAATAATATTCCGTTGTATATGCACACCACATTTTGTTTATCTGTTCACACATGGATATTTGGGTTGCTTCTACCTTTTGGCTATTGTTAAGTAGTCCTGCTATGAGCATGGGTGTGAAAATATCTGTTTGAGTCATAGTTTTCAATTCTTTTGGCTATATACCCAGAAGCGGACATGAAGGATCATATGGTAATTCTATGTTTCCTTTTGAGGAACTTCCATACTGCTTTCTATCGTGGCTGCATCTTTTCCATTACAACTAGCAATTAACAGGGGATTCAAACTTTTTTACCTCCTTATCAATACTTGTAATTCTGTGTTATTTTGATAATAACATCCCAATAATTATGAAGTAGTATCTCATTGTGCTTTTAATTTGCATTTCCCTCATGATTGGTGGTGTTGAACATGTTTTTATGTGCTTATTGGCCATGAGCATATCTTTGGAGAAATGTCTATTTAAATTCCTCTCTTAGTTTTTAAATCAGATTGTATGGTTTTTCTTGGGGTTGTTGTTGAGTTCTAGGAGTTCTTTATATTCTGGATAATAATGCCTTGTCAGATATTCACTTTGCAAATGTTTCTTCTATTCCATGGGTGGCCTTTGCACTCAGGTGAAAGGATCATCTGTTACACAAAGGTTTTATTTTAATTTGATGAAATCCAATTTATCTTTTTTTTGGTGTCATATTCAAGAAGACATTCCTGAATCCAACTATATGAAGACATGCCCTCAGTTTTCTTCTAAGAGTTTACAATTTTAGCTCTTATGTTGAGGTCTTTGATACATTCTTAGTAAATTTTTGTATATGGTGTAAGTTAAGGGTTCAACTTCATTATTTTTCATGTAGATAGCCAGTTTTCCCAGCACCATTTGTTGAAAAGACTGACCTTATCCAACTGAAAGTTTTGGCACCTGTGTTGAAAATTGTTTGACCATAATTTGGAAGGATTGTTTCTAAGCTATCTATTATATTCCATTGACAGATGCACCTGTCATTGTGGTAGTACCACACTGCTTTGATTATTGAAACTTTGTAATAAGCCTTGAAATTAGGAAGTGTGAGCCCTCCAAATTTGTTCTTTCTCAAGATTGTTTAAATTGCTTCATGTGCTTTAAGATGTCATATGAATTTTAAAGTGGATTTTCCTATTTCTGCAAAAAACAGCATTAGGATTTTGATAGGGACTTTACTGAATCTGTAAATTGCTATAGGTAGTATAATATTGACAACTTAACAATATTAACTCTTCCAATCCACAAACATAGGATTCTCTTTATTTATCTTTGTTTCCTTTATTTCAGCAATATTTTTTATTTTTCAGTGTACAAATCTTTTGTCTCCTTGGTTAAGCTTTCTCCAAGTATTTCATTTTTGGTGCTATTATAAAAAGAATTGTTTTCTTAATTTTTTTCATATGTTCACTGCTAGTGCACAGAAATGCAACTGATCTGTGTACATTGACTTTGTACCAGGCATCACTGACAAATGTTCTATTAGCTCTAAGTTTTAACAGTAACCTTAATTAGAAAAACTGGTCTTGCCAATAGAATTAAAGATCTCAAAATTATATTATCTCAGGTTAACTGGGTGGGCCCTAAATTCAATTTCCAGTGTCATTCTAAGAGACAGAAAGGAGAAAGACACAGAAATATGGGATAGAAGGCAATGTGAATAGCCATGCTAACATGGAGGTAAATTGAACATGCTTCTAAAAGCCAAGGAACATCTAGATCCACCAGAAGCTACAAGATACAAGAATGAAATCTTGCCATTTGCAACAACATGGATGGACCTAAAGGGTATTATGCTAAGTGAAGTAAGGCAAATATGCTTTGTCTTCAGAGGCAAATATCATATGTCTTCACTTATTATTAATTCACAAATACATATGATTTGAGTTATATGCAGAATCTAAAAATCAAAAATGAACAACAAACAAAAAAGAAACAAACATGTAAACACAGAGAACAGACTGGTGGTTGTCATAAGGGAGGGGGTGTGGGAGGATTGGCAAAATAGGTGAAGGGGATAAAGAGGTACAAACCTCCAATTATAAAGTAAGTTAGCCAAGGGGATAAAAGCACAGCATATGGAATGTAGTCAATAATATTGTAATTTATTTTGATGTTGACAGATGGTAACGACACATTGTGGTGAGCATTTAGACATGTATATAATTGTTGAGTTGCTATGTTGTACATATGAAAAAATATAATATTGAATATAAACTATATTTCAAAAATATAACAATACCCCCCAAAAAAGAATAAAGACAGATTTGTAGCTTCAAAAAAATAATAGAGATATTATGGTGACTATTAATATCAGATGAAATATACTTAAAGCAAACCTATTACTAGTAATAAAGATGATCATTTCATAAAGATATTAATTTCAGTTCATCCAAAAGACAAAAAAATGGCTAATATGTATGTATTTAATAAATTCAATATCCTGGAACAAAACCACAATTAACTAAATGGATAATAGGCAACTATAAAATCATAATTGGCTATTTTAACAGCACTGTCTCAACAATTGACAGAACAATCTACAAAATATCATAGATATTTTGAACAATCCTATCAATTATTACAAAATCAGTATTTATAGAACATGACACATTACAATTTCAAAATACATATTTTTAAGTGTATATTTTATGTTTATAAAGATAGACCACAGATTGTACCATAAAACAAGTCTCCATTTATAAGGATTTAAATAGTAGATGTTTTCTAATAAAAACAAGAATAATTATAAATCTAAAATATTGAGAGGTAATATGGGTTTATTGCCTTTCTTCCTGTCTTCTGAATTGGCAGCTTTTATTATTGACTGTCTTACTAAAGATGTTTGTATGCAAAACACCTAGGAGACCAGAGTTAGTGTTTACCTCTAGGGCAGATGGAAGACTTGTTTTCTTGCTAGCATAATAAGGAAAGTATACCTCTTCAGGTTGGAGACTGGGAAATTTTCTAGCAGTGCCCTTATATGATTAGGGATTTGTACACACTTGATTCCTCAGCTATGGGCACAAACATACTGTATACACAGCATTAAACTAGGCCTTCCAGCATATTGCCCCTGTGTGCCTTGGAAGTCAGAACAGCAAACATGAAGGTCATGCTTCCTGCTGCTGTGCTGTCAATAATAAATTTCTTTGTCTCTGACCTCTGATTCTTTGGTCTTCTCTCAGCATCTATAAAACTATGACAGACTAACTTGTCGGTTTGCAAATAACTAAAGTATCAGGTCCTCTACAGTTTTTGACTTAACAGAGACATAACGTTCTTAAACAGGAAAGGACAAGGGTCCTATATGGGCCAGATTAGGGGATATGAAACATTTCCTTGGGATCAAGTAGCAAATATTCTTGCCAAAGATGGGTGGGTTGAGGGTAAATATAGCTTACTGTCCTACCTGTTACTGAGGCTGGGTTTGAGGAGGTGGAACTAAAACAGGCTGCCCAGTTTTTCCTTGCTCACTCTCCTCTGGGCAGGAAAAAGAAATGAGTTAATGAATCTCCAATGCTAACATATTGCTATCTATTGACTGACAGAATATTTGCTTGTATTGTAAGCAGCTAACAGACTCCTGGAAGCAAAAAGTTCATGTGTCTTGATTACTGGTTCAAAGCTGTTCTAGTCCTTCATTCCCCATGATCCCTCACTCTCTATCCCAACTTCAGTTACTTTAAAGAAAAAGATGAGTATGTTGAGAACTTCAGGGAGAAGGGACTAAAACTTATGGCTCTGTTGGATACATATGCCCTGTAGGGAAAATGGATGTTCCATGGCCAGGATGCTCACCTCATACCCATCATGTACATGAAAGTAGGTAATACTTAGCCCATTGCACAGGCACATGCTTGCATACCCATTGGTAATAAGATATTATGGTGGGTATTGCTTTAAGAAGAGTTCTGTCCAGTGATAAGAGCAGAAGGAAGCAAGAGAGGAGATCCTAGAGAACAGAGCAGGAGAGAGAGGAGTAGAGGCAGAACTAGGACAGATGGGAGTCTGGTACTCACCCTATTTCCATGAGAATAAAGCTTGGTATGAGCCCCCTTTTACCTCCAGTGTTCCATTTTCATTATTTAGTCTCACTGAATCCATAGTGAGCTTGCCTGCAGCTGGAAACTCCCTCCAGCCTGGAGCTACATTTTGGTGCAGTTGGCAGGATCCACTTTAGACTGAAGAAAAAGGCTGCCCTCATGGAGGGGTACTTCAGCAGGCCACCCCCATGGATGGGGAGACACCAGGGTATCACCCAATGGGCATATAGTCTGAGGTGTTTTGACTCCTAGAGGAGTGCGCCCCTCCCAAGGACTGGGGTGGAAGGGTGGAAGTGGCACCTGAGGCAGTACAGGTGCTTTGCAAAATAGGAAATTCCTTAAAGAACAGAGTGACCAGAAGGGGGCAGGAACCATGAGTTGGCTGTTTCTCACAGTGTTGAAAAAGGCTACTGATAGGAGGGATGTGCTCCTCCGAGAGGTATGAAAGGTAGCAGCACAAAACATGAGTTGTGGGGTGCTGGGGAGGAAGAAAGAGAGTTGTTGAAGACTTAGATAGCATTGCTGTGAGCCACTGTGCAGGTGAAGAATGTAATGGTAGCACGGGAAGCAGCAGCACGAGAACCCAGGCTGCGAGGTGCCGTGGGGGAGGTGAAGGATGGACTGGTGCCATCAGCTCTGGAAATGGTGGAACATATGTCAGACAAGGATGAGGGGTTAGAGGTGGTGCCAACGACGCCAACCACCCTCTTTTGAAATCCCATCTTGTTGTAGTTAAAAAAATTAAGATGCAGCAATCATGGGTTCCTCAGGGAGAGGTGCAGCCTCCTCCCTAGGTCATGGGGCACTGCATGCTCTGCCCCTATACTCAGACAGACCTGGTGGATTTGGATCCCAGTTTCAGCAGAAACCAGCAGTCTATGTCAATATGGCCCCTGTGCCCTAGGTATGTAGGGGTGGATAGTATCCTCCTGTCTGAGTCAGAGATGGGAAAGCTGGCTTCCCCGACAACTCATCCTGACCTGTAGCAGTGATTACAAAATGCATACCGGGCCACAGGGAAACATTTCCTTCTCCAGTGGCTGATGGTGGTGTTTCATACTCTGTGGCCCAATCAGGGGATTTACCATCTTTCTCCACTAGATGGCATAAATACGTCAAGCTCTAACATAACACAGGCGTTGGGCATGAAAAATGCCATTTATAATCCAGAATATCATGGCCTGGATGAGGAGCTGTTTACAATGGGGGTGAAGGATATGGTGCTTCAGATGACTCTCTGTCCATCTTTAGGTCCCTGGTGGCCATTATTTCCCCCCATAAAGGGCAACCCCAAAATGAGGTTACCTGTACTGTAGCAGATTTGGGAGAGGCAGTGGTGATGCAGGGACTAAAGAGAGTGCAGTCCACTACCGAGATGAAGAGTTTAAAGGGCCCATTGAAGGTCACAAGAACCCAGATGTGGATTGTTTTGACAAAGGCAGGAGCAGATAAAGAGAAATTGGATGGGAATACAAATAAATTCTTTCTGGAGCTGTGGCAAAAATTGAAGCTGGAACAGCAATTTTGGCCATTGGCTAAATTGAATACTAAGAAATGGAAGCCAGAGACAAAGCCACAAGTCTGGCCTGTGTGACTGCAGGACTTCCTGCAGGAGAGTAAGCAGACCCTGCCTGGACCCTCAGAGGAAAATGGTTAGGCAATATGGTTTGATTAAGGGGAGGGTCGAGGCACCCACATTGGGGAACCAAGTGGGGAGAGGAGCCACATGTTGAATTATCAATTCATTAGTCCCCAGTAAATGTACATTTCCTGTCTCTGGTGGACACAGGAAGTAAATGCTCACTGATTTATGGAAGCCTTGAGTGGTTTCCTGGGATGACCAGTGCTGTTATAGACAGATATGGGGGTAAAGTTATTAGAGAGAAACAAGCTCAAATCCCATTGAAAATAGGGCATTTACCCTCAAAGGAGTGTATTATGTATATCTTTCCCATTCCCAAATATATCCTGGGGATAGATATACTGCAGGGCCTGCGGTTACAGACCACTGCAGGTGAGTTCAGACTGAGGTACATGTGGTAAAGGCAGTTCTGGGGACATGCTAAGCACCCGTCTGTAGTTTGCCTGTGCCTTGGTGCGTGATAAATACCAAGCAGTACAAATTGCCTGAAGGGTATAACTAAATTGGAGAAACCCTCCAGGAGCTGGAGAAGGTGTATATTATAAAACCCACACATAGCCCTTTTAATTCCCTGATATGGCCAGTGAAAAAGCCTGATGGTTCCTGATGTATGACTGTAGATTACAAAGAATTGAATAAAGTCATAACCCCTCTGCATGCTGCTGTCCCCTCTATAGCAGCCCTTATGGATACTCTCAGTCATGAACTAGGGACATATCATTATGTTGTGGATCTTGCTAATGCCTTCTTTCCACTGAGATAGCACAGGAAAGTCAGGAACAGTTTGCCTTCTTGTGGGAAGGATAGCAATGGACTTTCACTGTCCTTCCACAGGGATACCTCCATAGTCCCACCATTTGTCATGGACTTGTAGCCCAGGACCTGGAAGCTTGGAAGAAACTGTCAGTGGTGCAACTGTACCATTATACTGATAATATCATGCTTACTTCTGATTCTCTTACAGACGTAGAAGGTGCAGCACCTTGACTGCTGCAACATATATAGGAGAATGATGCAACATTAACAGTACAAAGATTCAGGGACCTGGTTTGTCAGTCAAGTTCTTGGTGGTCTCTGGTTGGGTAATCCTAAAGTTATGTCAGAAGCAGTCATAGATAAAATTCAGGCCTTCCTTACCTCTACAACTATGGAAATATTACAGGGGTTTTTGTGTATGTAAGGCTATTGGAGAGTGTTTATCCCACACTTGACACAAATTCTGAAACCCTTATTCTGTTTGGTATGAAAGGGTGTCAGGTGGGACTGGGATGAGACATGTGCATTTGCCTTTGCCACTGCAAAGTGGGCAGTCAAGGCTGTGCAGGCCTTGAGTGTAACAGATCCATAAATTCCCTGTAATCTGGATGTTCATATAACCAAAGACAATTATAGCTGGGGCCTCTGGCAGTGGCTTGAATAAAGTCACCAAACTATTGTATTCTGGTTGCAATTCTGGAAAGATGCAGAGGTCTGGTACATCATAATAGAGAAACAACTGACTTCCATGTACCACACTTTGCTGGCTACAGAGCCTATCACCAGAACAGCCCCAACAATGGTAATAACCACCTATCCTATTGAGTGGTAGGTATGAGACTGGACCCAAAAGCCATGGAGTGGTGTGGCACAAATGGCTTCACTGGCCATATGGGGTGCATACCTACAGGAGTGTAGTGCTCTCTCTATTAGCTGCTTGAACACACTGGGTCCAGTGACATACCAGTGAAAGGAAGGAGGAATTTGCTTTGGAGCCATTAGTAGTAGAGAGTCCTTATCAGGAAGGAAGTGCCCCTATACCCAAAGATACATTTTACACAGATGACTCCAGCCATGAACAGCCCCTAAAATGGAGGGCTGTGGCTTTCCATCCTAAGACTGAGGCAGTATAGATGGAAGATGGAGAGGAGAAGAGCAGTCAATGGGCAGAATTGGGGGCAGTATGGCTTGTGATCAACTGGAGTCCTCCCTAGTAGTTGTCTGTATGGGAAGCTGGGCCATCTATAGAGACTTTACTGTGAGGCTGTCAGCATGGTACCATGCCAGCTGGATGGATGGTCACAGACCACTTTTGGGGCAAGAGTTGTGACAAGACTTAAGGGCCTCTGGTCAGACTAAAACAGTTACAGTATGTCATGTGACTTGCCATTTGCCATTGGCATCCCCAGGAAATGATAAAGCAGGTAAATTGGCACAGGTGCATTGGCTAGAAGGAAAGCCTGCTTCTGATATGACCCAGTGGTTACATGAACATTTGTTGCATGTGGGGCAAAAGACAATATGGGCTGTACCCTGTTAGTGGTACTTGCCTTTAACCTTTGAAGAAGTCAGCAGAGCCCACAAGAGTGTATACTGTGTGCTCTAAAATGGACGTATACTGAGTCCCACAGCAACCTTGGATGATAGCTAAGGGGCCAATACTCCTCATGAGGTGGCAGATAGATTCTATTGGGCCTCTGCACATGTCAAAAGCATATTGATATGTCATGACTTGTGTAGACACAGCTACTGGACTTCTGGTTGCTCTTCCTGCATATTTTTCAGACTAGCAAATGACTAAAATAGGCCTAGAGCACCACTTTGTGGCCTACGGCAATCTGTTGTTAATTGAGAGTGATCAAGACAACCACTTTCCTGGACATGAACTACAAGAACGGATCCAACAATTAAGGATAAAGTGAAATTTTCATGTATCATACAACCTTAACAGGGCAGGCATGATAGGTACAATGGTTTGTTAAAATCTGGCCTGAAGTCAGACACCAATAGTCTACAGAGATGGTCTTTCCACTTATGGACAGTGCTATGGTGTTTGAATGAGAATTTCTGGAAGGGGGCATTGAGCCCTGTAGACATGCTAACACACATTGCTGCATCCCCTATACAACTCAAAGTGCAAAGTATGGAGGAATTATTGAAGATGATTTTCATACACCAGAATATCTTGCTGCCAGCACGGATTGCAATAAACCCTGGAGACTCCATTCAGCTGACTTGGTTTTGGACTTTTCAACACATGGAACAGTGATGGCTGGCCTCCTTGGCACCTTGGGGACAAGGCCTGGAAGCTGGCTTATTGTGTATTATTGGAATAACAGCAGAGTGGCCCCCAATTATTATGGTAGTATACCTTAAACAGTCAGAAGGTAAGAGCATCTTACTGGGGAATTTTGTTTTATCTTTATGGCCCGTGCATGCACCTCCAGGGGCACTATTCATAGACCCTCACTAACTCCTACAATGAGAGGGGTAAAGGTATGGTATACTAAACCTGAACAGGACCCCTTTCCTGCCACTGTCCTATCACAGGACCTCTCTTTTGCAAACATGCTACCTGGTGGATAAGCTTTGATTATGTTGGTGTCATTAAAACATGTGTCTTATCATCCTTAAGGCAATTTCCTCTAATGTTTCTGTGGATTGGGCACATAATCTAGTAGAATCTGCTGCTTGCTTGGTGTGAACAGAGCTCCCTACTGGTTCCACTACTGGCTTCCCATGGAAAGTGCAAATCATGGACTCATCTGAGTAGAACTGTTTTGAATATAGCTGGAATGATCACTTGGTGGCAATCAATCTCCTCAGGCTTGAGGACAATTATCAGTATTATAATTTTGCTATCTGTATTATAATTTCTGTTGTTATTTGTATGTTGTTATAGCCTCCATTGCTGTTGTGGGATATGGTTACAATGCTCTAACTTTCTCACACAGAGACCTTCTTGGAAGATTGAGGTGACATAGATTGTGAGGCGATAATCCTGTAGTGGTGGTGTAGGGAAAATGAAAGTTCCATGGCTGGGATCCTTACCCATTGTGTACATGCAATGAGGTAATACTTAGCCCACTGCACAGGCATATGCTTGCATACCAGTTAGCAATAAGCTATTATGGTGGGTAGTGCTTTAAGAAGGGTTCTGCCAAGTGCTATTAGTAGAGGGAAGCAGGAGAGAAAAGATCCTAGAGAAGACAGCAAGAGAGCAGGAGAGAGGGGAGCAGAGGTTGAGCTGGGAGCAGAGATGGAGGCTGATGGGAGTTAGCACTTGACCTACTGCTGTGAGAATAAAGCTTAGTATGAGCCCCTTTTTATGTCCAACATTCTGTTGTCATCATTTGGTCTCACTGAATCTGTAGTGAACTTTACTGGAGTGAGGAACCCCCTCTGGCCTGGAGCTGTTTGCCCCCAGTCACCATCCTTCTTAGATCCATAGGAAGTGAGGACACCTTAATTCAACTAATGGTATTTGTGAAATGTTCATAGAGAAGTAGAGAAGCTAACATAAACATGTGACTGGAAACCTTTGGATGAACATAATAGTTGCATCAATATTTAAATATATAGTATGAATTAATATGTTATTTTTGCAATTCCCTACCCATAAGTACCATCAAGGATTATCTTCCTTAGAGAATAGCTGCAGATAGATGAGGGCTAGCAAAACAACCCCCACCACCACCACCATTTCCATCAGTGGATATGTCAGGATTTAGTCTTTACATTCTGATATCCAAAACTTTCAATATATAAATGATATCCTGACATTTCAGAAATCACAACCTAAACAGCAATAGCTGTGGTATTTTACATCTCTACCAGCAGGAAAATATGATAAACCTATGACCAAATTCAAGGGTCTATTTGCCTGGTAAAGTTAATTGGGACTATGTGAATTAATTCATAACACTCAATCCCTCCAACATTAAAGGGAAATCTGCTTTTTTTTCACCTCATCTCCCTTTTTATCAAAAGATAGCCTAATATTTTATTAGACATTTTGGGGAATAGAGAGTGTATCAGTCAGGGTATTCCAGAGAAATACAACCAGTGGTGCTAAAAAAACTGGATAGCCACATGTGAAAGAATGAAGTTGGACCCTTACCTCCTGTCATAAAAATTAACACAAAAAAGAACAAAGACCTAAATTAAAAAGATAAAACTGTAAAATTCTTAGAAAAAAATAGGTATTCAAGTCAGGTGTATATATTACAACTGGTTAGCTCTTAAGTCTGTAATTTTGTGAGTGTTGCTTTTTTGCCTTTCCTTCTTACTTCCTTTTTTTCCCTTTAGAGTACATAACAATCTAGATTTATGAGATTACAGCACCTTAATGCTATTATATGATTCCCTGTCATGTATATTTCCAGTAAGCTTATATCCTGAATGAATGGCTAGAGTCAAAGGTAGTTTTGGACTGAGCATTACCTTATAGGTAGTGTTGTATTCTTTAGTCATTATAAACATGAAGTTTTGTTGCTTTATTTGTTAAAATAGCATCTACTGATGATTCATGTCCAAATCCATTAATTCTTTCAGGGTTACAAAACTTTAGTATCAGATTATATCATCAATAAATATGAATTTATTCCATATTTCCACTGAAATTGATTTGCAGATCCTAATCTAAGAAAACAAGTTAATTTTCATTAATTTGTGACTTTCACGACTTTGGGACCTTTACAGTCATTTAGATATGTAGATTTGTTCTTTAATTTAGTTATCTTTTCTTATACCACTAGAAAAAGGGCAGTATTTAATATCCATTCACTTGTGAAAGTTCCCCATTCCCTTCCACTTCAGACAGCAATGACAACTTATCCTTTGTTCAGGATATTAAAACCTATATTTCCTTATGGATATTTGGCTTAGATGAAAGATACAGACCAAACAATAGAGGACTAAATCTTCTGGGGAAGATGCAATGTCATTGGATGTTGTTTAAAAGGATTTTAATCTTAGGAACAACGTTTTGCTCTATCTTTTAAAAGAATGATAAGCATTTGTTTACCTGTATAAATAAATTAATACAGAGCCTGAATTTTTAGCCATCTAACCTTCTTTAAAAGACCAACATTCTCTCTTACAAGACATTTGCAATAATTTGCTTGTTGCTCAATATTTCTGGAACATTCTTCACTTTAATGTTTTGGTTGCCAGCTCTTTCTCATATTCCACATTTTACTATGAAATTAATCTCTGCAAAGAGGTAACATAAAAATCTAAATATTTCCTCACACTCCCAAGCATGTGTTTGTTTGAGGACCTATTTTCAATTCTTTGGGTGTATATCTAGAAGTGGGATTGCTGGGTCTTATGCTAATTTAACATGTTGAACTTCTGGTAAATATTTTATGATAAGTGACTTTATCATTTTACATTTATTTCCACAATGTGCAAGTAGTTAATTTTATCTCATACCCTTGTCAGTTCTTGATATTATCTATCCCTGTGATCTAATCACTTCCCAACGTGGCACCTCCTAATACCATCACACTGGGGACTAGATTTCCACATACGAATTTTGAGGTGACATGAAAATTCAGTCTATGGCTAATGGTAAGGAAAGTGAATCAATAACATAGATTGTTTAGGCCCTTTTTAAAGTATATAACTGCTCACACAACTCATACCTGAAAGACAAAGAACAACTGTGGTTACCTGTCATTGTCTCTGGAATTTCTCCAGGTCTGCCACGATGGTTAATTTTATGTGCCAACATGACTGGACTAAGGGATACCTAGATAGCTGGTGAAACATTATTCATGTGTGTGTCTGTGAGGAAGAGATTAACATTTGAATCAGTAGACTGAGTAAAGATTACTCTCACCAATACAGGTAGGTGTCAGTCAATCTCTTGAGCATCTAGGTAGAATAAAAAGATGAAAAAAGGTAAATCTGCTCTGTGCTTGAGCTGGAACACACATACTCCTCAGACATTGACATTCCTGGTCCTCAGACCAGATGTGGATTACAAATAGACTACCAGTTTTCCTGAGCCTCCAGCTTGTTGTCAGCAAATCATGGGAAACTCCTCAGCCTCCATAATTTTGTGAACCAGCCCTGCCTATTAAATCTATTTCAATGTATCTATATGTATGATACTTGCTCTGTTTCTTTGAAGAACAATAACTAAAGCAGATTTTGGAACCAAGAGTGTTCTAGAGAAAGAGAATTTTAAGGATGAGTTTTCTGAATTGTCTCTGAAATTTCTGAAATTGTCTCTCTAATCTCATTAGATTTAAAAATGCTAATGAATTTATTTCCAGTAGTAAATAGAGCACTAATAGCCTATGGCATGATCTGTTTATAGAGATAAGCAGAATATCTACATAGGATATTCTTAACCAACTACTTATAAGAAGAAAGTAGCTAAGTGACTCTGTACATGATACTTTCAAACTTTTTTTGAAAACTAATGAATATGATGACATTGGTTTGTTGCTCCTCATGTCAATGGACAGAATAATGAAAGAAAAGGATAAATGCAAGAGTTCAAATTCCTAGCTGAGTTGCTATATAAAAGACCTCAGAGCTTCTTTGTGTGTTCTGAGAGAATCCCATATATCCTGTAGCCACAGGGATGGACTTGCTGAAAAAGCAAATGTAGAGCCTCATTCTGTGACTGGCCAAATTACAACACAAGCTAAATTTCCAACATCACAAGATGTGTACTGTTAAAGTGAGGGAGGACATTGATTTGGGAACAATGAAATACTGTGAGTTGGGATAGGGATGTGTAGGAAGTCTCTGATGAAGCTGGGAATATTGATCCCAACAGATTTGGCTTTCACCTCTCCCCACTCCAGCAGAAATGACTTTCTCAATCCAGGTGGCACTGGCCTCCTCACCCACAGTGATATTTTCCTAGCCAGCCACAGTATTATTGGCCTTTTCACCTCCACATAAGGGGATTCATCCTATATTGCCTGAAGAAATGGTAATGGCCTCAGAACTGAGTCAGAAGCTAAGAAAGACAATGTTGATTCTCCTTAGGACCAACCCTTACCATTACTCTTTACTTTTAGATTTATAGCTAGATTTGAGTCCCAGTAGGGCCCTAAAGGTGAAGTACAAAGTATGATTCATGAGGAGAGGCACTGCAGTGTAAAAGGACTGGTTAAGTATTCTAATTTATAAAGATGGAAATCAGGGGACATATGCAGGAATAGATGCTAAGTGTGTGGGGTAATGATGAAAGGAACATAAAGTTGGATCAGGCTGAGGTTATTTTTAGCCCCCTAAGCAGATTCTGCATTTAATGTTTCAGTTCAGGGAAGTTAGAAATTGTTCTAACAGTTTGTTTGGTTGGCTAAAACATGGAACAAAAGTTGACTCACCATGTGCGAATTAAAAATGGTGGACATGCCTTGGTTTAATGAACAGGAAGGGGTTCAAAGGCTGAGGGATTTGGAGTGTTAGAATGGATCTTAGAATTCGTTTATCATTTGAAATTCATTCCCCTACACTAAGAGGGTTAAAATGACATATGTTTCATAAATACTGTGAGAAATTTGTGATATGGTTCCCAGCACTCTTGAATATCTCTGTGATGGCTCTTCTCTGTAGAACAGACCTCACCGTTGGATAGTTATTAAGTTGAGAAACCTAAATACAATGGCAGCATTTGAATTCCAGGGTAGCAAGGGAAAAGTGGTGATACTTTTGCAAAAGCAATGTGGGCATGGTTGTCATAATGAACATCAAATCATAAATCATAAGAGTTTGACTTGTGCAGATATATAGCTTTGGGTAGCTAATAATAGTGGTCCTAAAAGTGAAATAGGAGGCTTACTAAATTTTGACTTGATTCATATAAGCAGAAAAGTTCTAGGTCATGTGAACAAATATCTAACTTGAACCATGGAAAGATTCATGGTGCTTCAATAAATCTCCAGTTGAGCCAGGCTACAGACCTAGAATCTTTTCAAGGGGCTCTTGAGTAAAGATTCCAGTAACTACTGAAATTTTATTCTTGTAATCTTTTCCCAGTCTTCCTCAGAGGAACCTATGACTTTTTTTTACCAGGGTAACTATACAGTGGGGAAAAATAAATAATCAGTAGTGTCATTGGCTGCTGGGCATTGACTCTAAATTGATACTGATTTTAGAATACCCAAAATGTCACTGTGGTACACCAGTAAGAGTAGGGCCTTATGGAGGTCAAGTGATCAGTGGAGTTCCAGGCTCCATGCTAATGGCTCCCATGATTAGACAGGCTGAGAAATCCTATGGTGTGCCATCTGCCAAGTGGAAGCCCATGAAAGCTGATGGTGTAGTCCCAGTACAAATACAAAGGCTTGAAAAGCAGGGTAGCTGATTGTGTAAGTTTTGGTTTAAATCCAAAGGTCTAAGGACCAGGAATGCTGATGTCTAAAAGCAGAAGACGGATGTTCTAGTTCAACCAGAGAATCACTTGCCAGATTAATAGCTACATACCAAGTACCAGAAAATGTCTTAGTTTGCTCAGTGACATCTAGCAGTGAAACCACACCACATCTAGCACAGTAGCTGCAATGACAGTAATACACCTGCTTAAGCTTATAATAATCCACTATTATTCTTCAAGGGCTGTCTTCTGCACCATCCAAACAGGATAGCTGAATGTGGTAGGAATCACAACCCCTGCATCATTCAACACCCCATTTCATCTTTCCTTGATGGTGGCACTAATATTTGCAAATCTTTGCAAAGATGTGGTATTGCCTTTGATTTACTGTTTTCTTAGGAAGGGATAGTTCTAATGACTTCCACTAAGACGTTCCCACTTTCATATCCCTCACTACATAGGTTGAGAAATCAATGTGGAGTTTCTGCCAGATGTTAAGTATATTTATTCCAATTATGCATTCTAGAAGTGGGGAAATAACCATAGGATGGGTTCAGGGATCCACTGTGAGAAGGACATGAGCTAAAAATCCACTGGCCACCTGAACTCCATAAGGCCCACCAGAAGCAGTTTTCTTTCAGTTGGCAAAGCCAGTAATAGACATTTACTATCCTACCTAAGGAGCATATCAAACCTTCAGCCCTATGTCATAATTTAGTTTGCAGAGACCTTGATCACCTTTACAAACTATCATATTACTCCATTGCATAGATGGTGTTATGCTGATTGGGCCTAATGAGTAGGAAATAGTAACTATTCTAGGATATTGGTAAGATACTTGCATATCACAAGCTGAGAAATAAATCCAATTAAAATTCAGGGGTCTTCTAACTCAGTGAAATAAGCAGGAGTCCAGTGGTTTGGGGTGTATTGAGGTATATCTTCTAATGTAAAAGATAAGTTGTTGCATCTGGCTCTACTTGAAACCAAGAGACACAATGTCTAGTAACTCTCTTTGGGTTTTGGAGGGAACATATTTCATATTTGGGTGTATTACTTCTGTCCATTTACCTAATGACCCAAAGTTGCTAGTTTTAAGTGGCGCACAGAACAAAAGAACAATCTGGAAGATGCTGCTGTGAAAGCTGCTCAGCCAGCTGGGTCATATAACTCAGTAGAACAGATAATGATTAAAATGTTAAGTGGAAGATAAATATGCTATTTGGCACCTTTGGCATGTCCCTATAGATGAATTGAAGTACAGGCCTTTAGGATTTTGGAAGAAAGCCTTACCATTACACATAGATAACTACCCCCCTTTTATATATAGCTTTTGGTCTTCTAAGGCATCTTAGCAGAGACTAAATACTTAACTAGGGGCTACAAAGTTACCATAGGGCATGAGCAACCTATCATGAACTGGTTGTTATCTGACCCATCAAACCAAAAAGTTGGGTGCACACAGCAATGCTCTATCATCAAATGGAAATGGTGTATCTATCATCAAATGAACATAAGTAGGTTCTAAGGTCCCAATTACATAAAGAAAGAGCTACATGTTCCTGGTCCCCACTCTTGCCACACTGTCCTCTCTCTCCCAGCCTACACCTATGGCCTCATGGGGTGTTCCCTATGATCACTTAACAGAGGGAAAAAAGACTCAAGCCTGGTTTACAGATGGTTCTACATGTTATGCAGGCACCACCTGAAAGTGGACAGAACAGCTACAATTCTACAACCCTTCTCTGGGACATTCCTGAAGAATAGCGGAGAACAAAAATCATACCATTGGAAAGATATTTCAGAAGTGCACCTGAATGTACACTTTGCTTAAAGGAAGAAAAAAGCCAGATGTGTGAATATGCTAAGTCATGGCCTGTGACCAGTGGTTCATTTGGATGATCAGGGACTTGGAAAGAACATGATTAGAAAACTGGTAACAAAGAAATATTGGGAAGAATTATGTGGACAGACATCTCAGCATGGGCAAAGATGTGAAGACATTTGTGCTTCATGTGAATGCTCACGAAAGTGCAAACTCAGCAGAGGAGAATTTTAATAATCAGTTAATAGGCTAACCCATTCTGTCAATACTAATCAGCCTCTTTCTTTCCCTAGCCACTCCTGCCACTTACCAATGGGCTCATAAACAAAATTGTCATGGTGGCAGAGAGGGAGGCTATGCATATGCTCAGTAACATGGACTTTCACTCATCAAGGCCAACCTGCTGGCTACCACCAACAGCAAGTATTGCCAACAGCAGAGACCAGTACTGAGCCCCCAATATGGAATCATTCCCTGAAGTGATCAGTTAGCTACTTGTTCATCGTTTTGTTACATTGAACTACTTCCATCATGGAGAGAGCATCATTGTGTGCTATTAAAATAAGGCACTTGTTCTCGATACAGATTGTCTTCCATGCATGAAATATTTCTGCC
>JAQQAC010016209.1:71561304-71602218 GCA_029783875.1 Phataginus tricuspis
CTTTTTTTTTTTTAACATTTCTAACAAGGCATATCTAAAGGAAGGAAATTCCCTCATTATTTATTTGTATGAGGAAGTTTTCATTTTTTCTTCACACTTGAAGGGTAATTTGGAGGGCACAAAATTCAGGATTAGTGGTTTTATATCTTCAATGTCTTAAATATTTCACTCTAGCCTCTTCTTGCTTGCATGATCTTAAAAGAAGTCAGATATACTTCTTTTTTTTTTACAATTTATTTTATTTTAGTATCATTAACCTACAATTACATGAGCAATATTGTGATGATTAAACTACCCCCTTCATCAGGTCCCCCCCACCAACCCTATTACAGTCACTGTACATCAGCGTAGTGAGATGAGAATCACTACTTGTCTTCTCTGAGCTGTACAGTCCCCCCCGGGCCCCCCACCCGGTGTCTGGCACGCGTAATGGCCCGTTTACCCTCTTATCCCCCCCGTCCCCCCCATCTTCCCCAGTCCCTTTCCCTTTGGTAACTATTAGTCCGTTCTTGGGTTCTGTGAGTCTGCTGCTGTTTTGTTCCTTCAGTTTTTTTTTTGTTTGTTTTGTTCTTTGTTCTTATACTCCACATATGAGTGAGATCATTTTTGATCAAGGAACTTACTTCATGGAAAAAAAAGCGCGTGGCAATTGCCCAATGCTCATGAAATTCACTGTTTTTACCATGTAACCCACCATTCTGAGGCAGTTGACTGGACTGAATTGTAAAATGGTCATTTGAAGACTCAGTAACAGAGCAATACTTTTAAGGACTGAGGCAAGATTCCACAGAAGGCTGAATGTGCTCTGAATCAGGGACCAGTATGTTGTTCCATTTCTCCAATAGTTAGGATTCACGGGTCCAGAAATCAAGAGGCAGAAATAAGTGTGGCACCATTCACTATTAACACTACTGACCCACTAGCAAAATTTTCGCTTTCTGTTCCCATGACTTTATCATCTACTAGTCTACATATCTTAGTTTCAGAGAAAGAAATGCTTCCACCAGGAAACACAACAAAGATTCCATTGAACTGTAAGTTAATTATGCCGCCTAGCTACTTAGAACTCCTCATATCTTTGAATCAACAGACAAATAAGGGGGTTTCTATGTTCCCTAGGGTTATTGATCCTGACTACCAAGAAAAAATTGAACTACTACTCCACAATGAAAGTAAGGAAGAGTATGTCTGGAATACAGGAGATCTCTTTGGGGCTCTTTTAGTATTGCAATGTTCTGTGATTAAAGAAAACTACAACCCAATCCAGGCAGGACTATGAATGGCCTAGACCCTTCAGGTCTGAGTTTGGGTCAATCCACCATGTAAAGAACCACAAGCAGCTAAGTTATTTGCTGAAAACAAATTGTATTCAGAATACGTAGCAAAAGAATGTAGTTATAAATACCAGTTAAAATCATGTGACCAGTTATAGAAACAACTATTGTAATTGTTATGAGTATTTGCTTTTTATTTTATTATGAATATATTTGTGTGTATGTGCACATATGTTACTAAAAATTTGTTTTTTCTTTCCTTTTTTATTCAATTATCATATAACATAAGATGTATTAACATATCAGTATTTAAATGTTGTTATTATTTCATCACAATAATGTGATATCAGAAGAGTGAACATCAATCAAGGTCTTTTCCTTCTCTCCTAAGGAAGAAATTAGTGCATTTTTAATTACATGGAAGATAATTGTATCACGTTAGGCATAATTATGAACTTTTTGTCTTTATTTGAAGATTAAGAGTGGTTTAAGGAGGTGCATAAAGGTATCAATGTGACAAAGGATGGACTCGTGATCATTAATTTTATATGTCAACTTGACTTGGCTAAGAGATGCCCATATAGGTGGCAAACCATTTCTACAGGTGTCTGTGAGGGTGTTTCTGGAGGAGATTAGAATTTGAATTGGTAGACTGAATAAACAAGATTGCCCTCACCAATGCAAGTAAGTACTATCCAACCCCTTGAGGGTCTGGATAGTACAAAAAAGCAGAACAAGGGCCAATGTGGCCTCTCCTTGAGCAGAGACATCTACCTTCTCCTGCTGTCAGGCATGTGAGCTCCTGATGCTTGGGCCTTTAGACTCAGACTGGGCCTTATACAAATTGAGGTCTCTAGTTCTCAGGCTTTGAATATATGAATAGAACTACACCAGATTTTCTTGGTCTTTCAGCTTGCATATGCAGATAGTGGGAATTATCAGCTTCCATAATCATATAAGCCAACATACTATAATCAATATCTTTTTATGTATGTATCTCTAACCATATATATCTACATCTGCCTATCTATTTATCAAGCATCTATCCTATTGATTCTGTTTCTATGGAGAATCTTGACTAATATATCTGCTTTCCATTTGTTTGCTCTACCAGTCTTTTTTCCTAAAGAGGGGTTGGATTTCTTTTCTTTTTCTTTTTCTTGCTCTCACCCTTTATTTTTATTTATTTATTTATTTTTTAATTAAGGTCTTATTGATATACACTCTTATGAAGGTTTCACATGAAAAAATAATGCGGTTACTACATTTACCCATATTATCAAGTCCCCACCCATACCCCAATGGAGTCACTATCCATCAGTGTAGTAAGATGCCACAGATTCACTATTTACCTTCTCTGTGCTATACTGTTTTTCCCATGATCCCCCACACCATGTGTACTAAACGTAATAACCCACAATCCCCTTATCCCACCTACACCCCTTCCCTTTGGTAACCACTAGTTCTTTCTTGGAGTCTCTGAGTCTGCTGCTATTTTCTTCCTTCAGTTTTGCTGTGTTGTCATACTCCACAAATGAGGGAAATAATTTGGTGTTTGTCTTTCTCTACCAGGTTTATTTCACTATGCATAATATCCTCCAGCTCCATCTATGTTGTTGCAAATGGTAGGATTTGTTTCCTTCTTATAGCTGAATAGTATTCCATTGTGTATATGTACCACCTCTTCTTTATCCATTAATCTACTGATGGACACTTAGGTTGCTTCCATACCTTGGCTATTGTAAAAAGTGATGCAATAAACATAGGGATGCATATGTCTTTTTGAATCTCAGAAGTTGTATTCTTTGGGTAGATTCCAAGGAGTGGGATTCCCGAGTCAGATGGTATTTGTATTTTTAGTTTTATGAGGAACCTCCATATTGCTTTCCACAATGGTTGAACTAGCTTACTTTCCCACCAGCAGTGTAGGAGGGTTCCCCTTTCTCTGCATCCTCACCAGTATTTGTAGTTCTTAGTCTTTTGGATGGTGGCCATCCTTACTGGGGTGAGGTGATATCTCATTGTGGTTTTAATTTGCATTTCCCTGATGATTAGTGATGTGGAGCATCTTTTCATGTGTCTGTTGGCCATCTGAACTTCTTCTTTGGAGAACTGTCTCTTCATATCCTCTGCCCATTTTTCAATTGTGTTATTTGCTTTTTGGGTGCTGAGGTGTGTAAGTTCTTTATATATTTTGGATGTTAACCCCTTGTCAGATATGTCATTTAAAAATATATTCTCCCATACTGCAGGATGCCTTTTTGTTCTGTTGATGGTGTCCTTTGCCATACAGAAATTTTTTAGTTTGTTGTAGTCCCTTGAGTTCATTTTTGCTTTTGTTTCCCTTGCTCGAGGAGATGCATTCAAGAAGAAGTCACTCATGCTTCTATTCAGGAGATTTTTGCCTATGCTGTCTTTTAAGAGTTTTATGGTTTCATGATGGACATTCAGGTCCTTGATCCATTTCGAGTTTACATTTGTGTATGGGGTTAAACAATAATCAGGTCTCTCTCTTCCATGTAGCTGTCCAGTTTTGCCAACACCAGCTGTTGAAGAGGGTGTCATTTCTCCATTGTATGTCCATGGCTCCTTTATCATATATTAATTGCCCATATATGCTTGGGTTTATATCAGGGCCCTCCAGTCTGTTCCATTGGTCTATGGGTCTGTTCTTGTGCCAGTACCAAATTGTCTTGAGTACTGTGGCTATGTAGTAAAGCTTGTAGTTGAGGAGCTTAATCCCCCCAGCTTTATTCCTCCTTTTCAGGATTTCTTTGGCTATTCAGGGTCTTTTGTGATTCCCTTTGAATTTTAGAATGATTTTCTCTAGTT
Source organism: Phataginus tricuspis (assembly GCA_029783875.1). Lineage (NCBI taxonomy): Eukaryota > Metazoa > Chordata > Mammalia > Pholidota > Manidae > Phataginus > Phataginus tricuspis. The sequence goes on from JAQQAC010016209.1 coordinate 71,565,411, forward strand.
CGTTGAAAAATGCTGTTGGTATTTTGATAGGGATTGCATTGAACCTGTAGATTGCTTTAGACAGGATGGCCATTTTGACAATATTAATTCTTCCTATCCATGAACACGGGATGTGTTTCCATTTATTGGTATCTTCTTAAATTTCTCTCATGAGTGTCTTGTACTTTCCAGAGTGTAGGTCTTTCACTTCCTTGGTTAGTTTATTCCCAGGTATTTTATTCTTTCTCGTGCAACTGTGAATGGAATTGTTTTCCTGATTTCTCTCTCTGCTAGGTCATTGTTAGAGTATAGGAAGGCCGCAGTTTTCTGCATATTAATTTTGTAGCCCACGACTTTGCTCAATTCCGATATTAGATGTAGTAGTTTTGGAGTGGATTCTTTAGGGTTTTTTATGTACAATATCATGTCATCTGCGAACAGGGCCAGTTTAACTTCTTCCTGGCCAATCAGTATACCTTTTATTTCTTTGTGTTGTCTGATTGCTGTGGCTAGGACCTCCAGTACTATGTTGAATAGAAGTGGGGAGAGTGGGCATCCTTGTCTTGTTCCCGATCATAAAGGAAAAGCTTTCAGCTTCTCACTGTTAAGTATAATGTTGGCTGTGGGTTTGTCATATATGGCCTTTATTATGTTGAGGTACTTGCCCTCTACACCCATTTTGTTGAGAGTTTTTATCATGAGTGGATGTTGAATTTTGTGAAATGCTTTTTCCACATCTATGGAGATGATCATGTGATTTTTGTCCTTCTTTTTGTTGATGTAGTTGATGATGTTGATGGATTTTCGAATGTTTTACCATCCTTGCATCCCTGGAATAAATCCTACTTGATCATGGTGTATGATCCTTTTGATGTATTTTTGAATTCCGTTTGCTAATATTTTGTTGAGTATTTTTGCATCTATATTCATCAGGGATATTGGTTTGTAGTTTTTTTTTTTTGTGGTGTCTTTGCCCGGTTTTGATATTAGAATGATGCTGGCCTCATAGAATAAGTTTGGAAGTATTCCCTCCTTTTTACTCCTTGGAAAACTTTAAGGAGGATGGGTATTAGGTCTTCACTAAATGTTTGATAAAGTTCAGCTGTGAAGCCATCTGGCCAGGCGTTTTGTTCTTAGGTAGGTTTTTGATTACCAGTTCAATTTCGTTGCTGGAAATTGGTCTGTTCAAATTTTCTGTTTATTTCTGGGTCAGCCTTGGAAGGTTGTATTTTCCTAGAAATTGTCCATTTCTTCTAGGTTATCCAGTTTATTAGCATACAATTTTTCATAGTTTCCTCTCATAATTCTTTGTATTTATGTGGTGTCTGTAGTGACTTTTCCTTTCTCATTTGATTCTTTTTATGTGAGTAGACTCTGTTTTATTCTTGATAAGTCTGGGTAGCGGTTTATCTATCTTGTTTATTTTCTTGAAGAACCAGCTCTTGCTTTCATTGATCCTTTCTATTGTTTTATTCTTCTCAATTTTATTTATTTTTGCTCTAATCTTCATTATGTCCCTCCTTCTACTGACTTTGGGTCTCACTTGTTCTTCTTTTTCTAGTTTTGTTAATTGTGAGTTTAGACTGTTCATATGGGATTGTTCTTCTTTCCTGAGGTAGGCCCGTATTGCAATATACTTTCCTCTTAGCATAGCTTTCACTGTGTCCCACAGATTTTGTGGTGTTGAATTATTGTTGTCATTTGTCTCCATATATTGCTTGATCTGTTTTTATTTGGTCATTGATCCATTGATTATTTAGGAGCATGTTGTGAAACCTCCATGTGTTTGTGGGATTTTTAATTTTCTTTGCATAATTCATTTCCAGTTTCATACCTTTGTGGTCTGAGAAACTGGTTGGTACAATTTCAATCTTTTTGAATTTACCAAGGCTCTTTTTGTGTCCTAGGATATGATGTATTCTTGAAAATGTTCCATGTGTAGTGTTTGGATTTTGATACTATAATTTTTTTACCTGCCAGAATACATATTTTTCCCAGGACTGTGTCTCAAAGGTGACAAAGAATGAAGCCATCAGACAAGAGTACAGAAGAACCAGCAAACCTTTTTTAATTTGTGGAAAGAGAAAGCTCCTGCTAATCATGTGGGACCCCATGATGGGTGGGTGTCATCAGGGCTATGGTATTTGGGGTTTATATTGCCCCCTGAAAGAAGGAAGTCCCCTCCCCCCAAAACCTAATAGAGAACTGAACTAATGACATCACAACTCAATGACACAATCAAGGCTGGGTGTCATCACTACTATGGTATTTGGGGTTTATATTACCCCCTGAAAGAAGGAAGTCCCCTCCCCCAAAAACCTAATAGAGAACTGAACTAATGACATCACAACTCACTCTTTATTGGTTGAAAGTACAATGCTTCATTTGCTTAGGGAATAACCAATCAGAGCTGAGGTCTATCTAATAAAGTGTACTTTTGAATGGCTAAGTTGGATTGGAGCTTTTTTCTTGAAATTTACAAGGGTCTTGAAACTTTTTGAAATTTATAAGGGCTCTGAAACTTCATGAAACTTACAAGGAACTTGAAACTTACAGGGTCCCTGAACTCTGTCTGCTTGTGTCCCTCTATTACCTGCCTCAATTTGACTTCTAGTCTCTACCCTATATTGACCCTTTGGTTTTAGTGTTTCTTATCATTGCCTTTAGGATAGTCTTTACCTTAGATGAGAGACACTCAATTATCATATCCTTTCTGAGCCTAATGGGCACAGCAAATTTCTCATCCTGACTCAACCCAACAGCAGATGGGAATTAAGAGTGTTCAGGAGACATAATCAGAGTGAAAGTACAGTTGGCCCTTGAGCAACATTTTTCTGTGGGTCTGCTTTTACAAGGATTTTTTTCAATAATTTATTGGAAACATTTTCAAAGAGCTGAGACAATTAAATTTTTCTTTTCTCTAGCTTACTTTACTGTCAGAATTCAGTATATAATATATATCACATACAAAATATGTGTTAATATACTTTTTATATTATTAGTAAGGCTTCCTGTCAAGAGTAGGCTGTTAATAGTTAAGTTTTGGGAAAGTCAAAGTTATGCATGGATTTTTAACTGCACAGGGGTTTGACACCCTTAATCCCCGTGCTGTTCAAGAGCCATCTGTACATGTATAATAGTCAAAATGGTATTCAATGAATATAGGGCTCCCCGTTGTTTGATTATTGGATGCTGACAAATTACAGGAAAATCAGTAAGGTAGTGAAAATAAAATATTCACCTAAGCTAGCAAAAGGAAGACAAGGTAAATGATGGAAAGACAAGACTTTTAAACCCACTTAATAAAACGTCACAGTCATATATTATCTCCATGTAAGATTGCCAGATTAATAAAAATACAGGATGTCCAATAAAATTTTAACTTCAGAGTACCAATGGCTTTTTTTAGTACCAGGTTGTCCCAAAACATATTTGACGATATTTGGTACACACTTATACTAAAAATGTATTCTCTGTTTATCAGAAATTAAAATTTTATGACTGTCCTATACTTTATCTGGCAATCCTATCTTCACACAGTTATAATTTTGGGAACAAAATATAGTTAGGATTTTATCTGTGATGAGGCAAAATTTGTGAACTTATAGGTATTCTCAGCCTTAACTCTTCCCCTGACATCTAAAAACAACTCTAGGTTTGCCATTTAAATTATTTCCTCCTCCCACCCTCTGGACTGAATTTTGTTTGGTTGCTAGGTTGCCATGTTCTGTGGACATTATGAGGCAGGGTCAAAAGAAATGTGAAAGGGGTATAACTGGAGAGGTAGAGGGCAGAAGGAAAGGAGGAGAGCGGCCTTGGCTAAGTGAAGCACATCATTTGGAGGGATTTGTAATATTGAGAATGGAGATAAAGGGTAAGTTTAAAGAGAAGAGGAAAATATAAGGGATTTGAATAGGTACTTAGTCTGTGTACCCCTTTTATAATGTTTAAAAGTTATTTTGAAATTATCCTTTGTTGCTTGATTTGTTTTCTTTGAAAGAGCTGCTATTCTGAAACTTGTTCCTTTGGGTTAGGCCTTCAGTATGTTCACATATGATTCCGTGAATAGACTCACATGGAAAAAAGTACTTTGTTTTATTTACCAGTAGACTTTTTGAGTAACAAAACATTTTAAAAGTACAACAAATTTTTTGGGGAAAGAGAAGTTATGTCCCCTCTAATGATAGAGTTAGAGCCTAGTGGGAGGTTTCCTGACATATTGGTACATGGCACTCAGAAGGAATATGGTAACAGAGGATATGTTATTCAAGAAAATGTGAAAGTGTATTTTGGAGAGTTTGTCAGAAGGGAAAGACGATACATTCAATTAACGTAAGGGAGTTCTGACTAAGCTAATGAATCACTAAAGCAATTTGGTGTATTTTATTTCTAAATTTTTGGTACAAGGAACAAACATCCCTCCCAGAGCATGTGGGTATTGGAGGACACAGTTTGACTAGAATAAAAGCTTCCCTTAATTTGGACGATAATTGAATCTGATTTAGAAAGATTCACAATAGCCAGGTTAATTGCAAACACTGTATATGTATATTTTAAACTTCAACAACCCTTCTATGTAAAAACCTAAATCAGGAGAGAATGTCTGAAAACACCAACCCTTGTATTTAGTTATGGTTTTATATCACTTCATATCACTTTTTACAAAATTAGCCTTCATAAAGATCAAGTTCTATTTCTTTGTGAAATAAAACAATTTTGGTTTTCTGTCTGATAAACAGGGAAATGTTGCTTTCAGAAAATATATATCTATTGCCATTATATACAAAGAAATAGCCTAAGTAAGTAAAAAATATAAAATACAAAGAACGGAGAACAGGAAAAGAGATTAGAAGATTATATTACTGTATTGCTTAAATAAACACACACATATTTGAATTAAAAGAAAATGATAAAAACAAGTCAGTAGACACATAACACTTGCTGTTTCCAAACATAAATCCAGGTACTAAAAGATAAAGATTAGGATGTTGTGTAGAATACCCCACGTGCTTGTTGTGCAATCTCAATGAGGACGTATTTTTTAAATTAACAAGAATGGCCTTAAGTACAGAGATTTCTGGTGTGACTTCTTTGCAGAGGACAGCAAACCTTCAGATATAGCATCCTTTGTTGACAAGCCCATATATAATCTAATAACATAAATCTTTGTGATAGATATGAGTATATGCACTGGATATAACTTATTTAAAAAGCCAGTGCAGAATATGGGAGAGTACAATGAATCTCATAGTTAGCCTGGGATATAGAACTGGAAGACCCTACCAATGAGAAAACAAGAAAAGGTACTTGGAAGTAGGAGGGGCAGGAGCTTACTAGTCTCTATCTGTTTTATGAAAATATCTTGATTTGTTTTCAGGGTACATCTGACAAGATCTAGATGGCCAGCATGATCTTCAGTTCTCATTAAATGACTGGATCTCAGCCTTACTGAGAAGCAGCTGGTCCCATTCTCAAATTTCGTGAGTTCAGTTTGGTTATTTGAGACATTCTTTTAAGTGTAAATTGTGTTTACTGCCTTACCTTAATTATAACCCTGATGATGCTAAGATATTTTGGTAGAGACCTTTTCTAGTTGACAATCTTGAACATGTCAAACTCAGTTAAACTCAGCAAGGAACCACTCCTTGAAATTTAGGTGTGTATTGAAGACACTGTAGAAAAATTAAGAAGATGACTAGAGGGTCAAGAAATATGTCTTTAGAATACCTAAATTTAAATTTTAAGAAAAGTAAAAAGTAAATTAAGAAACACAAATGAGATAAGGTTGAAAGAAGCAGAAGGGTAACAAACTATCACATTGGACAGAAGTCAAGGAGGAGTGTATTTAAGTAGGGGAAGATAGTGTGTACAGTTCCATGACCTTGGTAGAACAGCCCTGGAAAGCACATACAGGATAAAATTTCATTGTGATCACTGTCCTCTGTAACAACTTGGATGTTTGCTTGAGATTAAAAAATAGTCACACTTGAATTAATATAAGGTTTTTGGAAAGAATAAAGGTTAAATTTTAAGTTAAATGTGAGTTAAATTACAAAAGAACAGCAGTATTAGAACAGAAAAGGTATGTTGAGTGAATAGAGGGAATAAAGTTGAACAAAGGTCAGGCAGAGTCAGATTATGGAAGGTCTCTGAAAACTGCAGTATGAAATAAAGGCCTATGTCACATTGTACCTTTAAATTCACTTTACCTATCCACAAATTCTATATAGATTAGCTCATAAAAACTAGCCATGAAAAATGGAAAACATATTTGTCAGTCTGTCAACTTCCACCCCGTTTGTTTTCAGCCCACCTGAAATTGCTTTTTGCGGCCATTGCCTTTAGTAACAAATTTCCCCATCCATTTCCATATTCTGAATCAAGTTGTCCTAAATCCCCACATAGAGAGAAATGTGAAACATATAGTTGAGATAATTCTTACCCACTAAAGGTATTTGGGCGGGTAGATGACATAAGAAGAGAAATAAGTAAGAGGGAGGATTGAGCTGAGAGTTTGGAATCAGGGAAATCAGCTAATATCAGCAATAAAGCAAAACATTATGTGTTTTTCAGCTTGACTTGTACTGAGTCAATGACAACACAAAGGAAATGGTGAATTTGAAAGATATTTGAGTAAATTACTTAGAGTTTGGATTCCAGTATTCAGCTTTCTACTCTCTTACCTGCTTTGTCTTTCCCTCCCACATAATTCATAAGTGTTGCTTTTTGCACCAAACATTGCTCAAAAAAAAAAAAAACAGAGAAAAGAATAAAACAGAGGAAAACACCCAAGGAAGAATAGCTGTTCACACAAATTCAACCATTTCATTTTCACATAGGCCTTCATTCTTTCTGAAATATATATACTCATAAGAAACTACCTTCTACTTTAGTCTCATTTTAAAATTCCACACCAGTATTTTGGATCTGTCATTAAGTGGAAATTCCATTTAATTCACCATCCAAAAGGGAATACCTAGGCTTCTTATTGGGGACTGACTACATGTGCTCTAGGGCATACAGTGCATTCCTATGTTAGCCAAGTGAGAGTTTACATTATTCTAATTATACAAGTTCCAAAACTAAGTAATGAGAACACCTATTTAATAGGAATAATATTTACCTTCAGTTTAGATTTTTCCATGTTTTATTTTGTGTGGGTCTGTGACTCTGACATTAATGGTGTGATAAACTTATGTGTATATATATTTAAAGTGTAAGAAAGCTTAGAAATAACATATCCACCTGCTTTTTGCCAGTGCTAAAGAACTGACTTCTTATAAAGTGGGCCAACCCTCAGCTTAACAACTCTTTCTTTCTCATAAATAGAACCCGGGATGACTTCTCCCATTAAAGAAGAAAGTGATGCAGCTGACAATACTTTTTAAATTTCAGAAAATGAGGCTCCAAATGACTGTAGTACAGATATAGAACCTTCATTTGCTGATTCTAATGTCTCAGGTGGAAAGCAACCCAGTAGACAGGGAGCTTGACCCACCAACCTCTCAGAATGCTGTTCCTCACACAGCAGAAAACAATGAACCTGAAGTAGAGAAGACCCAAAAAGATGCTCCAGAAGAAGATTTAAAAGAAGGAGAGTCCCTTCTAATTCAGATCGCCAAGCCTAGGAAACTGATCTTTCTCATGTCAGGATTAGGGAGAATTACCTTTCTGTGTATCCCACTAGTAAAAAATAATAAAAACAATCCCTTGGCTAATAAAGCAAAATTCTCCTCAAGAAAAGTGGAGATGAAAACAAGTGATTTCTGTCAAAGCACCAGAAATCACAATATTCCTCTGCAACTGCCAAGTTCAAAAAGAATCCCTTTCCTTAACAGTGATGACATATGGAGAGTGATTCTCCATCTGCTGTGTGCAAGATATTTCTCACAGGCTGCAGGTCATCAAAATGCCTCATATGTAAGGCAAAAATTTATAGCATTTCTTTCTCATTCAAATATTGCCACCCATGGGGAGAGAGCCATAACATTTGCAAGATCTTTAAGGCTGTATAACTACTATCCCCTCTGTGAGAGAATGACATGAGGAAAATCTTGCAAATCAGCTGATACTGAAAGGAAGGATAGATTCCAGATTATTGTAAGGCCTGTGTTCCGTATCCCATGGGGCCAAAATCAAGATGGTCTTAATAGCAAAGCTTTTGAAGAACATTTGAGATATCACCATAACCTGAGAGTTATGATCATAAACACTGGTACTGGTTGGAAAAAACTATGTCCCATCTGCAGGAATAGTTTCAACAGTTCTGTTGAATTCAGACAGCATTCCTGCAACTCTCCTGAGAATTAAGTTCATTGGGGTGAATTCATTTTAAAATTTAGCTTTTAAAAATCCATAATTCGACTACCAAATTGACACAAAATTGCATGAACATGATTGTTAGTAGTGTGAAATAGAGTTGCAGAAAGAAACATAAAATAATAGTATACATCAGAAACACCTTTGAGAAGAGAGGAAAAACTCATAAGGAAACCTTTGTTTATACTGTGCTATTATAGAGAGATCTTTAGAATATCAGATCCTTGATCTGTATTGAGTCAGAAATTGAACTAAGAAAAATTTTTCACTTTCTAAACATCCATTCCGCAGATAGAAATGTTTTTAATGTTATCAAATTCCAAGTCAGAACCCTGACAGTGATACTAAACATATCCTTCCAGGTGTTTCTAGAGGCTCTGTTAAATTTAATATCTGAGTGTTCATAAATTTAATAAAATTCATTTTAAAGCATTGAAAGTTTCATTGTATGTTTACAACTAGATAAAAATTCCTGTGTCTAAAAATTTAAGTAATACAAATATTCTATGTTGAGATAATAATTTTGATTTTTCAAAATAAAAATAAAACATAAAATAATGTGATAGAAGTGAAATAATTTGGAATAGAAGTGGACAAATATTAAAGTGGTAGCAATTCTAATCACTGTTTTCTTGTAAAGCTTCTTCAACATTGTCTATCATCACCACACAAATTTTACATTCCCCCATACATATATGCACAGATGCCCACACATATTTATGGAGTTTCTTATCTTGTTACTTGCAGCTCAAACTTTTGTACTTCTTTCCCTTGATATTCTTAAGTGTTAAAGATGAATTCCATAAGTATACCTCTGAGTCAACTCATATCTACTGGTTACCCATTGAGTGTGAAGCGCTATGCTAGAATCATTGCATGTTAGTTAAACTTCACAATAATCTTACATACATGTATTTTTATGTTAAAATTAAATTCATAGGAACAGATTCCAGAAAAATGAGTAATTTTCCCAGTCACACATTTAGTAAATACATACTGTTATCATATAATAAGGTAATATACTGGAATTTATGTAAATGGGAGTTTTGCTGCCTATTATGCCTTATTTAATAACTATGTATGTCTGAAATAGCATAAAATTAATTTAATCCATAGACATACTTTCATACAGAAATTCTAAAATCTCATGGAGCAGAGGATACTGAGGCTACATCTAAGACAGTTTGTATTTGTTCATCTGGAGGTAAACTTGCTGTTTCCAGGTGCAATTATTCAGTGTCAGCAGTAAATCAGAGTGAACAAATAAACTTATTAAGACAACTCAGACAACTAAATAAAATGTTTCTCCATTCTTAAAAGTACATGCTATTTGAATTTTTCTCATTAAAGTAAATGAAATATGAAATAGTTTTATAAATACATTGTGTCATCAGGTAGATGTCAATAAAAATACAAAAAAAATTTGCTCATTTTCCCTGAGAACAAAATAAAATAGGAATTTTATTAATAAGTAGGTTATCACTGTAATAGGACCATACATAGAATACACATTTTAGCTGGCAAACCTCCACAAAATTTGAAAACATGATTTAAATGCAGAACAACGTGGTGAACTGGATATAAGTCACATTTTTGTCATAAGTACAGTTATCTATTAAACTGAAATTTTAAAAATGACAAATGAGAATCAGAATTAAGTTAGAATAGTGAAAGAAGAATCTAAAAGAATCCTTTTCTAGCATTCCATTTGAAATATATTCTAAATTTCTGTATAGAGGGAAGGCAAACTTTTACTTGAAAAAAGATTGATGAGTAATGCAGTTCAATGTTTAAAAAGATTTTGTTTTCCATAATTAAAAATTTACAAACAACACTGCAGGCATACTCTCTTTTTCTTAAAGGTTCAGGAGCAAACATACGTTTTTCATTCCTTCATTATCATATTAGTAATTTTTAGAATTACTTCACAGAACATTATATTTTAAAATATAGGTATAGGATAATACTTTTACTTCATGTATTCAAGTAACTAACATCTATAATAATAAATTACATTAACATCACCAAGACTGGCATATTATATACTCAACAGAGTGAAATACATGTTCAAGACAAATAATTTTCTAGAACCCTGAAGATGGCAGCCTTTTACCATTTTAAGGTTCTAAACTTTTGACATTAAAATTTAAGACTATATTCTAATATTTTATTTTAAGAGTGTACCTTACAACAAACTTTTTGTCTCATATTGGTTATTTGCCATTAATGTGTTGGATATATTTTTGTAAGTTATGTTTTAGACATAATCTAAACAATTCCAGGTTTTGGAAAAAATCAAATTGCATCCCACGTTTGGTAACAATTTTATTCTAATTCATGCAAGAGACTTTAAAAGTTAAACTGAAGGCATGAAAAAAATATTCCAGGGAATCTCCTAAAATTACAACAAAAGTGAATTATCAAATGATCCTTGATTTTATTCACACTTTCAAGGGCATATATAGTGTCCAGTATCATTTGTTTTACATACAAATAATCTGACATGACATTTTAATCTATAGAAATAAAGCAGTTGAGAGTATAGTTTCCCCCGATATCTGACTTTGAACTTGTTCTCGCATCAGAATTTAAAGATGAAAGCCCCCAGACTGAATTTATATACCAAAAATCCAGCACTGAAGAGTCATTCATATTCAATGAAACAGATTTCAATTCTAAGCAGACTTTTATTATTTAACTCTTATGTATGAAATATGTCATATATTAAACTGTAGTCTGGTATTATTTGCTCAGTTGTCAATAGGAAAGAAAAATTATTTAATCAAATCCTTATATTGATATCAGCTTACAAATTTTATTATAAAGTTTGACTATTATCATGCTAAAAATTGATCTTGAACAATTTTATAAAGTTTAGTTTTTTAAAAAAAGAAAATCTTGGGTTAAAAGTATTTATAATTTATACTATTTAGTAGCCAGCTAAGAAAAAGAGAGTAGTTATTTTACAATAAAATAATGATTAGAATTATCTATAAATGTGGTAATGGATCATTTACTGTTCTTGTTCTTATTATATTGTAATTATCTGGATAAAGAAGAAAAAAGGACACATTAGCCTGTGATTTAAATGCATAAATTTCAAACTTTTTAATCATTATAGCTTATGAGAGTTAATGGGTGTGTTTTTAAAGAGAAAATTTTCCCTGTTTCTATGTCTTGTGAAGAGGCACTGACAGCTTTTGTTCATAGATTTTCACGGATGTTTGTATAGCAAACAACCTTGAAAGCTAGATATAGTATCTCCCTTCACAGCAGAGGATAGATTAAATTTCTTTCCTAACCAGGATAATAAATATAATGTCTCCTTCAAAGGTTAAAGTTAGGCAATTTTGAAAGTAGCTCTCTTATAAGGAAGGTTAGGAGTTTCTCAAACTCAAGGGCCCTCACTTATGTCACGAACTCACTGTATGCACAGTATCTACCTGTACCACTTTGCATCACTGTTCTGTGAGTGAGGTTGGGGTTAGAGGAAAACAGTGTAATTGTAAAGCTCAGCTGTGCACTCTTCCATGGGTAATAAAGTATTTTGTCTCTGATCCTGGAGTCTCATGTGTTTTTTCAGCATCTGTGAAACTATGGTTAGCTAACTTCATAGCTTTAAAGCAGGGTAAAATCTCAAACTCTTCACAGTTCTTGATATTCGAAAGAAAACTGTGTGAATAAAATACTTGTTAACCAAATTCTGTTATTTTTAACGAAATGACACCTTCTAGCCCTTCAACAGACTCAAAGCACAACATCGTTCAGAGCTTAACATGGTTAACTGAGATAAAGTATTTGTATGAATGTGTGAGTGCACATAGCTTAATGAAAGAAGAATTGTGGCAATTTAGGATTTTATCATTCTAATCTTTACCAATCACTTCTATGAATGGAAGAAGATATGTATCTTACTGCTTCTGAATCTCTGTTTATAGAATATAAATATGATTTAACCAACACACTAAATTGAGTATTAGAATACTTTCTCTTCATTTAGATATTCTGATAACTATACCCACTCCCTCTTGGTAAAATCTAGAGTCATCTGGCAGTCAAAATAAATAACAACAACAAAGCAAGGAAGAGATTTGTATTATTTGAGAAACACTAGACTACTTATTAATGGATAGAGAGTAGGAAAAATCAGAAGAACTTGGTTAATGTTAAAGTTTCAAAAATTATGTTAATATCTTTCACATTGCATGGTATTTTAGATCTTTACTAAGCCTTGTGCAGTATATCTTTTTAGAAAGTTATTCATGATGTTTTACGGTAACCAATATTTATTTTCAATAAAGATGGTATAATTTAAGATATTGTTCCATAAATAACATATAGCACATGCAATGTTTGTAAATGTGAAACTATTGTACTAACAACATTTTTTAATCATTTCCCTTAAGAAGTGATTATATCAACATACAGCATGGAGTAACAATAACAAATACACACTGTTAATATATTTTTATATAGAAATAGAGTAGTTATGATTTTTAACAATTCATACAATCTAGTCTTTTTTATATACAGCTATCCATGAAAATGTGACATCAATCATTTATCCAAATAGATATATATTTGAAAAACAGATATATATTTCGAAACATATATATGGTTTATATGTATATATGGTATGTATAATATATATATATATATATCTCAAAGGAAAGAGAGAATTCAAAATACAGATTTGTTTTCTTTTAGTCTCTGCAAGAGCAGATGACATCTAAGAAGGTATAAAGAAATTTCCAGCAAATCTGGAAAATAAAAATTGGACATGTTTTTGTATGTGGATGCTATGGTATATTACTCAGTATGTAGCTCAGATATATCTCTTGAGGACTGAGACACTCATTCCCCCAACATCAAGGATTGTTTCCTGCTAGCCACTCACAGTGGAGTCCCTCCCTAGTAATTGCCCTCAACCAAGGGAGCTGGCTCTTGTAAGGTTACACTCCCTTCACGGTGCCAGCCCATATCCACTTACTGGCCAATGAGATGATGCAAAAACTTGGCCCCTTTGTCTCATTTCAGGAGATCTCTGAAGTCTTATCCTAGCTCCAGGGTTCCCCTGAAAATGTCTAATGTTTTCCTTTAGGAAACTGCTGCACATTTAAACACTACCTCTAAGTAATCTTGCTTCCCTCACTTTCTCATAGGTAGTGTCAGTGGTATCCCATTCCAACCCCTGCAAAACAAAACAAAACAAACAAAAACAAAAATAAACTCTCCTAAACAAAAATCTCTATCTAAGAGTCTTTATCCTAGTGAAGCTGTAAGACAGTTTGGAAGAAGGGAAGTAGGCAAGAACAATGAACAGAAACGGAAAGAACTGATATTACCTAATGTCAAAATCATTAACTTGAATGTGATTCAGAGGCATAGACAGGTGTCTAATAAGAGCAAACCATCTGGGAAATCTGATGCATAAATCAGAAGAGGGAAAGTGATAATCACTAACTTTAAAGTCATAGCTACAAGGTAAAATAATGTTTTAAAGATTATAACAGATTGTTCTAGATGTCCTTAAAGAGTATGACAGAATGAGCACTTTGTTCTTATTTGTGCCTGAAGTACTTTCTGCAAACTTAGAACACAGTTAGGAAATCACAGACCACATATTTGGATAAATATTAAACAACAGCACATATTTTCCAAGTGTACTACATTAAAACAAATTGAATATTAATAAAAGTATATCAGATTCATTTTTTATTCACTTGAAAGGTAAAACAACAAAAGGTTCTCTCTCATATAATCCTCCTCCCACAAATTCCCATTCTCTACATTTCTCACCCATATTTGTCTTTAAATTTACACTAACGATTCATCTAGCAATTCAAAATTTATGAGTAATACTATTTATTTTCTTCTCACTCATATTCCTTTCTTATTTATGTTCTCTCTTTTCCTGAAAAGGGGATACAAGTAAAGGAACTCCTGAAAATCCTTTAATTTTGTTGGGATAGGGAAGCTACAAATTGAAGATTCAATTTCCTCATCATATCTATGCAATCTTAATATGTTTAATTATCAAATATAAAATCTAGAAGAAAAACAAACTTTAATGAATTTCTGCTATGTACATAACACCATTCGGAACAATAATAACACTGTTTGCCACATTTCAGTTAATTGTATTACCCACCAAAAGATGTTTTCCATATCCAAGTAACATTTGTATTATTTACACAATAGTTTTATTCATAAATTTTCTGTTTAAATTAATTTACAATGGACATGCATGAATAGGAAAAAAAGATTATAACCCATGGTGAGCATTTAGTAATGTATATAATTGTTGAATCACTATGCAGTACATCTGAAACCAATATAGTATTGTATATTAATGACTTCTCAATTAAGAACAATATATATAATTCTTTTTAAATTAAAAAATATGTATGAATGTAAGATACTGAAATGGCCTCAGAAGAAAAGGCTGCACTCAAAGTTGGAGAGTAGTGAGTAGCAACTTCCAGGATGGCAAGGTCTTGATATGCTGATCTCAGTTTCCAGGGACTAAGAGCAACAGTAGGCAGGGAAAAGATAAAAACATTGAGGTTTTGATGGATCTATAATTTTCAATAAATTATAGGGGATAAAAGGGATTCCAGTCTGAGGAAAAATTTTGACCAAGGAAATATGAAAAAATAGAAAGTAGGAGATCAAATATCTGAAATTGATAGATTCATATAATGGTGTTATAGAGATAAATTTCAATTAAGATGAGGCTAAAACTAAAAGAAATGTTATAGGTTGTTAAAATGGGAGGACCTAAGAAGAGATGTATGAGTTGGGGTTGATAGATGGAGAGTTTTTAAGAGGTGTAGATCTGTTCAGAAAGATAAGGTCCTACTTAAGGAAGAGTTTGGACTGTAGGAGGAATGTAGTGTGAGAATTAAGCTCTAGAATGAAGTAGGAAGAGGGTTAAAAGAAGGAAGTTTAAAGGGATATAACAATATAAAAACAGAGGGATGCACTGGACTTTAAAAAATGGCATTCAGGAATTGGTGAGAGTTAGAAGAGGGAGATTAATATGGAGGTTCTAGATATTGGAAGATGAGGAAGATAGAAACTTGGAGGAACTTCTGATAATTGAGGTGGGGGGATACCAAAATAGGTGGCAGACAGATGGAGAAACAATCTCAGGAGTGGCAGAAAGAAGACAATTTTAAGAGGTCAGGTCCCTTATCAGGCTTCATAGATTGCCTTACTTAAAATGAACAGTGAATATAGCAGTGTTGGCCAGCATTCAGTAAGTAGAGTTCATGTTAGTGTGCCACTTTAGTAATCTGATGTTCCAACAGAGGTATTGGTACCACACAGAGGAAAGCAACACCTATTAACTGAGAATATATAAGAGGTATCTGTGGATTTGATGCATTTACAAGGTAGTGGGGAAGATAAAACTTGCATATATCAAACAGAGGACCTTAAATACTAAAATATGTTTCAAGAGTAGTTCAGAAAAAAATAAGCAAGATAAATGAAGTAATGAGATATAAGTTTATAAACAAGATAGTAATGAACCTTAAAATGTAAACAAGGTAGACCTATGAAGAGGCAGGAAAAATGTTCATATAATGTGAGTGTAGTTCAAAACATGAAGAACAAAAATGACATGCTCACATGTCAAACTTTTTGAGAAAATACATTGGGTGGTAGATAGGCAGTAAATATCTTTCTGGTAGACATCTATAATTTCTTCTTGCAGTGCTAACATTCAATAAAATAACTTTAGATATATGGTATAAATACATCTGTGGAAAGTCCTAGAAGCCACATATAAATTGTAGGACTTGATATGGTGGGGAAAGGGAATACTTATACAGTGTTCGGGTGATATGGCATCAGAACTGTCCTTAGATGTCAATATCTGCAGTATGAATTGTAGGATGGAAGAGAATAGAGAATAAATGAGTACAAAGTTTAATTGATAAGTCGTTACAGTTATACAAGTATGGGGTGGAGTGGTAGCATTGGGAACAGAAATTTACAAATAATCCAATAAATGTGACTAAAGACAAAAATACCAAGCATTGGTGAGTGGTACTGAAAAATGCTAACCTAAAAAGTAGTAAGAATCAAATACTATACCTTTGTTCCTGCTTCTGGGAGCCATAAAAATATAGTCTATTAGACTCAAATAAAGTTAATGGAAATGAGTGCTAGTTTGTTAAGGTGAGGATTTGATTCTAGATATTGGCTAAGGTTATAATTTATTACTAAACTGAAGATGATCTAGCTGTAGTTAAAAATAAAGGTCAGGTGTCAAGTAAATATATACGTATATATATTTGGAAATCTATGCAGAAATGGGGATGAAGTCATGTAAATATATTAATTATTAAAGTTATTAATTATTAAAGTAATGAATTAGAGAAAACATAATTTTTAGGATTAAGTTCTGGGAAACAAGGGTTCTTAAAAGTGTGAAGGAAAATAAAACCAGAGAAAAACGGAAGATCAAGTAGAATTGTAAACGTAGAACAAGAAATCCAGTGTCCTAAAAGTTAAGACAAGAAAAAACTTTAATTACAGAGTTATGAAGTTAAACAAAAATCAATACAAACAAAGTCACTCTTTTCAGAATGGTGTCATGAAGAATTCTGCTGGTCCTATCTCCAAAAGAACAATTATAACTAATGAAAATAACTAAACCATAAAAACAACCTAAGGTCTCTTGAAATTACCTTAAAGTTATGCAGAAAATAAATGTTTATTCAGGAAAATATACTAAATATCAGTAAGAACAGGAAACATATGTGACACTTGAGCCAATACCCACAGCGTCACTGCCTCTCCTGAAATTCATCATGACAGAAGCTCCACTATAGTTAGATGTGGCTAAAATATGGAGCTCTCTCTTCCCCCACTTCTAGTTATTACCTACTGTCTCTGTCATGAAAAGGCAGGCCATCAATATTTCTCAACCTCCTCAGCCCCATGCTGCAAATTCCTGGCAAGTTCAGCCCAGAGGTGTGTGTCCTTTCCTCCACCAGCTCCTGCTCTGAAAGCAAAGGCTGTATCACAAATGCAACAGGTCAAGAAAACTGAAGTCTTTATTACCCTTCCTCTATCTTGCTTGTAAGGAAGATGTTCAATTATGGAAGAAACAAAGAAGATAAGAGGCCACCTTCCAAGGCAGGTACTCCGCTTGTAAATCAGGAGTATTAATCAGAGATAAGTTTGCCATGGTATCACCTTCACTTCTGGAGCAGTGGCACAGAAATGTTCCCAAGGAATGAGAAAAGTGGGTCATAAGAATAAAGAGGTCTAAAACTCTCTCAAAGAAAACTGACTTTACTTGGAACTTATTATGGGGCAGTTCAATCCTAGAGGTGCTCTAGAAAAGAATGGAGATTTTTTTGTGGTAGTTACTTAAGAGGAAACTAGTACCTCCATGAGAACAGCAAGAAAAAGCATAGTCCAGCAGGTTTAACAACAATAACCAGGAAAGAGGTGTTAAAAAGAGCACTCCTAGGGTCAGGACAACCTTCAAAGACTGCCCTCAAAATATTCCCAAGAAAGACACTTCAATTTAATATGATGAAGATGTGGTACAATTTATGCCAAAGCACATTGTTAAAGGAAAGAAAGTAATCATCCTGAAGTTAGTGTAGTCTAATAACTTGGTGAGATATAAAATGAAGCAGAGATCAGGGAAAGAGACAATAGAAAAGATCCCTGATGAAACCAATGTCAGCCTAGAATGAATTTGCTCATGTCCAAGGTTGAGTTCTAAGAGAAGATATATCAGGGTTTGTATGATGTGGGGGAAGCTGACTTCACTAAAATTTCCCAAGACACTAGAGGTGTCCAAGTCACTGAACAAATAAATAGCAATAAAATCACCAGAAAGATTATCAGTATATAGACCAATAGGTTACCAGAATTTCCAGTTTTAAAGAAAAAATTACAAGACTTTCACATAAATACAGGAAAAAGAAACTTCCCATGAGAAAAACTATTGGCCAGACTTAAAAATTATTTCAAAGTAGCATTATAAATATGTTCAAAGAACTATAGGAAAGCATGCTTAAAGAATAATAGTACAATGATGATATTTCACTGAATAGAAGCCATCAATAAAAATACATAATTTTTTAAAGAGAAATTCTGGAATTTAAAAGTACATAAAATTATAACTAATAATTCACTAAAGGGGTTTAAAAGTAGATTTGAGCTGGTAGAGGAAAGAATCAGTGAACTTGAAGATGGACCAAAGGAGACTGTGAAATATGAAGAATAGGAAATAAAAGAATGAAGAAAAATGAAAAGAAAATCAGAGAAATGTGGGCCACTCTTAGATGAGAAACTATGCAAAGTAAGAGTACTAGAAACACTAAAGTGATAGAAACATAAAAAATATTAAAAGAAATAATGGCTGAATACTTGCTACACTTGATAAAAATCATTAATGTACATATCTAAGGAACACAACATCGTGCTCCTGGAAGTCCAATAAAATTAAAGAGATCTACACAAAGACATACCAAAACAAAAATGTTGAATGCCAAAGAAAAAGAGAAATGTAAGAAGCAGCAAGAGAAAAATAACACATGAAAGGGAATTCAAATAAAACCAACTATTGACTTTTCAGCAAAAATACTGGAGGTCAGGAGACCGTGGGATGAGATTTTCAGTGCTGAAAAAAGAAGACTGTCAAATGAAATCATGAAAAAAATATAGATTCCTGCTTTCACCACTTCTATTCAGCATAGTTTTGGAAGCCCTCCCTTCTGCAACCAATCCAAAATAAATAAATAAAAGGCATCCAAACAGGAAAGGAAGAAGTAAAATTATCTATTGAGAGATAACATAATATTATGTATAGAAAATCTTGAGGTTTCTATACAAACACTCAAAAAAATGCACTAGAGATAATAATTTTAGTGCAGTTGTAAGATATAAAATCAACACCTTTGTGTTTCAAGACACTAAGAATCAGTGATCTGAAAAGGAAATTAAGAAAAAATTCCATTTATAATAGCATCAAAAATAACAAAATACTTAGGAATAAACTTAAATTTACAGAAGATTAATACATGAAATATGATAAATCATTGAATGCAACTAAAGAGGATATATATAAATGGAAAGACAACTTATGTTTAAGGACTGCAAAATTTAATATTGTTAAAAATTAAATACTGTCCAAAGCAATCTACAGATTAAATTCAATCCCTATCAAAATCACAATGGTATTATCTGGAGAAATAGAAAATATCCTGAGTCACAAAGTATTAGAGCTAATAATTTTAGTGCAGTTGCAAGATACAAAGTCAACACCTAATAATTGGTTGTGTTTCAAGACACTAAGAATCACTGATCTGAATAGGAAATTCAAATACTAAAAATATTTTCAAGGATGTATAATAGACAAAGAAATCTTGAAAAAAACAAAGTTGGAGCTCTCACAACTTAAAAATTAAAATTTCAAAGCCTAATGCAAAGCTACTATAATCAAAACTGTGAGGTACTGGAATAAAAACAGATATGTACTAATGCAATAGAATAGAGAATATAAACCCACACAATTATGATAAAGAAACTTTCAATAACAGTGCCAAGACCAGTAGGGAAAGGACAGTCTTTTCAACAAATGGTGCTGGATAAACTATATATCCATGCGCAAAAAACAAATGAAGATAGAATATTATATTACACCACATGCCAAATTAACTAAAAATGGATTGAAAGTGGATCTGTGAAAAGATGTCAGAATGTGAAAAGATGTCAGAATAGGATGGCAAGGTGAAAACCTCCCCCCAACAGACATCAAGGAAACAACTACAGCAAAGACAACTAACAGTATAAACAACCTGAACACTTCAGTACAGACCACCTACACCTGGTAAAGAAGACCACACTGAGAAGGAAAATGTGGTAGAGTCATAACTGAGGGAGGGCCCTGCCTTTCTGCCTGTCTAGCAGCGGCTGATCACTGTCAGTAGAGGCTGACATATCACCTCTGCATGCCCTTTTTTTTATATGAGGTGCTTCTGCTACGATTCATTGTGTGTAGGGCTGTCCTTTGCCTGCTGGTTACCAATAATACCAAACAGCACAGGTGGGGCAGGTACACAGGGAAGTTCTGTTGCCTGGATGAGCTTCTAGCAGGGAGCTGGAGAGTTTAGAGGGGAATAGAGTGGGGAAGGGGTACACACTCAGGCATCTGCCATACCTGGCCCAGGAGATCTGCTCTGGGAACACAAGTCCATATTGCTTTGGGCTTTGGTGATTAATGGAGATGTACACCAGGAAGAGTTGGAGCACTCTAGGGGGCCAAGACTCCTGTCATTTGTGGAGGACAAACAAGCTTTGTTGGTCCTGCTGAGACCCAATACAGAGGAAACAGTTTTAAAGATTTACTAGCAGTAGAAAATGTGCCAGAGGGGTGGAGGTGGGGGGGACCTCTCACTTGAGGAGACAGGGCAGGTTGATTATGCTTTTCCAGAACTCCTTCAGGCCAATGGCTCAAGTGCTTGCAGGACCAGCTCCAAATGCTCCATCTTTGTGACAGCACTTCTCAGCACACACACTCTTCCCAGACTGCTTGGTTCAGCAAAGGTCCAACTTTGCTGCCTGGCAGGTGGAGGGAGGACATTTTCAAAGTTTTCCCAACCCTCCTTTATCCTAATTAGTTGGGCGTCTTCAGGAGCCAGCTATAAACTCTCCAGCTTCCTGCTAGAAACTCATCCAAGCAACAGCAATCCCTGTGTGCCTGCCCCACCTGTAATGTTTGGTATTGATAACCAGCAGGAAGAGGACAGCCCTGCACACAATGAATCCTAGCAGAAGCACCTCATATCAAAAAAAGGGCATGCAGAGGTGATATGTCAGCCTCTACTGACAGTGATCAGCCACTGCTAGACAGGCAGAATGGCAGGCCCCACCCACAGCCTCCTAACAGCAACTATGGCTTATCTGGAAAAGAGAACCAGGCAATGGTGAGCAAAGAGTCTTGAACTTCTGCTCACCACAGGACGCACACTTCATAAAGCTACTACTTTCTAGACCAGGAGGCATAGCTGATTTACATAATACAAGGGAAGAAACAGAATCCCAGACAAAATGTGGAATCAGGTGAATATGTTTCAAACAAAAGAACAACATAAGATACCAGAGAAAAGGCTAAATGAAACAGAGATTTGCAATCTTCTTCATACAGATTTCAAAGTATCAGTCATAAGGATGCTAACCAAACTGGAGAAAATAATTTATCTTAGTGAGAACTACAAAAGAGATATAAAAATATGAAAAATATCCACTCACACCTGAAGAATACAGTAACTAAAATGGAAAATACAATGAAGAGAACCAGTAGTAGACTGCTAGAAGTAGAGGTAAGAATCATGGTGATGGAAGATATAGAACAGGAAAGTAAACAAGCTAAAGAAAAGAGAGAAAAAAGAATTTCTAAAAATAAAAAGATGCTAAGAGAGCTGTGTGACAACTCTAAACAAAACAATATTTGTATACAAGTCCCAGAAGGAGGAGAGAGAGAAATGGGTAGAAAGCCTCTTTGAAGAAATAATTGCTAAAAACTACCCCAATCTGGGGAAAGGAACAGACATCCTGATTCTGGAAGATCAGAGAATCCCTAACAAGATGAACTCAAGGAAGACAACATTGAGACATACAGTAATTAAAATGTCAAAGATTAAAGATCAAGAGAATCTTAAAAGCAACAAGAGACAGGCACAGTTACCTATGATGGAAACGCCATAAGGCTATCAGCAGATTTCTCAGCTGAAACTTTACAGACCAGAAGGGAGTAACAGGAAATATTCAAATCATTGAACCAGAAGAACCTTCAACCAAGAATTCTCTACCCAGCAAGGTTATCCCTCAGAACTAAAGGAGAGATTAAAAGTTGCCCAGACAAAATGAGGGTTAAAAGAATTCACCACTAAACTGGCCATACAGAATATGTTAAAGGAATATTTTTAGATTGAAATGTTCTTAATTCTAAATATTTTAGATCAATTAAAATAAAGCTACAGTAAGGTAGTAAATTAATTAGTTACTAAGCAAATATGAAGTTCAAAAAACAAAAATGGTAAAATTAACTATACATAAAATTAGTCAAGGAATACACAAAAGATGTAGATTATATCACATACAGAGGGTGGAAGAGAAAGAAGAAAAAGGTAGTACTTTTAGAATGTATTGAAATTGAGCAAACATCAACTTAATACAGATTTATACATATTTTGGAAACTATGAACGTTATGGCAACCACAAACATAAAGCATACAATAAACACCACAAAATGCTATGGTCTCTTTTTTTCTTACATATATATGTATAACAATAGCAATATTATATGCAGAGGTAATAGTAGTATAACTCCATTTGGGATTCTGGACCTGATTACAACATGTGTATGTGGGAGGGAGCATTCCCACATATACTAACACCAAGCAATTCTAGAACACCAGCAGGGTGTCTGAGAACTCACCTCAATTCTGATGCTATCTGCCCAGAGACAGCACTAGATTCCCCACATTAAGGGCTCTGTTATACAAGACTGCCCTCCATCCCCGATTCTAGATGCTAGTTACAACCTTCAGGCAGTTCTCTGTGTTTCTGATCTATCAGCTACAGATTGGAGGTTCCTACAACCTCCCTGTTAGGTTTGATTAATTTGCTAGAGCAGCACACAGAACTCAGGGAAACATGTTTAGCAGTTTAATAAAAGATACCATAAAGGACCAAAGTTAACAGCCAGATGAAAAGAGACATAGGGCAAGGTCTCAAATAAATGAGCATCTATGCTAATGGAGTTTGGGGCCTGACTTGGTGGCACATGGAGGTGTTCTGGTCCCCAAACTGAAAAGCAGGATCCAACTGAGCAGAGCAGAGCAAGAGAAAGTATAGAGAGCAGAGAGAGAGACAAAAAGCTCTTTTCAGGGGTTTTTGTGAGGGCTTCATTGCATAGTCACAATTGACTAAATTACTGGCCATTGGCTGATTCAACCTCCAGCCTCCACCTTGGGTGGGGGTCAAAAAGTCTTTCATTAACAGACATTAAAAGACAAAACACTTTTAAGATTCTGCAGTGTTTTCAGGAACTGTGGATGAAGACCAAATATACCTAGGAAATATATATTTCGTCATATGAATGACCAAATATGTATTTCTTATAACTTATTATATCACAGTCCACCCCTGGTCTTCAAACACAGATTGATTATAGCAAAATAATTATACTTATTACAGCACTTGCATATGGTATAGCATATATACAACAGAACAATAGTACTAATGCAGATGGGCTTAACATTTTCAGAAGCCAGTAAGGGGTGGGGACAGATTTAAAGAGACAACTCATTTGTCCTATAAATTCTTATGACCACAGTTTCTCCTAGAGCAATTGAACTCTGTCTTGCAGAGTTGCTCGACTCTGTCAAGTTCCAAAAGCAGAGGTAGTCATTGCCTACATGCAGCTTCACCCTTCTGGGCATATGGTATGCTTTTGCAAGAGATACTATTCTCTTGCTCTGAGCATCTCTTGAGGCATTAACCATATATTGTATTTCCTCCATTGCATCACTCACTTATTCATCCCTTTACTCTCAACTATAATGTCTCTTTTTCTCTGTCATTTATCTTTACCAAGACTTTCCTCATTGTGGAAAGGGACATTAGGTTCAGCTACTGTGCTGGTCTAGATTGCTGGCAGCAATATTAGTCTAGCAAGGGCCTCCCTCTCAGTCCACTCCCACTCATGTAAGGTAGGGTTACACAGGTACAGAACTAGTGGGCTGTCTCAGCAACTAGGCAGCACAGATGTGCTCATTTACAGCCCCAACTTGGCCTGATGGGGTGAAGGCATAATCCACCTCATCAGGCCCTTAGGAATTCTGACATAAATATTTAAGGGTAAGGTTACTGTTTCTTGCTTAGTAATCTTCCCTGTTTCTGGCACTCACAGATGCAGTCCTGGTCCTGGGACCACTGCATTGTGTAGGAAAAAAGAAAATTGCAGTTATGTGGGGAAGAGCTGTATAATCACACCAGAATCCTCCCCAACCCCTTCTTCTCTAGATCTTCTAGAAGAGTGGAGGGATCTATCTAGTGGACACTCTCCCTTAGCTCTCCTCATGTTAAGCGTGGGCACACACTCTTGAAGGCATGTAGCCAGCCCTTCATCCCTTTATCTCCTCCCATTTTAGAGAGCAAATGTTTCATCTGCCCATTCCAATTTTTTATTGAACTATTGCTCTGAGGATGATATGCAACAAGGTATGTCTATCTGATGTGATGTCTCTTGTCCCACTTTGGACACCATGGGCTGTGAAGTGTGTCTCTTGGTCTGAAGAGATGTAACTTAGTGGTAAATTGGTACAGTATCTTCAGTTCCAACTCTTTAATGGTATTTTGAGCATTTGCACTTACCAGAGAGTATGTAGAGCCCAGTCTAGAATAAGGGTCTATTTTAGTTAGAACTCATTTATAGCCCCCAGGAGTAGTGGCATTGGTCTAATGTAATCTACATGCTTGTTATGTGTGAGGCCTTCCCCATGGGGAATTTCCTCCATAGCCAGCTGCAGTCTTTGTTTCTCTTGCTGACACACTAGGTCTTGTTGGCATTTTGTACCTCACAGAGTGCAAGAGGACTACATCTAGATTCAGCTCATCTCTGCATTGATGCAGCTCTTCCATGTCTACTCGTTTCATGGACTCAGGTGGCCACCTCAAGGGAATGCACTAACAGGTCTACTTTGTGGTTCCAATCGCCTTGTGATCCTTGAAGGGGGTGCTTATGATGGCCATTGATATGTCTTATTTTAATGCTCTCCTTAAATTTTCAGAGTGATTTTTATGGGGCTGCACCCCACATGGGCATTCTTTTAATAGTACAATTTTTTATTGCCTATTTACTTGACTATACAGCTAGGCTATTGGCTATACAGCCAACAAGTCAGTAAAAATTTAAACACAGGGGCTTTGATCATTGTTAAATTATTTTATCACTGCTAGAAAAACAGCATGCAATTCAGCTCACTAAGCTGATTTGTTCTTACTTTCTTAAACTAGAGTCTTGCCATCTGCTGGTCTTAATGCAGCAGCTTTTTAAACAGGATATTGTCTATTCATCTTGGAACTGCTATCTGTAAACAAAGCAGTTCTTTTCTGTTTATCTGAGAGCTGTTCATAGGACACAGCCCATGTAACAATCAGTTTGGCAACTCATCAGGTAACTCTAATGTCAGTTTTAAATGAAAAGAGGCTACCTGCTCATGGAAATGGTGTGGGCCTCCTTGCATTGCCTTGGCAGCCTGCTCTTGTATGAACTATTTCTGTTTTATTATGGAACTCTTCTGGGCCCTGACTTTTTATGAGTGTTTTTCTGACACCACTCAAAACATTATGGATATCTCAGGTTTCGAAATTATTTTATTTCTTTCAGTCACTAAGGCAGTCTCAATTAATGTCCAATAAAATCCTAATAATTGTCTCTCAAATGGTGTGTACTGGGCAGCAGCATCTGGTAATTTTCTGGTGTAAAATCTCTATGGTCACTGCTGGGAGAAAGCGCTCATGGGCTTTTGCCATAAAATCCAGTTTTCGAGGGTGTGGGTTGCAGACAGTTTCAAAATCATATCTGAGTTGGGTCATAAAGGCCTAAAGGTGCCAAGAACACAATTGCCTTTGGTAAAGCAGACATGGCCTGCTTCTGTTCAGGTCCCCACCCAAATACAGCTTTCTTCCATGTAGTCTTACAGGAGGGAGATAGCACTATTCTCATGTGTGGAATATGTATTATCCAAAATCTAATTAAACTAACTAAACACTGGGCTTCTTGTTTGGTTTTAGGAGTGGTTAGTGACAACAGTTTATTTTTAGTCATATGTGGAATATCTCTGGTGGCTCCTGCCCACATTATTCCTAGGAATTTCACTGATCAATGCTTGGACTTTTGCTAGGTTTATTAACCAGCCCAGGTTGGTTATGTGTGTCACTATCATATTGAAATCAGCTTTAGCCTGCTCTTCTGTTTCTGATATTATCATAATGTCATTAATATCGGGTATTATAACACTCAAGACCTGCATCAAGTTCAAGTGAAGGCAAACTGGGGTTGGCTCTTTTCAGATTGAAATGGAGAAGAAAGCATTTGTAAGGTCAATCACTGAGTACCAGCCTTCTTTAGCCTGCTTTATTTTCTGTATGGTTGAGACCATGTCTGGAACTGCTGAGGCTATGAGCAGTACAACTTTATTTAAGTTTGGATAGTCTACTGTTAGTCTCTATGAGCCATCTGATTTTTTCACAGGCCACACAGGACTATTGTACAACAAATTCATGGGTACTAGCAACAGCACTACAGCTTCTAACATGTCACTAATTAAAGTTGTGATCTCTTTTTGTCCACCAAGTATTCTATGTTGCTTTAAGTTAACCACTTGTGTGGGTGTGGGCAGTTCTAGTGGTTCCCATTTAGCATGCCCAATTAAAAGTGGACTGAGGGTAGGTTTACATGCCTTATGTTTTACAGCTTTAGAGGGAGCAATGTCTAGTTAGACATAATATCCATCCCAATAATACATTCAGATGAAGGAGATGTAACCACTTCACACAAAGTCTGCTCAAGTACCCCAATTTTCATCCAAATCTTCACCTTAATCCCATCAGCTGTTACATCTCCATATCCTCCCAATCTAACTTTAGCCTCTGATAAGACTTTACTAGCGTGTTTTTGAATCACAGTGCATTGGGCTACTCTATTAATGAGTGCTAGGAAAGTTTCTTCCCCTCCCCCTGGTGACTTTACCCATACATTTGCAGATGGCCTCAGGAATATTGCTGGGGGGTGTGGCCAGAAGGCTCTGGCCCTTTTGTCAGTCTGTTTGGTTAACCTGCCTGACCAATGCCTCAGGGGTTTCTTGGCCAGGTTTCTCATTGTAATCTTGGCCTCCAGGCTTTTAAATTCTTCCACACTGGGGTAAATGGAGAAGACTTGTTTTGGCCTCTGTAATGTTGGGGGAACAACAGGGGGTTCCATTGGCCCAAACAGTATCTGATAGTGCTGTATTATCACCTTTGTTTCAATTCCGTCAATGTCTGGTTAATTCATCCCACTCTTCAGTAACCATCTTAAGACTTCACCTCTGTTGAGCCGAGTCTCTTGATTCTCCCAACTGTTTCTCCCAATTTTCTTAAATTATTTTAATACTCTTGGTATCAGTAAGACCCATGTAAGAAAGTTGAGATAATAAATCTAATAAAACTTCTCAAACTGTTGTTCTATTTTGTAGCAGCAAGGTTACATGGGGTGCACACACAATAGAGGTCCCCTTAATCACAGCATTCACCATAACCTGTGTGACAGGAATATTCAGTGGATGAATATCTCAATCATCATAAAGCCAATCCCACATGTCTTGCATGTGAAGCATATAAGCTGCTTTATCTGGGGTGTTCTATTTGGCATTTGTGGGTAAAGTTGCAATATTTCCAGAATCTCTTGCCTGACCTTAGTCCATCTCCATATCAATAGGTGTTTGTAAGGGGCTGGTGGAGAGATGATCACACACCAAGACACAAGAGGATTGGTCTCTCCAACAGAAACAGGAGAGAAAAAGGCAAATGAAAGCCATGGCCAAAGAGAGAGAGAGACAATGGATCTGGGCCTACAAATATAGGATTTTTTTCCCCTTGACTGATTTTGGCCTCATAGGTTCATTTGCCCGGGGCTGGGAACACACTATCCCACTGGAATTATATCTGGCAATAGAAAGTAGGACTTCTGAAACTGAAATTTGTCTTCATGGATGCAATTCTTGGGTGGGATGCCACTAGAGATGGTGGGGAGGTACCCAGAAGCCCCCTTGGGGATAGTAGTGAACCACCTTTGGATGGTGTGGTTTCACCAGGGAACCCCCCAATATCATAGGCTTCCACTTGGGGAGCCCCTATTGGGGAATTGGTCTACCACAAAGTGCCTCCTAGATGAGTGGGCCCCTCCCAAGAATTTTGGAAGGGTGTTGACAGAAGAATATGTGGAACTAACCCTCCATGAGAGAGGGAACTGCTTAGGGGCTCTGAATGGCCATGAGACAACTGGAATTTTGGGGTGCTGTTTCTTGAGATATTGGAAAGGGTTACAACAAGGAGAGAGATGGACTTTGATGTCACTATGATGAGCTGCGTGAAGAACTATGGGATACTCTTAAGAAAGAGAGACAGCTATTGAGAACTGAGATTGTGCTGCTGAAAGACACAGTAGTGTCAAGGAAGGAGGCATCAAGATAATAGGCATTGCAGGAGATCATCAGGGAGGGGAAGGAGGAGGAAGTAACAGTGCCTTCAGCCCTGGAGATGATAGAGGAGACATCAGGGGAGGATAAGGGGGAGTGGCCAAGGGCCGAACTGTTGCTGAGGCCACTGCCTGAGGCACCAGCCCTTCCCATATTAAAGGATGACCTAGTTGTAATTAAGAAAATAAAAACATAACAACCACAGGTTCTTCAGGGGGAGGAGCAGCCCCCTCCCCAGGTTGTGGAGTACACCACATTCCATGACCATACCCAGGAATAGCTGGTAGATTTGAGCATCTGGTTTTGGCAGAAGCTATCAGAACCTATGCTTACATGGCTTTTGCATTGTTGGGATATGGGTGTGGAAAACATATCAGGTTCCAAAATGGGTAAACTGTCTTGCCTGACAACTTACCCCTCCCTCAAGCAGCAGTTGCAAAATGCCCATCACACCCCAGAATCATGCACTTCTGAATTGGCAGACAGCAGCCCTCAGGGAAGTTTGCCCTAATCAGGATGATTTACCATACTTAATCACTAACTGGAAATGTATACAGAGTTGCAGCAGGTGTTACAGGAGTTGGACATGAAAAATATCATCTATAACATGGACACCCCAGGGCCCTGATGAGGAGTTTTCAGTATGGGAATGAAAAACATGGTGCTCCATACAGCTCCCACATCCAGGAAAACTGCATGTTATGCAGATCAGCAAATGACCAAGAGGTGTCTAGAGCATCTCTTTGCAGCGTATGGCCTGTGGCAGGTGATTGAGAGTGTTCAAGACAGCTGCTTTACTGGACATGTGTTACAAGAAATCAATTTCATGAAGGAAACAAGAAACACACACACACGTGGTGGTTAAACTACATGCTTCTAAATGATAAATTGATCAATAAACGAAAAAGGAAATAAAACAATGATTGGAGACAAATGAAAACAGAAACACAAAAGTTCAAAATATGTTGGAAGCCACAAAAGCAGTTCAGAATACCTCAAGAAACAAGAATAATCTCAAATAAACAGTCTAAACTTACAACTAAAGAAAATAGAAAACTAAGAACAAATGAAACTCAAAATTGTTAAAGAGACATAATAAAGAGTAGAGCACAAACAAATAAATAGGGAGTAATAAAACAATAGGAAAATATCAATGAAACCAAGAGCTGGTTTCTTGAGAAGATAAATAATATGGACTAACCCTTGATAGACTTATGAAAAAAAAATACTACACAAATAAAATCAGAAATGAAAATAAAGTTACAACTGATACCACAGACATACAATAAATTATAAGAAAATTCTATGAAAGATATATGCCAATAAACTGGACAACCTGGAAGAAATGGAAAAATTCCTTGTTATGCACAACCTTCCAAGACTGACCCAGGAAGAAATAAAATCTCAACAGACAATTACCAGTAACAAACTGAATTGGTAATCAAAAAACTCCCAATGAACAAATTCTAGGACCTGATGGCTTCAGGGCTGAATTCCACCAAACCTTTAACAAGAGGTAACACCCAACCCATCCTTCTTAAAGTATTCCAAAAAATAAAAGAGGAGGGAATATTTCAAAATACTTCTTTATTCTATCATGTCAGCATCATTCGAATGCTAAAAACCAAAGATAGTACAAAAGAATAAAATTACAGACCAATATCCCTGATGACATAGGTGCAAAAATCCTCAAAAAATATTAACAAACCAAATTCAAGAATACATCAAAAGTATCATCCATAATTACCAAGTGGGATTTATTCCAGGTTTGAAAGGATGGTACAATATTTGTAAATCAATCAATATCATACACCACATTAACAAAAAAAAGAATAAAAACCATATGATCATTTCATAGATGAAAAAGGATTTTACAAAGTTCAACATATATTCATGATAAAAACGCCCCAAATGATAGGTATAAAGGGAATATATCTCAACAAAATAAAGGCCATATATGGGAAACTCACAGCTAACACCATACTCAATAGTGAGAAGCTGAAAGCTTTTTATATAAGATTAGGAAAAAGACAAGGATGCTCACTCTCATCATTTTTATTCATCATAGTATTGGAGGTCCTAGCCATGGCAATCAGAGAGCAGCAAGAGATACAGTCATCCAAATTATTAAGGAAGAAGTAAAACTGTCACTATTTGCAGATGATGATACTATTTATAGAAAACCCTAAAGACTCCAACAAATAGTATTAGAACTAATAACTGGATTCAGCAAAGTTGCAGAATACAGAATTAATGCACAGAAATTTGTTGCATTCCTATACACTAATGATAATCTAGCAGAAAGAGAAATCAAAAAAGAATTCCATCATAATTGCATCAAAAATATAAAATACCCAGGAATAAACCTAACCAACAATGTGAAAGACCTGTATTCTCAAAACTATAAGACACTGATGAAAATAATTAAAGAAGACACAAGTCAGTGGAAATCTATCCCATGATCATGGATAAGAATTAATATTGTAAAATGGCCATCCTGCCCAAAGCAATATACAGATTCAATCTATCAAAATACCAGTGACATTTTTCAGTGAATCAGAACAAATAATTCTAAAATTTATAAGGAAGATGAAAAGATTCCAAATATCTAAGGCAACCCTGAGAAAAAAGGACAAAGCTGGGGATATTATGCTCCCTGACTTCAAGCTATACTACAAATCTTCAGTGATTAAAACAGTATGGTACTTGCACAAGAAAAGATCCATAGATCAATGAAACAGAATAGAGAGCCCAGAAATAAACTCACACATATAGGGTCAATATATGACAAAGGAGGCAAAAATGTGCAATGGGAAAAAGACAGTCTCTTCAATAAATGATGTTGAAAAAACTGGACAGCTACATACAGGAGAATGAAACTGGATTACGAACTCCATACACAAAAGTAAACTGAAAAAGGATTAAAGACCTAAATATAAATCATGAAACCATAAAACTCATAGACGCAAGCATAGGCAAAAATCTCTTGAACATAAGCATGAGTGGTGTTTTTCAAGATGTCTACCTGGCTAAGGAAAAAAAATAAGTGGTACTACATCAAATTAAATCTTCTGTACATCAAAGGACCATTGACAAAACAAAAACATAACCTATAGTGTGGGGAAATATATTTGTAAATGATATACCAAATAAGGGGTTAACATCCAACATATATAAAGAACACATATGACTCAACACCAAAAACACAAAGGACTGATTAAAGAAAGGGAAGAGGACCTGAACATTGTTCCAAGAAAGGAATATAGATGGCCAACATACACATGAAAAGATGCACCACATCACTTTTCATCAGGGCAATGCAAAGCAAAACCATAATCAGGTGTTAACTGACACCATTCACTGTGGTTAATATCAAAAAGATAAGAAATAACAAGTGATGACAAGGGTGTAGAAAAAAGGCAAACTCTGTGCACTGTTGCTGGGAAAATAAATTGGTGCAGCAACTATGGAAAGCAGTATGGATGTTCCTCAAAAAAACAAAACTAAGTATATCATACTACCCAGTAACTCCACTTCTGGGAATTTACCCAAAGGGAAAAATTAATCTGACTTGGAAAGATATATGCACCCCTATGTTTACTGCTGCATTATTTACAATAGCCGATATATGGAAGCAACCTGTCTATCAATAGATGAATTTGATAAAGAAGGTGTGGTACATATACACAGTGGAATATTATTCAGACATTATAAAGAAAGAAATCCTTCCATTTGCTACAAGACTGATAGACAGGATGGGTATTATGCTAAATGAAATAAGTCAATCAGAATAAGAAAAATACCATATGCTGTTAGTTATATGTGGAATCTAAAACAAAGGAAACAAAATAAACAAAATAGAAGTAGACCCATAGATACAGATAACAGCTAGTTACCATCAGTGAAGGGTTGTGGTGGGTGACTGAAGTAGGTGAATGGGATAAAGAGACACAAAATCTCAATCATAGCATAAATTAGTCTCTTGGATGAAAGTACAGCATAAAGAATATAGTCAGTAGTTCTGAAATTCTTTCTATTTTGACAGATAGTAACTACACTAGTTGGGGTGGATTTAATAAAATATATAACTATTGAATCTCTATGTTATATACTTGAAACTAATATAATACTGTATATCAACTATAGTTCAATAAAAATATGAAAAAATATGGTTAGAATGGTAAAAAAAACATGGATTGAATACATAAACATAAGAGCTATAATTATTAAACTCTTAGAATAAAACACACAGCAGTTGTTTAAAGATGTATTTGGAAAATGATATTTTTGGATATGACACCAAAAGGAAATAACACAAAAGATAAAATAGATATTTTGGAGTTATAAATTGAAGTATTAAGTAGAAAATGCATTATGAAACAATATCAACAGATTGAAAAGTCAGCCTACATAATTGGAAAAATATTTGCAAATCGTACATATAATAAGGGATTAATGTCCATAATAAATAACAAAGCCCTGCAACTCACCACCACAAAAACCACAATTAAAAATGAGCTAACGACTTGACAAGACATTTCCCCAAAGAAGATACACACAAGGACAATAAGTACATAAAAAGCTGCTCAGCAACACAAATAATTAGGAAATACATGTCAAAACTACAATAAAAGAGCATTTCATATTGATTAAGATGGCTGTTATCAAAAAAGAAAAAATAATAAATATTTGTGAGGATGTGAAGAAACTGGAATCTTTATAAATTGTTGGTGGGAATGTAAGATCATGCAGTCATTGTGGATAACTACATGAAAGTTCTTCAAATAATTAAGAATAGACCTGCCTTATGATCAGCAATCCCACTTCTGGATATATACCCAAAATAATTGAAAACAGGGATTGTAACAGGTATTTGTGCACCAATCATTCATTCACAGTAGCCAAATATGGAAATAATCCAAATGCCTATCACTGAATGAATGAGTAAATAAATAAAATGTGGTATGTACATACAACAGCCTATTATTCAGCCTTAAAAATGAGTGAAATTCTGACACATGCTACTATATGAGTGAACCTTGAAGACATTATATTAAGTGGAATAAACCAGACACAAAGGACATATATTATATCATTACATTATACATCTAGAGTAGTCAAAATTACCAAGACAGATATTAGAGTGGTAGCTGCCAGGGACTGTGCTTAATGTGTATGGACTTAAGTCTGTCAAGATGAAAAAGTTCTGAAGATGTATGACATTGATGGTTGCATAAAAATATGAATGTATATGATGCCACTGAACTATACACTTAAAAATTCATAAAATGGTAAATTCATATTATGTATGTTTTACATCATAAAAAAGGAGAAATTGCAATGAACACTAGAAAGTACAATAAGATGAATTAAAATGTAAACATAGTACACCAAAACTTATGTGATGCAGCTAAGGCATTGCTTAGGGAGTAATTTAAAGCTGCAGAATCTTTTATTGAAAAAGAAGAAACTTCCCTAACCAGCAACCTAACTTTCCACCTTAAGACACTAGGCAAAAGAAGAGCAAGCCAACTTTAAACAAAGAGGAAGGATGGAAATGATAAAAGATCTAAAATTAATGAAATAGAGAGTAAAAATAATATAGAGAAATTAAATGAAACCAATCGTTTGTTCTGTGAAAAGATTAACAAAATCGACAAGTCTTTACATAGAACAAGAAAAAAAGAAAGATGACTCAAAATTGCTAAAATTAGAAATAAAATAGAGGACATTACTACCACCCTTAAGAAATAAAAATTGTTATAGGGTAATATTGTGAATAACTGCATACAAATTAGAAATCCTAGATGAAATGGACCAATTCCTAAAAGACATAAACTACAAAAAACTGATTCAAGAAGACAGCAAACCTCAATAGACCCATAAGAAGTAAATAGATTGTGTTAGTAATAAAAACTTTTGTCACAAAGGAAAGTCCAGACACAGGTGCCTTCACTAGTTAATTCAACCAAGCTTTTAAAGAATAATTAATACTAGTTTGAAAATCTCTACAAAAAAATAGGAGGAAATACACCCCATTTCATTTTATAAGGCCTGTATTACCTTTATAATAAATCCAAGGACTTCATAAGATGATGAATATAGATATAAAAACACTCAAAAAATACAAGCAAACTAATTCCATCCACATATAAAAAGAATGACATACCATTACCAAGTGGCATTTATCTCCACAGCATATAGTTTATTTTAACACTTAAATTTGTATTGTAACATGTTGTGTCAATATAATAATGGATAACAACTTCTCAATAGAGAAAAAATTTTGACAAAATTCAACAATCCTTCATGACAAAAAGGACAAGGAAATGAAAGGAAATCCTCAACCTAATAAAAGGCATCTATGAAAACTGTTCAGTGAACATCATACTTAATGGTGAGAGACTGTATTCTCTTCCAAGGCTAAGTAAGAAGACAAATGTATTCTGCTCCAATGATTTCTGTTCAACATTGTACTCGAGGTTGTCATCAGTGTAATAGAACAAAAAATGAAATAAATTCAATCGTGGAAATAATAGAAAAGAAGAGACAAAAATATATTTTCAGATGATTATACACAGAATTCTAAGAACCCTGATGAAAATTATAAAAACTAGTAAGTGAGTTCAGCAAGGCTTAAGGGTAAAAGTTTGTACCAACATTTCGAGTACTTTATAAAACAAATCCAGTGCTTTGTATTTAAAAGTGAAAATTACAGAATCTCTGCAAAGAACTGCTCAGTCATATCCATGATGAAAGAGTAAACAGTACCATTGCTCTGAAGGCTGCTGACATTGGAGTCACAATGCATCAGATTGACACAGATATTTTTGCAAAGAAGTATCAGATATGATTCCATTTATGATTTGTAAGCCATAATGTTGCAATATGACAGGGTAAAATACAGAACTTTGTTTTTTGGTAGGAGATAGGGGATAATGTGATAATGACTGAAGACACAATAACCTTCACATTCCTTGTGTTTCATGTCATGTTTAATGCATAAGTTCAGACCTTTCACCAACTCTGTGTGAAATCAGGGAGCACAGTAGTAGGAATTTTAAAGAAGTTTGAAAGGAACAGGGAAAGGATCCAGAGTGTATTAGTTTAATTCCATCATTTATCTTGAAGTATAATATATATTGCATTTTTTTGGTTACAAAGTAAGAATTGAAGTCTGAGGATCAACTGAAAGGGCAAGTTCAAGAGGACAAATGAGGATTTGGGGATGTTTTAAATTTCTATTTCATTGACTAAAAATGAGCATTTATGTTGAAGACTAATTTGAGACTTTATTGGGAATCCTCCAAAAAACATGCAAGTTTGATAAAATACTAATGGATTTAAATTTGCCTCTGTGATTGAGGGGAAATTTATAAGCATATGGGCAATTAATTAATTTTTTAAAAGCAAACCCATAATTATCTCCTGCATATAAAGAATCCTAACAGTAGAAATATGCTATCTACTTTAGACTGCTATCAATATGCATACAGAGAGATGTTAGATGATAGATACATACACATTTTTTAATTTTTAAATTAAAGTATTATTGATATACAATCTCATATTAGTTTTGAGTATACAACACAGTGGTTCAAAAGTTACCCATATTATTAAATCCCCACCCCCACTCGTACAGCTACTAACTGTCAAAATAGGAAGATGTTATGAAATTAATGACTATATTCTCCATGCTGTACTACTATCCCTGTAATAAGTATTCATTTTTAAATGTACTACTTATTATGGTATTGCTTTGTTACTAAAACACAAGTAAATTTAATCATTTCAAAGTCATTCTTTTTGATTTAGAAATTGAACCCATGGAGTACCATACTTCAGCTCTTGTATCTTCCTTTTCCAGCAACATAATCAGCTCAGATAACTTTTTCTATCATTTTGTATCTCAAAGATTATTATCTTTTAATTAATATACTTTATTTTTTGAGAAGTTTTAGGTCAGCAGAAAAAATATGAGCAAAAATATTACAAAGTTCTAATATACCCCTTCACCCATCAAATATTAATAACTCTTCTTAATGTGGTATATTTGTTAATATTGATAAGCCAATATTGATACATTACTATAAACTAAATTGCATAGTTTGCATTAGATTAATTTTGTGTTGTATATTCTATGAGTTTTGACAAGCATATACTGATATAATGACATCATTACTGTATTATAAAAAATAATCATTTCACGGCCCTGAAAGTCCTCTGTGCTC
>JAQQAC010016209.1:71602228-71622065 GCA_029783875.1 Phataginus tricuspis
ATAGTACGGATATACCATATTTTTTAAAATTATATTTTGTGCCTATTGTTATTATTAATTGTATTATTTATATTAAGATAAAATTTCTGTAAATTAATGAAGTTTTCTCTATTCTGAAGTGTGGTTTTATCATGTCTGACAGTTAACCTTATTTCCAGATATGCATAATAAAAGTTTTGGTGAAAAGCAATAGCAATATAGATTCAATATGTAAGCATTCTTTTCAGGTAGCTCTATACTGATGGATGTATCCTACATAAAAACTAGTCATACTATTTAAAAGACAGACATGATTTCTTTAGGAGATAAAGTATTTAACCAATATTTGTATCATCATTTTTTAAATTTTTGTGAAACATGGATATATTTTTCTATATATTTGGCATAAATTTGTTTTATAATGTTCAGAATGCTACATTCTGCCTGAATCACCACAAGGAACTTCCAGTGGGATTAGTAAGAATAGCACAGCATGCAGTTTAGGATTACAGATATAAATGCAAGAAACATTGGAAAAAATAGTATATTATATCCCCATTTAAAAATGAATTACTATCTAAGCTCTAATATATTCTTAGAATGTTTATCCCACAATGTTTATCAAGTTTGAGACACATGTATTTTCTAATTTGTATTAGTTTGAAAGAAAGGAAGCCATACATTATTCTAGTATTTATTTCTATTTCTTTTATTCTTTTGTGTGTTAAACACTTTAAATTATTTTTCTGAATCTGCTTATAGCACATTAAATAAATCTAGCAGTTCTACAATTCTGTCACTATTAATGTCTACGATGCAAGGGAAAAAAACATATTTAAATTTCTCCTTTCTGCATCCCTAATGAGAAAAAACACAAATGAAAATGACATTTCCACAGCTATCATGTAAATGAGTGCTGGAGCAAAAACGCCCTGGAATTACCAACCATGTCATGAAACTTTCAAAAGACATTTTAATTAAGAAAATCTTCATAAGGAAGAAGTTAAACTGTCACTATTTGGAGATGACATGATATTGTACATAAAAAAAACAAAGAATCCACTCCAAAACTACTAGATCTAATATCTGAATTCAACAAAATTGCAGTATACAAAATTAATACACAGAAATCTGTTGCATTTCTATACACTAACAATGAACTAGCAGAAAGAGAAATCAGGAAAACAATTCCATTCACAATTGCATCAAAAAAACACCTTGGAATAAACCTAATGAAGGAAGTAAAATACCTATATCCTGAAAACTACAAGACACATGAAAGAAATTAAAGAAGATACAAATAAATGAAATACATCCCATGCTCATGGTGGGAAGAATTAATACTGTCAAAATGGCCATCCTGCTTAAAGGAATCTCCATACTCTGTAATCCCTATCAAAATACCAACAGCATTCTCCAACAAACTAGAACACATAGTTCTAAAATTCATAGCCAAAGCAATCCTGAGAAGGAAAAATAAAGCTGGGGATATTACGCTCCTTGACTTCAAACTGAACTGCAAAGTAACAGTAATCAAGACAATTTGGTACTGGCGCAGGAACAAACACATAGACCAATGGAACAGACTAGAGAGCCCAGATGTAAACCCACACATATATGGTCAATTAATATATGATAAAGGAGCCATGGATATACAATGGGAAAATTACAGCCTCTTCAACAGCTGGTGTTGGCAAAATTGGACAGCTACATGCCAGAGAATGAAACTTGATTATTGTCTAACCCCATATGCAAAACTAAATTCAAAATGGATCAAAGACCTGAATGTAGGTCATTAAACCATAAAACTATTAGAAAACAACATAAGCAAAAATCTCCTGAATATAAACATGAACAACTTCTTCCTGAACGTATCTCCTCAAGCAAAGGAAACAAAAGCAAAAATGAACACATGGAACTACATCAAACTAAAAAGCTTCTGTATGGCAAAGGATACCATCAAAAGAACAAAAAGGCATTCTACAATATTTGAGAATGTGTTTGTAAATGATATATCCAACAAGGGGTTAACATCCAAAACATATAAAGGACTTACACATCTCAACACCCAAAAAGGAAATAACCCAATTAAAACATGGGCAGAGGATGTGAACTGACAATTCTCCAAATAAGAAATTCAGATGGCCAACAAGCACATGAAAAGATGCTCCACATCACTAATTATCAGGGAAATGCAAATGAAAACCACAATGAGTTATCACCTCACACCAGTTAAGATGGCCAATATCGAAAAGACTAGGAACAACAAATGCTGGCTAGGATGTGGGGAAAAGGGAACCCCCCTACACTGCTGGTGGGAATGTAAACTAGTTCAACCACTGTGGAAAGCAAAATGGAGGTTCCTCAAGAAACTAAAAATAGAAATACCATTTGACCCAGGAATTCCACTCCTAGGAATTTACCCAAAGAAAACAACTTCTCAGATTCAAAAAGACATATGCACCTCTATGTTTATTGCAGCACTATTTACAATAGCCAAGATATGGAAGAAACCTGAGTGTCCGTCAGTAGATGAATGGATAAAGAAGATGTGGTACATATACACAGTGGAATACTATTCAGTCATAAGAAAGAAACAAATCCTACCATTTGCAATAACATGGATGGAGCTAGAGGGTATTATGCTCAGTGAAATAAGTCAGGTAGAGAAAGACAAATACCAAATAATTCCCCTCATTTGTGGAGTATAACAACAAAGCAAAACTGAAGGAACAAAATAGAAGCAGACTCACAGACTCCAAGAGGGGGCTAATGTTTACCAAAGGGGAGGGATGGGGATGGGTGAGTGGGGAGGGAGGGAGAAGGGTATTAAGGGGTATTATGATTAGTGCATATGGTGTGGGGGTGTCATGGGGAAGACAGTGTAGCACAGAGAAGACAAGCAGTGACTCTGTGGTATATTACTACACTGATGGACAGTGCCTGCAGTGGGGTATAGGGGGGACTCGATTATATTGGCGAATGTAGTAACCATATTGTTTTTCTTCTGAAACCTTCATAAGAGTGTATATCAATGATACCTTAATAAAAAAAGGAAAAGAAAATCTTCAAAAACCATATATTAGTACTTTTATAGCCTGGACTCACTACCAACGAAACAGCTCATATAATTATGCCAAAGATGCTGAAGAGTTAGGCATCCTTCAGACACTGTCATGATACTATATAACTTCTAGTCCAAGCTACCCTCAAGTCCTGTCTATGAATCACATACCTCAGTAATAACTATCAGATTCTAAGAGGTAGGTCTTAGTTATCCATTATACAGATAAGAAGCCTAAAGTTGAGGAAAGCTAAGTGAACAAAGCTAAATATAATT
This sequence comes from Phataginus tricuspis, assembly GCA_029783875.1. Lineage (NCBI taxonomy): Eukaryota > Metazoa > Chordata > Mammalia > Pholidota > Manidae > Phataginus > Phataginus tricuspis. Next base: position 71,605,548 of record JAQQAC010016209.1, read on the forward strand.
ATGTGGGCAGAGTTCAAATTTGTACCCTTGTCCATATGCCTTCTTTTGGCACCATGCTGCTCTATTTATTCCTTTATTAATGCTTCTCTTTCAGTCAGAAAATGTCTCCTGTTTCTTTTGTATTTATATGTCTTAGTCATTGTTTAAGACTCAGTAGTTTCTCCCCTCTCTGAATTTCTCTAATAATTATTGTTTGTATCATTCATTTGGTGCTTATCAGACATTGACTTACTTTCTTACCTTTTGTCCTCACTCCATCCTGAGATCCTTGAGAAATAAACTATTATCTTACACTTCTCTGTACCTGCCATAGTGTTTGGCCTCATACATTAGAATAAAATGTAGTTTGTGGGGTGCTGCTAACCTTGATTAGATTTTTCAAGCCAATAATAGTGGATTTGTGATCTCTAGCAGTTATTTAACCTTTTAAAGTTTCTTTCCATTAATCTTTTAAATGCACACTTAAATATCCATAATGTAGTACTGGGAAAAAGATTTAAAATAAGGGACCAGGTATTAAAATGGGAATAACACAGAGTAGCCATTAAGTCAATTGGCTCTGGAGACAGATTGCAAGTGTTCAAATACTCGCTCCACTCATCTTATGAAATTTACTTCTAGCACCTCATTTCCCTCATTTGCAAAGTGAGTACAATGATGTAGCCCACATTATGGGAATATTTTGAGGATTAAATGTTAACACAAATACAATAGTGCCCACCAAAAAAGTGAGCACTCTATAAATGTTAGTTATAGTCATCTAAAAGATTCTTAATAAATGTTGGTTCCTAGTACTTTCTCTGGCACAATATAACTTTCTACAAACATACAAGCTTGTTACTTTCCTTTTGCTTTGCTTACGACAGCTCTAAATTGAGGACTGATTGTATTTTAGTTTCTTTATGTCAGTAGTGTGTAACCTGAAATATTTATGCAATAGAAAAAATGCTGTAAAATATATAGCATGAGTACCTTAAAATCTTGATTATTAGAGAAACTTCAAAAAACATTTTAATTCATAACATGGTTCTAAAAGTACTATTTCAACTGATACTAATAAGCACTTATAACATTGTTGCCTTAGTTTTCACAGAACCTTATTCTCATGGTTTTCTTCTTTTCTTTCTGGCTGTTTCTTTTAATCTCTTTTTCAACTACCCCTTCCTCCTCCTGGCCTTTAAGGTTTGGAGTCCCTTGGAGCTTGATGTTGCTCCCTTTTTGTTAATTTTTTTAAATTGAGATATAACTGACATATAACATTGTCACATAACTGACATATAACACTGTTTTAGGTGTACAGCTTGATTTGATATGTGTACATATTGTAAAATGATTACCACAATAAATTAATTAACATCCATGACCACACGGTTACAGTTTCTTTCTTGTGATGAATATTTTTAAGATCTACTCTCAGCAACTTTCAAATATACAATGCAATAGTGTCCACTCTTCTATGCTGTTATTTTCATGTCTAATGTTTCTGGGTATTTTATAATTTCATTTTTCTTCTCATTCATCTAGGATTACTTTTAGTGTATATTTCAATGGAAGTGTACACATGGAATTTTCCCTTAATTGTCAATTTTTTTTTAATTTTAAAAATAAAGTGTCTTTTCCCTTTTTCTTCTCTTATGAGCTCAGCTCATACTACACTGATATTCTATTTCATTTTATTTTTATTTCATATTTTATGTAAGTATTTCCTTAAATTATAATAAATATGAAATATATTTTAATACCTTTTGTCAATTTTGACATATAATTTCTTAAAAATATATTTATTTCCTATGTAACACATAACTCTGACGGATGGCCTGGAAGTTGTCTCCATTCTATATAGTCGGAAGTAGAAAGAGCATGGAGGATAATGAGATGGATTTTTTGGTATGGACCAATCTTGGAAGTGCTCCATACATACATTCTATTCACAAGAATATTGTCACATGGCACTGCCTTGAGAAGGTATACTGGAAAATTTAGACTTACTATCAATGAGGAAAGAAGAATTGAATTTGGTGTTCAGCTAGCCCAAATTTCTACGAGAAATATTCTTAGCATATGCCTATTGCCAAACTTCCCTTTCAAAGTATTATATCAACATAAGGTCCTATCTCATATATACTATAGTGTCTGCAAAATAGTTCTTTAGAGTAGAGAAATTAAGCATGCTTTTTTAACTCAGCCTTACACTCTTCTATCTCCGCATTTGTATGCAGGTTTATAGTTAACTGCTACTAGTGTTTTCTAAAATAATCTCTTTCCAAAAATTGATTTTGATTTTACATTGTTTCTACTGTATTGACACCATTTGATTTAAAACTGTATTTCATTGCCTTCAGCATTAGCATCACAGGTCAGCTGTGAAACCATTAGAAACCATGAAATAAAAATAGAGGACTAGAAAATTATATAGTATTACAACTCTTATTAATTTTTAAGCTATTTTAAAAACAATTTTAGGGAGATATTACTTTACATAAATTATAGTACAAAAACCTATTAGCTAAAACTATTAAAAAATGTAGCTCTTATAGGTCCTTCAAAATTACTACAATAGTCATTTTCTCTACTGGACTTAAAGGTGGGTAATATTTTCTCCAGTTTAAAAAATATCTACATACATTTTCTTGCATATGTTTATTTAAATTTCATTATAGTAAATGTGAGGTTTTGAAAAAGGAAAAAATTGAAGAATATATATGTAATTTTATGCTTGTTCATTTTGCAACAATTATTAATGGAAATGTGGAAATAAACAGAAAATTTATACTTTGTTTTTGTAATAACTCTATCTTAAAATAAAGTATTAGACATTATAATTATTAATAAAAATGTTTATCTGTTTGATAATTCTCATGATAGCAAAAGATTTTGTGAATTCCAAGAATAAGTGTTTTGATGACAGTTTATTTTATGATTGCTGTAAATACATTTTTCTTATTGTATAATTTATTTAAGGTATCATTGATAATATACAATCTAATGAAGGTTTCACATGAGCAATACTGTGGTTTCAACATTCACTCATACTATCAAGTCCCCCTCCACCACACTGCAATCACTGTCCATCAGCATAGTAGGATGCTACAGAATCATTACTTGTCTTCTCCGTGTTGTACTGCCTTCCCTGGGAACTACCTATATTGTGTGTACAAATTATAATGCCCATAATCACCTTCTCTCTCCCACATCACCCACCCGTCCCAACTCCTTCTCTTTGGCAACTGATAGTCCCATCTTGGAGTCTGTGAGTCTGCTTCTATTTTGTTCCTTCAGTTTTGCTTTGTTGTTATACTCCACAAATGAGTGAACTCATTTGGTACTTGTCTTTCTTCACCTGGCTTATTTCACTGATCATAACACCCTGTAGCTCCATCCATGTTATTGCAAATAGTAGAATTTTATTTCTTTTTATGGCTGAATAATATTCCATTGTGCATATGTACCACCTCTTAGTTATCTGTTCATCTACTGATGGACACTTAGGTTGCTTCCCTATCTTGACTATTGTAAATAGTGCTGTGATAAACATAGGGGTGCATATGTCTTTTTTGAACCAGGGATCTTATTTCCTTTGGGTATATTCCTAGGAATGGAATTACTGAGTCAAATGGTATTTCTATTTTTAATTTTTAAGGAACCTCCATTTTGCTTTCCACAATGTTTTAACTAATTCATATTCCTACCAACCGTGTAGGAGGGTTCCTCTTTCTCCACATCCTCACCGGCATTTGTTGTTTCTTGTCTTTTGGATGTTGGCCACACTAACAAAGTGTTAGGTGATATCGCATTGTGGCTTTAATTTGAATTTCCCTAATGATGAGTTATGTGGACCATCTTTTCACGTGCCTACTGACCATCTTAATTTCTTCCTCAGAGAAGTGTCTGTTCAGATCTTCTGTCCCATTTTAAATTGGGTTATTCGTTTTTTGGGTGTTGAGGTGTGTGAGCTCTTTATATATTTTGGATGTTAATCCCGTATAGATAAGTCACTTACAAATATATTCTGCCATACTGTAACATGCCTTTTTATTATGCTGAAGGTGCCCTTTGCTATAGAGAAGCTTTTTAGTTTGATGTAGACCCATGTCTTCATTTTTTATTTTGATTCCCACACCTGAGGAGATGTATTCAGGAAAAAGCTGCTCATGAATATAGAAAAAAATCTCTATATTCTAGAGACTTTTGCTAAGTTTTCTTATGTGAGTTTTATGCTTTCATGACTTACATTCAGGTATTTAATCCATTTTGAGTTTATGTTTGTGTATGGAGTTAGACAATAATCCAGTTTCATTTTCTTACATGTAGCTTTACAGTTTTTTCCAACAGTAGCTGTTGAAGAGGCTTTCATTTTCACATTGCATATCCAGGCTCTTTTATCATATATTAATTGGCCTTATATGTGTGGGCTCATATCTGGGCTCTCTATTCTGTTCCATTGATCTATGAGTCTGTTCTTGTGACAGTACCTAATTGTTTTGATTACTATGGCTTTGTAGTAGAGCTTGATGTTGGGAAGCCTACCTCCACACACACACACTTTATTCTTCTTTCTCAGGATTGCTTTGGCTATTCGGGGTCTTTTGTGGTCCCATATGAATTTGGAACTATTTTTTCTAGTTCATTGAAGAATGATGTTAGTCTTTTGATAGGGATTGCATTGAATCTGTAGATTGCTTTTGGCAGGATGGCTATTTTGACAATATTAATTCTTCCAATCCATGAGCACAAGATGTATTTCCATTTATTGGTGTCTTCTTTAATTTCTCTCATGAGTGTATTGTAGTTTTCAGGGTATAGGTCTTTCACATCCTTGGTTAGGTTTATTCCTAGGTATTTTATTCTTTTTGATGCAATTGTAAATGGAATTGTTTTTCTGATTTCTCTTTCTGCTAGTTCATCGTTAGTGTTTAGGAATGCAACAGATTTCTGTGTATTAATTGTGTATCCTGCAAATTTGCTGAATTCAGATATTAGATCTAATAGTTTTGGAGTGAAATCTTTAGGGTTTTTCTGTACAATATCATGTTCTCTACAAACAGTGACAGTTTAACTTCTTCCTTACCAATCTGGATGCATTTTTTAATTTTTGTTCTCTGATTGCCATGGCTAAGACCTCCAGTATTATGTTAAATAAAAGTGGTGAGAGTGGGCACCCTTGTCTTGTTCATTATCTTAGAGGAAAACTTTCAGATTTTCACTGTTAAGTATGATGTTGGCTGTGGGTTTGTCATATATGACCTTTATTATGTTGAGGTACTTGCCCTCTATTCCCGTTTTGTTGAGACGATTTATCATGAATGGCTAATGAATTTTGTCAAATGGTTTTTCAGCATCTATGGAGATGATCATGTGATTTTTGCTCTTCTGGTAGATATTCAAATATTGTTAAATCCGTGCATCCCTGGAATAAATATGACTTGATCATGATGGATGATCTTTTTGATGTATTTTGGAATTCAGTTTGCTAATGTTTTGTTCAGGGTTTTTGCATGTATGTTTATCAGTGATATTGTTCTTTAATTTTCTTTTTTGTGATATCTTTGGTTTAGGTATTAGAGTGATGCTGGTCTGATAGAATGAGTTTGGAAGTGTTCCTTCCTCTTCTACTTTTTCAAAAATGTTAAGGAGGATGGGTATTAGGTCTTCTCTAAATGTTTGATAAAATTCAATGGTGAGTCTATCTGGTCCAGGGTTTTGTTCTTTGGTAGTTTTGTGATTAACAATTCAGTTTCATTGCTGGTAATAAGTCTGTTCAGATTTTCTGTTTCTTACTGAGTCAGTCTTGGAAGGTTGTATTTTTCTAGAAAGTTGTCCATTTCTTCTAGGTTATCCAAATTGTTAGTATATAATTTTTCATAGTATACTCTAATTATTCTTTGTATTTCCATGGTGTCCATAGTGATTTTTCCTTTCTCATTTCTGAGTCTCTTTATTTGTATACACTCTCTCTTTTTTTTATATAATTATGGCTAGGTGTTTCTCTATTTTATTTTGTCAAAGAACCAGGTCCTGGTTGGATTGATTCTTTCTATTGTTTTATTCTTCTGAATTATATTTATTTCTGCTCTGATCTTTACTAGGTCCCTCCTGTTACTAATTTTGGGCCCCATTAGTTATTCTTTTTCTAGTTTCATTAATTATGAATTTAGACTGTTCATTTGGGATTGTTCTTTCTTGAGGTACCCTGTATTGCAATACACTTTCTTCTTAGAACTGCCTTTGACGAATCCCACAGGTTTTGGGGTATTAAGCTGTTGTTTTTATTTGTCTCCACATATTGCTTGATTTCTGTTTTACTTTTATCATTGATCCATTGATTATTTAGGACCATGTTGTTAAGCTTCCTTGTGTTTGTGTGCTTTTTTTTTTCTTTCTATAATTTATTTCTAGTTTCATACCTTTGTGGTCTGGGAAGCTGGCTGGCACAATGTCAATCTTTTCTGAATTTGTTAAGGCTCTTTTTGTGCCCTAGTATGTGACCTATTTTGGAAATTTTTCCATATACACTTGAGAAGAATGTGTAACCTGCTGCTTTTTGGTGGAGTGTTCTGTAGATGTCTGTTAGGTCTATCTGTTCTATTGTGTTGTTCATTGAGTGCCTCTATCTCCTTACTTATTTTCTGTCTGGTTGATGTGTCCTTTGGAGTGAGTAGTGTGTTGATGTCTCTTAAAATGAATGCATTGCCTTCTATTTCACCCTTTAATTCTGTTAGTATTTGTGTCACATATGTGGGTGCTACTATGTTGGGCACATAGATATTTAGAATGGTTATATCCTCTTGTTGGACTGACTCCTTTATTTTTATGTCATGTTCTTATTTGTCTCTTGTTACTTTCTTTGTTTTGAAGTCTATTTTGTATAAGTACTCCCATGTGTGCTGTTTTCTCCCTATTATTTGATGAAATATCTTTTTCCATCCCTTCACTTTTAGTCTGTGTATGTCTTTGGGTTTGAAGTGAGTCTCTTGTTGACAAGATATAGATGGGTCTTTTTTGATTCATTCTGTAACTCTATGTCTTGTCATTTATGCCTTCAGTCCACTTACATTTAGGGTGATTATCGATATGTACTTATTGCCACTGTAGGTTTTAGATTTGTGGTTACTAAAGGCTCAAGATAGCTTCCTTACTATCTAAATGTTTGAGTTAATTTGATTATTATGGTATTTCAAACACGATCTAAAGTTTACTTTTTCTCTTCCCTTCTTCTTCCTCCACTTTTTATATATTGGATGTCATATTCTGTGCTTTGTGTATCACTTAACTGACTTTTGGGGAAGTTGATTTAATTTTACATTTGCTTAGTAATTAATTGATCTACTTCCTTTTTGTGGGTTTTATTTTCTCTGGTGATGGTTATTTAGCTTTAGGAGCACTTCCATATACAGCAGTCCTTTTAAAATACACTGTAGAGATAGTTTGTGGGAGGTAAGTACCCTCAACTTTTGTTTATCTGGAAACTGTTTAATCCCTGCTTCAGATTTAAATGATATTCTTGCCAGGTAGAATTTTTTTAGTTGCATGCCCTTCTGTTTCATTGCATTAAACATATCATGCCACTCCTTTCTGGCCTGTAAGTTTTCTGCTGAGAAGTCTGATGATAGCCTAATTGGCTTTCCTTTATAAGTGATCCTTTTTTCTACCTCTGGCTGCTTTCAATGCTCTCTCCTTGTCCTTGATATTTGCCATTTTAATTATTACATGTCTTGGTGTTGTCTTCTTAGTGTCCCTTGTGTTGGGAGATCTCTGCACTTCTCTGACCCAAGAAACTATTTCCTTCTCCAGATTGTGGAAGTTTTTGGCAATTATTTATCTAAACATACTTTCTATCCCCTTTTCTCTCTCTTATTCTTCTCATTTTCCTATAATGTGAATATTGTTCTGTTTGGATTGGTCACACAGTTCCTTATTATTTTTTTCATTCCTAGAGATCCTTTTTTCTCTCTGTGCCTCAACTCATTGTTTTCCTGTTCTCTAATTTCTATTTCATTTACCATCTCCTTTACTTCATTTAATCTACTTTCAAATTTCTCCATTGTATGTTTTATTTCAGGTATTGTATTTTTCAAAGTTGCTAAAACTTTCTTGAATCCTCCCTAAGATCTTGAATATTTTTCTGTAGGTCTTTGAGCATTTTTATTATTTTTATTTTGAAATCTTTATCAAAAAGATTGGTGATTTTGTTTTCAGTTAGCCCTCTTTCTGGAGACTGGATATTTTTTTGTACAAAATTCTTTTGCTGTTTCATTTTTCTAATGATTCTTATGGAACAGTACCTTTGTGTAGGTGGTGTCCTCTAATGCCCAGAAGCTCTACTCTCTTGAGCTGCCAAGCATCTGGAGCGATGGCAGGAGTCACAGGCAAGTGGAACCAATGCCTGCTGGTAGGAAAGAACTCTCTACTATTTCCTGGCTGCAGTGCCTGCCTCCACTGCCAAGTCCAGTGGGCTCAGCACACATGGAGGAGCCTCTGTATTATGGTCCTCTAGCTGCTTTAGGTGGAGCCACCCTCTCATAATGGCGATGGCAGAAGTTGTATGGACCTGTGCCTGCCAGGTGAAGGTGCAGCAGGCTGCCTATCACACTGGGGGTCCTTGGGGCTGACTTGCCAGCCAGTTGGATGGAGCATCTGAAGATCCTGAAAGTTCCCGACCTGCTGGGCTGAGTGTGCCAGGATGATCCTTTCTCCTGAGCAGTAAGATCTGTATAATCTTTGCCTCTTTTGTACCCTTCTCATTGTTGGGGATTCTTTCAAAGTGCCTGCCTTTCTTTTGTCCCAGAGCAGCTGGTTGTGGGTACCTGTTCTCCACAAGCATGTAGAATTTCAGTCTCTCCAAGTATTCTGCCTGTCTTTGCTTTCCAGCTCCACTAATCTCCAGACCACCATGTAATATGGAATCCTGCTCCTGGAGCAGATATCCATGGCTGGGTGTTTATCATTCCTGAGCTTCTACTCCATCCCCACTCCATTTCTCTTCCTTCCACCTGTGAACTTGTGTGGGAAGAGGGCTTCAGTTCCACTGGATTTAGGTTTCACTACTTTACCCTTTTCTGTGAAGTCTTTCTCTTTTCCCGAGATGTAGGTAGACTGTTCTGAAGTCTTTGGGTCCCTCTTTCAGGATTAGTTGTATTTGCTGTATTTTTTTTGTTATATCTGGTTTTGGGAAGCGGTTTCTGCCTCACTTCTCATGTCGCCATCATTTTACCTGACTAGATGATAAAATTTTATTGGAATATAGTTTACTTTTCCATTCCCTCCTATTCTGCTAGAATAACTTTAGTTTTCCTGGGTGAGCAGGATAACATAGTGACTATAAAGAGTTGATGAATGCAGGTCACCTGAGTGCTCCTTCAGTTATATCTATAGAATTTGAATACCACTTACCTATAAAATATGAAGTTTTCATAGTAAGTTAACACTGCTTGGCTGTGCTGTGTAGTCCTTTTCTGTCTACAGAACCATAGAAATAAATGCATTGGATAAAATAATTTATTAAAAATTCCACAGTGAAATAGTTTATTGGGAAAAAGGAATGAAAAGCACTAAATATGAGAAATATACTAACATTTCTACCTTCACTCTAAATTTTTATTGTATTTTCATACTGAAGTTATTTCTAATCCTTCTCCAAATTTAACTACCATTAATTCTAACCATTATTACATACTTTATTTCTCCTTAGAAATAGTTATTCCTTTAGAATTGTTACTTGTGTATAACAATACAGTCAAACTTTGGAGTTCTAAAACTTTACAAACTAATATGACTAAATTCCTGTTTATAAATCAAAGGATAATTTTGTAGTAAGAAATTGTGGCTAGTACTTGGTGGGATCAAATAAATGTTTTATATAGAAACCAACTCTTAGAAGATATTGATATTTAAAAAAAGGTAGAAATAGACATGCAGATGATTAATACTGATGATTGTATCTCTTCAACTTCCAACTTTCTAAAATAAAATGTCTATAATATTTATGACCATACTTGCTCCCTAGAAAAGAAGGTGGACATAAGCTGACCCACACTTTTTGAAAACAAATAACATTTATAATGGATGAGAAATATATGCAATTTCCAGACATTCACCATGCAAAATATTTTGAAGTATAACTAGTAAGGAATATAAAGGATATTTTGGACTTTGTAGTAAAATTAATAGTTTCACCACAAAATATTACAAATACCATATTTCTTCAACAATCTCAGACACTTACATGTTCATAATATTAACATATTTCCTGAATACCCATAATAGAATATATACAGAGGAACATTTATATAAAATATGTGACAAAATCCCAATATATTCAATCAGCTTTCAAATAACTTTTTCCTTTTTTATTTAAATATAAATCAGACAGTAATATCCTTCAAATGATACTAGGATCCATAAGGAAAGAAAGAAAGCATGCATGGTGTATGCAGAAAAAGAGGGGAAATTGGGGAGGATGGGAAAACGTGAAATAGGTATATGGAATAAAGAGATACAAATTTCCAATTATATAATAAATAATGGGGCTAAAATACATAAGGAATATAGTGAGTAATATTGAAATATCTTCATGTGATGACATAGTAGCTATACTTATTGTGGTGAGAATTTAGTTATGTATATAACTGTCAAATAGTTATTTTGTACACCTGAAAAAAAATTTTATTGCATATCAACTATACTTCAATAAAAAACAAAATATAAAAAGGGGGGAATTGAATAACATTCCAATATTATTAATTATTAAGTAAACCTGTGCTGTTAGTAATACTGGTTCTAGATAAATGGCATTATACCAACTCTGAAAGCTACACATCTATGATTTGAAAATAGCTCAGAGATAATCAATCAGTAGATAATAGGTTAGTAAGTTTTTAAAAATCCATTCTTTTTAGAAATCTTACCCATCACAAACAGTACAATTGTGAGGATGCCTTAATTTTCCTCCAAAGGAAAACTTGCCCTAAGTATTCCATTCCACATGTTACCTTTGTCTACTACCCAGTTTAAAAAAATAATTCTGTGAAGGTCTATGGGATTACTCCGTGTGTAATCAGGACATAAGACTATTCTTACCACTTTTCTTTGCTTTCTTTACACTATTACACATAGACTATCTACAGCCTAAAATAGGTAGATAATTCTTGGTTTTCTTTTGCTTTATAAAATGAAGAATAAAGTTCTTAATCACTTCCCCCCTTAGTTATGATTATACATTTAAAAAATAATCATTTTTAAAAATATTCTGTTGCATTCAATCCTATGTTCACAATTCATTTGTCTAAAATGATGAACTTTTCATTAACTATATCAAACATTACTACTGTTTATCTCTTTAAAATAAATATATTATCATAGTTCCCCAGAAAAAAATTTAGCATTGTATTACACCTAATTTTCAGAAAAAAATCACTATTAGCAAATTAACCTTCAATTACTGATTTTAGTCAAATAGGATCTTGAGATAGAAAATGCAGTCAGACAAAGGAAAAATCTATAATTGAAAAAAGTAAGTTTTCCGTGTGAACGGTTTTTATTAAATGAATCAGAAAAGTGTATATTTTTAAAAGAATAGAGATAAATTCCAAGGAATTTACTTATTTTTAACAAAATATTCCTAAGAATTACCTTTACACCTAAGCACAAGTTACAGTAATTTTAAAGTGGTTACTACTAACTCTTTAAAGATAAAGAAAAATAAAAGTTAAAATATAAAAAATCATACAGTAGTGTGATGCTCAGGGTTTGCTATCAAGAAATCAAATGGAAACTGTATTAGTTTAGTATGGGATGTGATAGGATGTGATATGAGCCTAAATGAAAATGATTAGCAAAGATTTTTCAAAAAAATTCTACTTCCATGAAGGTAGGGAAATTGTTCTGTTTTTGAAAACAGAACAGTTCTTGGCAAATAGTAGACTTTCAGTAATTATTTTGTTGAATAAACAATTTGAATGTATAAGTAAGCAAATGATAAATCTAATAGAACAGGTTCATTGTGACATAAATAGTTTTGTTAGACTGATAAGGTCATATTTATTTATTCATTCATTCAACAACTTTTTATTAAGAGCCAACATAGATAGAAAATGCCGAAAGGAAATATTGTTTAGAGTTACATTGGAGATAAAGAAATACCCAAGCTCTCTCCTTAGGTGATATTACTTTTATTGATGGCCATTTTGAAAGGAGTCAGAAACTGTATCTTTTCTATGACACTGATTTGAAAAACTGGAAAATTAAGTCTAGCTATTTAAGAAGGACAACAAGTCCCTGTAAGTCATCATGAGATAGTAGAAAGGAATATTCTGAGGTGACATCTTTTGGTAGATATATGGCTCAAAAATATTTTTTCACCTATTTATTGATATATTCAATAAACACTTCTCAAGTATCTTCCATAGGGCAAGCATGGGTCATGATGATAAAGATTGATGTAAAATTAAGGCACAACTTTGGTCAGTAATTTGTTATGAAGATAAAAAGATTATTTTCTTGAATATTCTGTATCTTGAACATTAAGAAAAATTCCTAGAATGTATAGGTTCTAGATAAATATTATTTACATATATGAAAATATCTCAATTTAGTAGTAGTGAAAGTTAAGGGAGCAAAATACTATACTATGTGATGAGCACATAAAAGTAGACATGAGATACTATAGATGACATAACAGATTCATCAGAACTAATCTGAGCCAAAGGGAAAGGGTAAGCCAAAGTATCAGGGCAGTCTTCTAATGAAACATGAGCTGAGTTACGAAGAATGACTTACAGGTACAAAAATACAGAAGGTATAGGTCCAGTTCACACAGGTATAAAAGTAGAAGAAGGGAATTCCAGGCAAGAAAAATAACATAGTCAGAGGACAGAGGTGTTGCAAGACATGGTTAGTTCTAGAACTGAGAGTAGATCAACATGGATTGAATATAGAGTGTCTGCTAATGAAATGGAGGAGTAGCAAGGACCAAATTTTTGCATTGAATATTTCATGTTTAAAAATTTGAAGCTATAATTTATATAATTAAAAGTCATTAAATAACTTTGAGCAGAGGAGAGATATGATCAGTTTGGAACTTTCAACAATGTAGAGAATAGATTTGATCAAGAGGATACTGAAGGAAGCTAATTAGAAAATTACAAAATACCATGAGGGTCTCGAGTGAAATGATGGCAAAGGAAATCAAGAGTAGAGATTTAAGAAATATATTTTAGATCAAATCAGCTTGAATTGCTAATGGGTTTAATGTTATAGACTGGAAAATCATGACCCTAAAAGTTGATTCAAGTTTCTGAATTTAGCAAAGAGGTAAGTGGCACTGTCAGTCACTGGCACAGACTGATAATTCAGAATAAAGGTTTGAATGGAAAGATTGAAAATTCCGTTTTAAATAAGCCAGCTGTAGAATCCCTATGAATCATCCAAATGCAAAGACAAGTAGGAACTTAGATTCACTCCCTTGAATTTCAGAAAACTAATACAGTCTTGAGACAAATCAGTGTTCATCAGAGCAGAGTTACTTGAAATTGAATGTTGATATAATGAACTCAGAAACATGTATTGAGTGAGTAGAGAGCCAGCCAATAATACTACTTAATGGTCTGATAAGAAAGTGAAATACTTAAAGGAAATTGAGAAAGGCTAGTAATATAAGTAGGAGAAAAATCAGGTATCCCAGAAAATATAGAATGAGAAGATTTGAAGGAGAAAGTGAACATTGTCAAATGTCACTTACACAAATGTCACATGCAAAGGGTATCTTTTAGACGCACTCTATTCCCTGAAATTAATGTTTAGTGTTAGTTTGCATTGAATCTGATTGGCTCTGGTTTTTTGTCTTCTTTAGCCAAACTGCATAAATCTCAAGATAGGGCTGAAAATTATACATTAGACTTGACAATTAGGGGATCCCTTGTGTTCTTGGGGAAACAAAACTATGTTAGATTGTGAGAGTAGTAAATGGGTGCTGAACGATTGAGTGTACACTATTTTTTTAAAGAGGATTGTTGTCAAAGGAAGAAGAGATAACAGTAGCTTAAGTATGCCCTAAAGTTGAGTGAGGATTCTTTATATGTGAGACAGTTCACTATCTTTAGATACTGAAAAAAATAATTTGTGTGGAAGAGACTGAAACTACAAGGAAATAGGTTAAAATTGAGAGTGAAAACACTGGTAGAAGGAACAACTGTATGGAAAGTAAGTGGGGGAATTCTTTGGGTGAATATAGAAGGAAGCTTGTAAATTTGGATGTAGATAAAATAAGATTTTAGACATAGGGAAAGGAAGCTGAAGGAGTTCCATATGATAGCTCCATTTTGACTGTAAAGGAGGAAGCAAAGCGTGTAATGATTGATACAGTTGTCTTATGAGCTTGAGGAGAATGAATGTAATAACCACAGTGGTAGATAGAATAGGGGATATTTATCTGAGTTTGGATAAATTATAGTGGTATCAACCCATATAGTTGTGGGATATCTTCCAGGACTACTCAGAAGTTTGGCTAAAACAGTGGAAAAACCAGTCAGTCATATTCCAGGCTAACTAACACAGCAAATTGATTACAGGGAAGAAAGTGACTTTGTGCGATAAAGTTTGCATGTAGAACTTACCAGTCTTATTTACTAGCAGAAAAATAAGAATAAAGTATTACTAAAGAAGGAAGCCATGGTGGAATTTTTAATTGTAGGACATATTTTAAAAATACACAATTTTACAGAAATACATATATTTAGAAAAAATGGAGTAGGTAAATTTTCCACAAGAGAATTGGATTTTATTTATAGACAGATGAGAATAATAAAAATCAGTGTATCAAATGTATGTAAATAAGTGCTTCTAAAATACTTAGAAACTTTAAGGTTTATTTTTCTAAGTAGTATAAAAATTTATGCAGAATAATACCATATTTTTCTTTTTCTTTATGGTTTAAGTGCTTACACATGCATTGCCTCACCTGTCATGTAATAAACCTATACACAGTAACAGTTCCCCCATTTTACAGATGAGTAATTAGGGATTCTCAGAAATTATGTGACTTGGCTTAGGTCCTTCGGACACTGTAGGTAAAATTGCAGTATTTCCAGAATCTCTCACCTGGACTTAGTGCATCTCTATGTCAATAGGTGTTGCCAAGGGATGGAGAGAAGTAGTCCATCTCCATATCAATAGATAATTATAAGGGTGAGTAGGGGTATATCTGGACTAGAGAGGTTGGGTGATGCCCCTTTTTGCAGCTGGGTCATGAGAGACAGGGGCGAGCAGAAATGGACTACTGCTTCTCAGCAATAAATGAGTTTGTCCCATTTTATTTCTCACTTCGAATGAAGTCAGCTTCAAAGGTAATTTGCCCCAGCTGGGATATTTTCCCACCAGAGTTACACCTGTCTGTAGTCAGAAGGCCCTCTATAAACTAAAAATCTGTCTTCATGGGTGTGATGCTTGGGCGGGCTGCCCCTAGAGACGGTGGGGAGATACCCAGAAACCACCCTGGGGATGATTGGGAGGCCCCAGTGGATTCTGCAGTCGGGGGGTGATGACTCACCCTCCCCTCTGGCAGCAATGGAGCATGAGGCTTCACCCAGGAACCGCCTATATGTGGGCATTCCACATAGGGAGCCCCTAGTGGGGAATTGGTCTGAGGTAAAGCACCTCCTAGAAGGATGGGGCCTTCCTCAGAATTGGGGAAGGGTGGAGACATGGGAATCTGTGGAATTAATCCTCTGTGAGATAGAAGACTGCTTAGAGGACCTGAGTGGTCATGTAGAAGCCAGGATTGTGGGTTGTTTGATTCTATAGATAGTGGAAAGGGTTATTTAGGAGAGAGAGATATTTTGGCAGGAGAGAGATACCCTTCACCATTATTTGGAGAAGATGCATGGTGACCTATAGGGATGCCCTTAAGAAAGAGAGACAGTTATTGAAAAGACGGGTTGTGCTCCTGGAAGATACGTTAGCAGCGAGGGAGGAGGCAGCAGGAGAGTCCATGCTGCAGGAGGCTGTGGGGGAGGGGAGAGGAAAAGTGGTGACTTCATCTCTGGAGATGGTAGAGGAGATGTTGGGGGAGGATGAACTAGTGGGGCTGAGGACTAAACTGTTGCTGAGGCCATGGTCCAAGGCACCAGTCTCTCCTATATTAAAGGCCCATAATTAAGAAAATAAAAGTGCAACAACTGTGGGCTTTTCAGGGAGAGGAGCAGCCCCTTCCCTTTGTTGTGGAGCACTCCATGCGCCTCCCCTATACCCAGGATTAGCTGGTAGACATGAGCATCTGGTTTCAGCAGAAGCCGTCAGAACCTATGCCTACGTGGCTTTGCGTCTTTGGGATATGGGGGTGAAAACATTGTTCTGTCAGGTTCTGGAAGAGGGTGGATTGGCTGCCCTGATGACTCACCCTTCTCTCTGGCAGCAGTTATAAAGTGTGTGCAACAACTCAGGGAATCAGGTACTTCTGGAATGCCTGACAACAGCCATTAGGGAAGTTTGGCCTATTTAGGGTAATTTAGCATACTTACCCACTAG
>JAQQAC010016209.1:71622075-71650662 GCA_029783875.1 Phataginus tricuspis
TGGGGAGGATGAAACAGTAAGAGAATGGAAGTATTGGCTACAGTTGAAAGGAGAGGTGCAAAGGGCCCAGTGAAGGTCTAGAGGACCCAGATATGGGTTAAATAGATAAAAGCCAGAGTAGTGAAAGAAAAAATAGATGAACATACCAATAGGATCTTGTTAGAACT
Source organism: Phataginus tricuspis (assembly GCA_029783875.1). Classification (NCBI taxonomy): domain Eukaryota; kingdom Metazoa; phylum Chordata; class Mammalia; order Pholidota; family Manidae; genus Phataginus; species Phataginus tricuspis. The sequence continues at coordinate 71,622,243 of JAQQAC010016209.1, forward strand.
GTGGCACCAATTAAAGACAGAGCAGCAGTTCCAGCTGCTGAGGTCCAGGACACAGAAGCTGGAGGCAAAGCCCATGTCCAGTCTGCATCCCTGCAAGACTTCCTGGGGGACAATACTCAAACTCTACCCGGGCCCACATGACTACAAGATAATTGGGCATTGTGGTTTGACTGAGGCAGTGGGGAAAGGCCCCCAATTTGAGGGACATGGTGGGTATCAGAGGACACATATAGAATTAGCAATTAATTTGTCTCCTGTGAATGTACAAAGTGCCCTGGCACTGGTGGACACAGAAACTATTTGTTCTCTGATTTATGGCAATCCTGAGCATTTTCCTTGGACTTCCTGCTGTGATAGATGGCTATGGGGGTAAGGCAATTAGAGTGAAGGAAACCCAAATCCTATTGGGGATAGGGCATTTACCCCCAAAGGAGTATACTCTGTACATTTTCCCATCCATAAATATATTCCAGGAGTCTATATCTTGCAGGGCGTATGGTTACAGACCACTGCAGGTGAGTTCAGACTGAAGGTACATGTGATAAAGGTTGTTCTGAAGGGACATGCTAATGATCTAACTATAGCTCTGCCTATACTTCAGCAGGTGACAAATACTAAGCAATATAAATTGTCTGAGAGACACAAGGAAATTGGAGAAACTCTACAGGAGTTGGAGAAGGTGGCCTTCATAAAACCCACTCATAGCCTTTTTAATTCTCTGGGGTGGCCAGTGAAAAAGCCAGACGGCTCCTGGCATGTGACCATGGATTACAGGGAATTGAATAATGTCACACACCCTTTGCATGCTACTATCCCCTCTATAGTATCCCTTATGGACACCCTCAGTCATGAACTAGGGTTATATCACTACATTGTAGACATTGCTAATGCTTTCCTCTCTATTGACCTAGGACAGGAAAGTCAGGCAAAGTTTGCCTTCATATGGGAAGGCCAACAGTGGACATTCGCTGTCCTTCCACAGGGATACCTCCACAGTCCCATCATGTGTCATGGACTTGTAGCCCAGGACTTGGCCACATGAAAGAAACCACAAAATGTGTGGCTGTATCACTACATTGGTGACATTATGCTCATGTCTGATTCTCTTGCAGATTTAGAAAGGACCATTCCTAGACTGCTGCAACATCTAAAGGAGAAAGGATGGGCTGTGAACAGCACCAAGGTTCAGTGACCTGGTTTATCTGTAAAGTTCTTGGGAATTTTCTGGTCAGGTAAAACTAAAGTTATCCCAGATGCAGTCATGGATATGATCCATGCTTTCCTTACCCCTACCATTGTGTCAGTATTACATGAGTGTTTTGGGCTTTTTGGCTACTGGAGAGTGTTTAACCCTCACTTGGCACAAATTCTGAAGCCCTTATACTAGTTGGTATGAAAGGGCACCAGCTGGGACTGGGAGGAGACATGTACAGCTGCTTTTACTGCTACTAAGTGAGCAGTCAAGGCCATACAGGCCTTGAGCGTAATGGATTCATCAAGGCCCTGTGAGCTAGATGTTCATGTAACCAAAGATGGTGGATGGGGCCTTTGACAGTGGCTTCAATTCCTGCAAAGTACTGAATTCTGGTCACAATTATGGAAAGGAGCAGAGGTCTGGTACACCTTGATAGAAAAGCAACTGGCTGCTGTGTACCACACCTTGATGATTATGGAGCCCATTACCAAAACAGCTCTGACCTAAACAATAACTATCTACCCCATCATGGGGTGGGTGCAAGATAGGACCCAAAGGCCATGGAGTGGTGTGGCACAGATGCCTACACTGTCCAAATGGGGCACATATTACAGCAGTGTAGCACCGTTTCCACTAGCCCTTTAAAGCGAAAACCTCCAATGCTTATTGGGGCCAGTGACATACCAGTGGAAGGCAGGAAGAACTTGCCTTTGAGCCATTGGTAGCCAAGAGTCCTTATCAGGAGGGAAAAGGCTCTATACCTTGAGATGCTTGGTATACAGACGGCTCCAGTCATGGGCAGCTCCCAAAACGGATGGCTGTGGCTTTCCATCCTAAGACTGAGGCAATATAGATGGAGGATGGAAAGGGGAAGAGCAGTCAAGTGACTGAGTTGTGGGCAGTATAGCTCATGATCATCTAGCGTCCCTCCCCCATAGTTGTCTGCACTGACAGTTGGGCTGTCTATTGGGGCTTGACCCTATGGCTACGGACATCATACTATGCCAACTGGGTAATTTTGGTCACCGGCCCCTTTGAGGGCAAAATTTGCAGCAAGACCTATGGGCCTCTGGTCAGACTAATAATGTTACTGTATATCATGTGACTAGCCATTTGCCTTTGGAATCCCCAGAGAATGACGAAGCAGACATATTGGCCCAGGTGCATTGGCTAGAAGCAAAGCCTCCCTCTGATGTAGCCCAACGGTTACATCAGTGTTTGTTGCATATGGGCAAAAGACAAAGTGGGGTTGTAGCCCATTGGTGGGGCTTTCTGTTGACCTTTGAAGAAGTCAGCCAAGCCTGGAAGGAGTGTACTGTGTGCTCTAAGAAGAACTTACACCAAGTCCTGCAGCAATATGGGACAATAGTAAGGGGGCCAATATCCCTTGTCACGTGGCAGATAGACTATATTGGGACTCTGCCCATATCAGAAGGATATTGGTATGCCATGACTTGTGTGGAAATGGCTATTGGACTGTACAACAGAAATGGACTTTTCTCAGTGCTCAAACTGATAGGAGATCATTTACTACTGCAGGAAAAGTATGTGCGCAGTTCAGAACTGTATCTGTAACAAAATAAAAGGACACCAAATCCTATCACAGATGAAGATCCATTGCAGCTGATGAAAGGGAAAAACAAAAACAATAACAATTTTTTAAAAAGTAAACCTTAACCTCTAAGGAAAAGACGTAAAACTTTCCTGGGCCCAAGGTCCTATACTAGTACCAGTGCTGTCCCACCATGAGAGAAGTTCAGGAAAATCACTTCTAGCAAATACACAGTAAAAGTACAAGGCTTAGTCTGGCTACTAATAGAAAACAGGTTTACTGGAAAAGACCCAGCCCAGAGACTGAGGCACATAGAACCTGGAAGAGACGGAAGCTGGAGAGTAACCTCTCCTGCCTCCACCTGGCAATCAATGCATGATTATCAACAATGGTCTAAAACTGGGGGAGGGGTTAAAGAGAAAGACTACTTCCATGGATAAGACACCTGGTAAAAAACTAAAGCTTATGGTGGGGCAGAAACATTGAAGTAAACCCTTCGATGCTACAGTCTCTTAAGCACAATACTAGACAAATTTGGAGCCTATGGTATCCTAGAGATAACCATAAGAAACACAAAGACAAAACCCACTGAAACTCCTGACTGAATCAACTCAATTCCTCAAGCCACTCTACAAGAAAAGTTATATAAATTTTCAGTCATTATTATATGATTTAGTCTCTATTGCTAAAAATATGATTTCTCACATTCAACCAAATGCCACACTCAAAAAACAAGAAAAAGTAACAACCAAATTTCAAAAGTGGAAGCAATAAAAAGATTTCAACACAGAATTAGCATAGATGTTGGAACTATCAAAGAAAATTTGAAATGACTATGATTCACATGCTGAGACTCCCACATGTGTCTATCAATGGGTTAATGGATAAACAAAATGGAACATTTTCCAACCTGCCTTAAAGAGAAGGAAGTTTGGATGCAGATTATGACATGGAATAATCTTGAAAACGTTATTCTAAGTGAAATAAATGAGAAAAAAAGGGGAAATATTATGTGTTTCAATTATATGAGGTACCTACAATAGTGAGATTCATACAGGCATAAAATAGAATGATAGCTGCCTAGGACTGAAAGGGGAAAATAGGGATATATTCTTTGATGGGCACTGAATTCCAGTTTGTGAAGATGAAAAGTTCTGGAGATGGATGGTGGTTATAGTTCCACAGCAAAGCACATGTACTTAATGCTATTCAATTGTACATGTAAAATGGCAAGAAATGGTAAATTTTATGTTATATATATATTAACAAAATATTAAAAATATACATATCACCAAACCCAAGTACATGTAGTTTTCTCCAATGTTTTCTTCAAGATGTTTCATAGTTTTGAAGTTTACATTTAGACCTATGATACATTTTGAGATATTTTTTCTGTAAATTGTAAAGTCCCAGTGTACATTTAATTTTTCATATGGATATCCTATTGTTTCAACATTATTTTTGAAAGACTATCAATTCTCCATCAAATTGCGATTGCTCCTTTGTCAAAAATTGGTTGACCAAATTTTCATCTGCAATATTTCTGGCCTGGTTCTTCTGCTTTATGATTTGTATAACTATATTTCTCACCAATACTTTGCTTTCTTCATTATTATAGCTTTATGGAAATTATTGAAATAACATAGTGTGAGTCCTCAAACTATTTTCTTCTTTGGTGTTATGTTAGCTATTCTACTTCCTTTGCATTTCCATATAAATTTAGAATCAATTTGTCAATAGCTACGAAATAACTTGCTGAAATTTTGATTGTGAATGCATTGAATCTGTAGATCAAGTTGGGAAATGTTTGTATCTTAACAGTTACTTTCATCCATGAATATGAAATATTTGCTATTTATTTAAAGCTTCTTTGACTTTTTAATTTTATTTTAGTCTTCTGCATATAGGTCTTGTACATGTTCTGTTAGGCTTAACTAAGTATTTCAGTTTTCTGATTGCTATTATTAGTTCCATTTTTAAAATTGCAAATTCCAATCATTCATTGATTATATATAGGAAAGTAAGTAATTTTGTATATTAAATTTGTATACTGCAGCCTTGCTATACATGTTTATTAATTCTGGGAGTTTTTGATTTTGCTGTTTCTTTGAAAATTTTAACATATAAAATCATGTCATCTATAAAAAATACAGGTGTATTTCTTCCTTTTCAATAGTAATATCTTTAAATTCCATTTCTTTTGTTATTATAGTAGCTAGGACTTCTAGCACACTGTTAACTTTAAGTGATGAAAGAGCACAGCCTTACCTTGTTTCTCATCTTATGACAGCCTCCAGTTTCTCAACATTAAGTATGATATTAGCTGTAGGTTTTGGTAAATTTAGTTTATCAAGTTGAGGAAGTACCCCTCTATCCCTAGATTGTGGAGAGTTTTTATCATGAACAAATACTAGATTTTGTCAAATGCTTTTTCTACACCAGTTGATGTGATCATACAATATTTCTTCTTTGGCTTTTTATGTGGTAGATTACATTATTTGAAAATCAAATTTTCACATGTTGAACCAGTCATGCTGTCTAGAATAAATCCTATTGGTTGTGCTGTACAATTCCTTTTATACATTGTTGGATTTGATCTGTTAATATTTTCTTGAGGATTTTTGCAGTTATATTAGTAAAATATATTGACCTGTAGCTTTCTGTTCTTGTGATGTCTTTATCTGGCTTTGGTATTAGGTTCTGCTGACCTGAAAGAATGAGTTCCAAAGCTTACCAGTTTTCTAGGGTTATGGTAACAAAGTACCACAACCTGGATGGCTTAAAACAGCAGATGTTTATTCTTTCACAGTTCAAGAGAGCAGGAGTTCAAAATCAAGGCTTTGGCATAGCCATGCTCCTTTAGCAGCTTCTAGGGGAGGATATTTCCTTGCTTTTTTAAATTGTTGAACTGCGACAGCTTAACTCTAATCTCCCTCTCCATTGTCACAAGGCATTATCCCTGTGTGTCTCTTCCTTCTTTTCTTACAAGGACACCAGGCATATTGTGTTGGGGTCCACCCTAATGACCTCATCTTAACTTCATTATGTCTGCAGACACCTTATTTCCAAATAAGGACACATTCATGTGTACTTGGGTTAGGTCTTCAATTTATCTTTTTGGGTGACACAATTCAAACCATAACAAGAAGCATTCTAGCTTCTATTTTCTAAAAGAGATTGTAGTTAGCTAGTGTCATTTCCTTCTTAAATGTTTCCTAGAATTCACCAGTGAAATCACAGGAACCTGATGCTTTATACTTTGGAGGTTTTTAAATTATTGATTCAATATGTAGGCCTCTTCAGATTATCTATTTCTCATTTTGTGAGTTTCTGTATAAGGAATTCATCCCCTCCTTCTAATTCATTAAATTTGTGAACATAGATTTGTCCATAGTTTTCCTTTACTATTAATACCCATGCCATCAGTAGTAATGAAACCTCTTTCATTTTTTATACTGGCAGCTTGCATCTTCTCTTTTATTATCTTGGTCAGCATGACTAGACGTTTATCAATTTTTTTTATCTTCTGGTTTTGTTTATGTTCTCTATTGTTTTCTTATTTTGAATTTCATTGATTCCTGCTCATTTTTCTTCTGCTTAGTCTTATATTACTTCTCATTTCTCTAGTGTCCTAAGATGGAAACTTACTTAGCTTGTTGATTTTAGATTTTTTTAAACATATGCATTCAATGCAATATTTCCTTCTAAGCATATATGTGACTGCATCCACACAATTTGATAAATTATGTTTTTATTTTCATGTAATTTAAAATATTTTTTTAATCTCTTGAGTTTTTCTTTGATCCACATGTTATTACGCATAAGTAGTTTAATCTAAAATATTTTCAGATTTCAAGCTACCTTTATATAATTTATTTCTATTTTATCCCCACTGTGGTCTGAGAACATATTTTGCATAATTTCTATTATTTAAATTTATTGAGATGTGTTTTATAACCCAAAATGTGGTCAATCTTGGTCGATCCATGTGTGGTTCAAAAGTAGATGTATTGTAATGTTCTTGGTTAAAGTATTTTCTAAATGCCACTTAGAAGTACTGTTAGGGTCAAATATGTATTTACTGATTTTGTGTTTAAACAAACAATTCCTGAAAGAAGAGTGTTGATATTTCCAGGTATAATAGTTTATTTGTCTATTGTTCTTACAACTTTATCAGTTTGTCCTCACATATTTTGACTTCCTGTTGTTAGCTGCATGCACATTTAGAATTATTTTTTATCAGTTTCTGGGGCCATAAATCTAAAATCAAGGTGTTGGCAGATTTTGTTTCTTCTGAGGACTCTCTCCTTGGATTGCTGATGACCACCTTCTCATTGTCTTCTCACATGTTCAGCCCTTGGTCTGTGTATTTCTGTGTCCTAATCTCCACTTACAATGACACCAGTTATATTGGGTTAGGGCCCACCCTACTGACTACATTTAACCTTAATTACTTCTATAAAGGCCATATCTCCTAATACAATTACATTCTGAGGTTCTGGGGTTTAAGACTTTAACATATACATATTTTGGGAGGACATAATTCAACCTTTATCAGGAATAGGGGAAACTGAAGAGTGATTGTTAATGGGTACAGAGCTTCCATTTCCAGGATGAAAATGTTCCTAAATAAGATAATAGTGATGGTTGTACAAATTTGTGAACATACTAAAAACCACTGAATCATACAGTTAAAAAATAAACTGAACAGATAAGACAAAACCTTTGTGACATTGTGGTAGATGAATAATTTTAAAACCTGTGACCAAGTGTATGATCCATAAAATTCCATGGATTAGAGTTTATCAAGATCTAAGTTTTCCTCTGCCAGAAAACCTGTTGAGAGGATGAAAAGACAAGCCACAGATATGAACCAAATATTTCCAAATCATGTATCTGATGAAATACTCTTATCTAGGGTAGAATATATGAAGAACTCACTAAATTAAAATTAATAAATTAAGAGAATGCAGTTAGAAAGTGAGCAAAATGTTTAGGCAGTCACTTTATACATACACACACATTATATAATATATATATAGTATATATATTAAATGTATATATATAAATATAAGTACATATTTAATATATTATATATAAATGGTAAATAATCACATGAAATTATGTTCAACATTATTAGTTACTAAGCAAATGCAAATTAAAATTACAAGATACCACTATATACTTACTTTAATTATTAAAGTAAAAAATTTCTGATAATAACAATAGTAGGTATTTAGAATAACAGGGTCTTTCATATACTGCTGGTGGAAATGTAAGATGGTACAACTACTGTGGATACATTTTAGAAAATTTTAAAATATATATCATATATATATGTTAATATATATATATAATATTAGGCATATAGCTACCATAAAACCCAGCATTCCCTCTCCTGGGTATTAACCACTGAGAAATGAAAACTTATGTTCACACAAAGAGATGTTGTTTAATATCCATAGAAGATTTATTTGTAATAGCCAGATACTAGAAACAACACAAATGTCCCTTAATAGGCAAATAAAGTCATACATTTCTATAATTAAAAGATACTACACAATATAGATTATTGACATATGATGTATCTCAAGAATATTATGATAAATTTAAAAAAGCCAATCTCAAATAATTACATGTCATATGATATTATTTATATAACATTCTTGAAGCAACTATATTTTAGTGAAAGGAAACAGAGCAGTGGCTTCCAGGGATTATGTGACTTAACAATGTATGGGAAGAGTGTGACTTAAGATGTACCATGAGGCCGTTCATTTATAGTTATGGAACAGTTGCGAATCCTAATTGTGGTGATGGTAACCTGAATCTACACATTTGATACAGTTCCATAGGACCAGAAAACACACAGACATGAATGCATGTTAAACTGGCAAATCTGAATATGGCATATACCCAAGTTAATCATGTTTTACCAATTCCCTGGTTTTGACAATTAACAACAGTGAAGTAAGGCATTGTTAAGCATGAACATAGGAACACTCTGTATGATTTTTGCAACTTCCTGTGAGTATGACACAATTTCAAAATAAAAATTTATTTTGAAGAAGTAAAATAATGGCATTTTTTAAAAATCTGAGAATGTTCATCAGTATTAAACATATGCCATTGACAATAAAAGAGTTTTTTCATGCAGAGTGTAAATGAACCCCAGTGAATAATTAGCAAATGAAGAAGGAATTACAAAAAATGGAAAACATTTAGTATGAATATTTTTGTTGCTGTTATGGGTTCTTGGTTACCACTCAGTAACTTAGCAACAATGTTTTTATTATATAAATGGAAAAGTTTAGATCATGGAAATAAGTTGTCTTTCTCAGTTTATTTGAGTGAACTGAATTAAGAATATTGTTTATGTCTATACACTAAGATTTGTGCATTTTGTCTCTACCTAAATATAAAAAAAATATTTAATTTGCAAAGAAAAAAAGAATATTGGTTATGTATTCATTACTTAAGTTATTCAATATAAGGTAGAAGTAATTAATTATTTAAGTGGCATGTGAATCGATTTGATGTATCTAAATGATTGTGTTTATATCTATCTATATATGTGTGTATATATATATATATATATATATATATATATATATATACTGATAGCCATTACACAAAATTTCACCTCTTAGTTTGGATTTGTGATTGTAGCTTTCTGGCCCAGCGCTAATAGCTAGTTCAAGTTGTGCTCAAACCTGTTACTGCTTCATTCTTGTTGAAAATATTTTATATTTTAGACTAAAACAGTTTGAATCTTTATCCTTATAAGCTTACTTACTTAGCAGTAGTAGATTTGTTTTTCAAATGTTACTAGAGAAAGTGGGCAGAAAACCTACATATATATACATGCTATCAGTCAGATAAATTGAACAAGTGGGTGATAAAATGTATTAAATATTACAAACAACTTCAGTGTTGGGAGGTAAACCAGAATGATATTCTACATCATAAGCCTGTAAACCACTGACAAAGCAGTGGATTCCTGACCTATAAAAATATATTTTGAGAGTCAACAATCTTGATAGATATTCAATAAATTACACCTCCTTATAATAACAGTGCCAGGTTTTAAATATTTTGTCATCTCTGAACAAAAGCAAATGTGTGCGACTATTATTTCTTCACTTCAAAATATATGTCTTTGGTAATTCAAATGTCTCCCATATGAAAGCACTTTGCTACATTTTAGATAGCATAGGCTTGACACAAATGCACTTAGTTTATTTAAATGTAGCCGGGAAGCAGTGCATATATGCAAATAACAAATAGATGGTATAATATATGAGCCACTAGTGTTGCAAAAGAGTAGAAATTTTAATAGAAGAATTACTACTGAAAGGAGGGGATAAAGTTAAGCTTTGAATTATGTGTAGGGTTTTAATAATTTAAATTGAAAATGAGAAATATACACCAAAAAGAATATTCCCAATGAAATATGTGGAATAAACACTGAAGTAAGAAAATAAAATATATAGAAAGAAAGAGATTAAATGTGTATAGAACAGTAGTAGTGCCTTAAGCCAAGTAAGTAAGGTTGGCAACAAACCATAGATAATCATGTCTTACACTTTTACACATATCACTGCATATACTTTGCTGACATTTTCTGTAGAATTTTTGCATCTGTGATAATGAGATGTCTTAGCCTGAAAATTCTCATTTATATAATGTTTATGAAAGAATTTTATATGAAAGTTAATTTGGATTCATAACACAAGTTCACAAGGATGTTATTATTTTTATGCTGTTAAAATTGATGTTATTTCTCAGGTAAATATATTTGAAAATTCAGAGCTGAAGTTAGATGGGCTGGGAATTTTCTTTGTGAGAATATTTTACATTATGTATTTAACTGATTATAAAAATAAAGAGAATTCTTTTTTGTGACTTTTTTGTTAAATTGTTTCAGAATGAATTTATTCGTTTTAAAATTTATTTCCATAAAGTTTTTTCATATTATATACTTACTATAATTTTGTTTTCTTTTATGTAAAAAAAATGATTTTATGGTATAATAAAAATATCTGTCTTTTTACCCTTTCTACTCTCTATTTATCCAATGAAAACCATTATCTGGACATCTAATATAGAGATTACTTTTGCTGGTTATTTTAACATGAATGGAATAAAATAATATGTACAGTTTTTGAGTCTAACTTTTCTGCTTCAACATCATGTTTATGAGAATCATCTATGCTGTTTATGTAGTTATACATTCTCATCACTAGATAATATTCCACTCAAAGAATATACCACAATTTATGTATCAATGATACTAATAAACATTTAGTTATTTCCACTTTAGGGTGATTGCAAGTAGTGTTGCCAAGAACATTATCATATATATATATTTTCATGAATGTATACAAGTATTGCTATTTGATATACCTAAGATTGGAATTTCTATGTCATAAGTTATGGATTAATTGAGCTAATTAGATCCTCCCAAGATTTAGTTAAAATAATTTATTCTTCCAACATTACGTGGTGTATGATTCATTTTACTTGAAGTTCAAGAACATTAAAATGGCTAAAGTGATAAAAACCCAAGCATTTGTTGCTTATGGGGATTGCAAATTGGTTGGAAGGGGGAATAAAAGAACCTCCTAGGGTAATAGAAATGTTCTGTATCTTCAGTAAAATTTCCTGACTCTATTTTAGAATTGAGTTTAGGCAATTTAGGCACCACCTGAGCCACCAGAGAAAATATAAGATTACAGGTGTCGAGGTGGGCTATGATATGACTTACTCATTGAAATACAAATTAAATGAGCACTAAATTAAATGAGGACTCAATGTTGTAGTTTAAAGTTACAGTGTTTATTTTTGGTTTTATTATGATTTAATTATTTTTTTATTTTTTAACAATTTATTTTCGTATCTTTAACCTACAATTACATGTGCAATATTATAGTGATTAAACTACCCCCTTCATCAGGTCCTCCCCACCAAACCTATTACAGTCACTGTCAATCAGTTTAGTGAGATGAGAATCACTACTTATCTTCTCTGAGTTGTACAGCCCTGCCGGTGCCCCCTCCACCTTATATTGCTAATAGTAATGCCGCTTTCACTCTCTTATCCCTCCCTTCCCACCCTTCTTCCCCAGTCCCTTTCCCTTTGGTAACTATTAGTCCATTCTTGGGTTCTGTGAGTCTGCTGCTGTTTTGTTCCTTCAGTTTTTTCTTTGTTCTTATACTCCACATATGAGTGAAATCATTTGATACTTGTCTTTTTCGGCTTGGCTTATTTCACTGAGCATAATACCCTCTAGCTTCATCCATGTTGTTGCAAATGGTAGGATTTGTTTCTTCTTATGGCTGAATAATATTCCATTGTGTATATGTACCACATTTCTTAATCCATTCATCTACTGATGGACACTTAGGTTGCTTCCATTTCTTGGCTATTGTAAATAGTGCTGAAATAAACATAGGGGTGCATCTGTCTTTTTGAAACTGGGCGGTTTCATTCTTAGGGTAAATTCCTAGGAGTGGGATTCCTGGGTCAAATGGTATTTCTATTTTGAGTTTTTTGAGGAACCTCCATATTGCTTTCCACAATGGTTGAACTAATTTGCATCCCCACCAGCAGTGTAGGAGGGTACACTTTTCTCCACATCCTCACCAACATTTGTTGTTGTTTGTGTTTTGGATGTTGGCCATCCTCACTGATGTGAGGTGATATCTCATTGTGGTTTTAATATGCATTTCTCTGATGATTAGCGATGTGGAGCATCTTTTCATGTGCCTGTTGGCCATCTGAATTTCTTCTTTAGAGAAGTGTCTATTCATGTCCTCTGCCCATTTCTTAATTGGATTATTTGCTTTTTGTTTGTTAAGGTGCGTGAGTTCTTTGTATATTTTGGATGTCAACCCCTTTTCAGATACATTCTTTATGAATATATTTTCCCATATTGTAGGATGTCTTTTTGTTCTACTGATGGTGTCCTTTGCTGTACAGAAGCTTTTCAACTTGATATAGTCCCACTTGTTCATTTTTGCTATTGTTTCCCTTGCCTTGGCAGGATATATTCATGAAGAAGTCCCTCATGTTTATGTCCAAGAGATTTTTGCCTATGTTTTTTTCTAAGAGTTTTATGGTTTCATGACTTACATTCAGGTCATTGTTCCACCTTGAGTTTACCATTGTGTATGGGGTTAGACAGTAGTCCAGTTTCATTCTCTTACATATAGCTGTCCAGTTTTTCCAACACCAGCTGCTGAAGAGGTTGTCATCTCCCCATTGTATATCCAAGGCTCCTTTATCAAATATTAATTGACTGTAGATGTTTGGGTTAATGTTTGGATATTCTATTCTGTTCCACTTGTCTGTGGGTCTGTTTTTGTGCCAGTACCAAATTGTCTTGATTACTGTGGCTTTGTAGTAGAGCTTGAAGTCAGGGAGCGTAATTCCCCCTGTTTGACTCCTCCTTTTCAGGATTGCTTTGGCTATTCGGGGTCTTTTCTGGTTCCATATGAATTTTATAATTATTTGTTCCAGTTCATTGAAGAAAGCTGTTGGTAGTTTGATAGGGATTGCGTTGAATCTGTAGATTGCTTTAGGTAGTATAGCCATTTTGACAATATCTATTCTTCCTAGCCAAGAGCATGGGATGCATTTCTATTTGTTAGTGTCCTCTTTAATTTCTCCTAGGAGTGTCTTGTAGTTTTCAGAATACAGGTCTTTCACTTCCTTCATTAGGTTTATTCCTAGGTATTTTATTCTTTTTGATGCAATTGTGAATGGAATTGTTTTTCTGATTTCTCTTTCTGTTAGTTCATCGTTAGTGTATAGGAAAGCAACAGATTTCTGTGTGTTAATTTTGTATCCTGCAAGTTTGCTGAATTCAGATATTAGTTCTAGTAGTTTTGGAGTGGAGTCTTTAGGGTTTTTTATGTACAGTATCATGTCATCTGCAAACAGTGACAATTTGACTTCTTCTTTACCAATCTGGAAGCCTTGTATGTCTTTGCTTTGTCTGATTGCTGTGGCTAGGACCTCCAATACTACGTTGAACAATAGTGGAGAGAGTGGTCACCCCTGTCTTGTTCCCGATCTTAGATGAAAAGCTTTCAGCTTTTTGCTATTAAGTATGATGCTAGCTGTGGGTTTGTCATATGTAGTCTTTATGATGTTGAGGTACTTGCTGTCTATACCCATTTTGTTGAGAGTTTTAATCATGAATGGATGCTGAATTTTGTCAAATGCTTTTTCAGCATCTATGGAGATGATCATGTGGTTTTTGTTCTTCTTTTTGTTGATGTGATGGATGATGTTGATGGATTTTCGAATGTTGTACCATCCTTGCATCCCTGGGATGAATCCCACTTGATCATGGTGCATGATCCTCTTGATGTATTTTTGAATTCGGTTTGCTAATATTTTGTTGAGTATTTTTGCATCTACGTTCAACAGGGATATTAGTCTGTAATTTTCTTTTTTAGTGAGGTCTTTGCCCGGTTTTGGTATTATAGTGATGCTGGCTTCATAGAAAGAGTTTGGAAGTATTCCATCCTTTTCTTTTTTTTGGAAAACTTTAAGGAGAATGGGTGTTATTTCTTCTCTATATGTGTGGTAGAATTCAGAGGTGAATCCATTAGGTCCTGGGATTTTGTTCTTGGGTAGTATTTTGTTTACCGATTCAATTTCATTGCTGGTGATTGGTCTGTTTAGTTTTTTGTTTCCTGCTTGTTCAGTCTTTGAAGGCTGTATTTTTGTAAGAAGTTGTCAATTTCTTCTAGGTTTTGCAGCTTGTTAGCATATAGATGCTCATAATACTCTCTTATAATTCTCTGTATTTCTCTGGGGTCCATCGTTATTTTTCCTTTCTCATTTCTGATTCTGTTTATGTGTGTAGAATCTCTTTTTCTCTTAATGAGACTGGCTAGGGGTATATATATTTTGTTTATTTTTTCAAAGTACCAGCTTTTGGTTTCATTGAATTTTTCTATTGTTTCATTCTTCTCAATTTTATTTATTTCTTCTCTGACCTTTTTTATGTCTCTCCTTCTGGTTACTTTGGGCCTCATTTGTCCTTCTTTTTCCAATTTCAATAATTGTGTCTTTAGACTGTTCATTTGGGAATGTTCTTCCTTCTTTAAATAGGCCTGGATTGCAATATACTTTCCGCTAGGAACTGCCTTTGCCACGTCCTACAGAAGTTGTGGCTTTGTATTGTTGTTGTCATTAGTCTCCATATATTCTTTGATTTCTGTTTTGATTTGGTCGTTAACCCATTGATTCATTAGGAGAATGTTAAGTCTCCATGTATTTGTGAGCCTTTTTTATTTCTTTCTAAAATTTATTTCTAGTTTTATACCTTTGTGATCTGAGAAGTTGGTTGGTAGGATTTCCATATTTTTGTATTTACTGAGGTTCTTTTTGTGGCCTAGTATGTGGTCTATTCTGGAAAATGTTCCATGTGCACTTGAGAAAAATGTGTATCCTGCTGCTTTTGGGTGCAGAATTCTGTAGATATCTATTAGGTCCATCTGTTCTAGTGTGTTATTCAGTACCTCTGTGTCTTTACTTATCCTCTGCCTGGTTGATCTATCATTTGGAGTGAGTGTTGTGCTAAAGTCTCCTAAAATAATTGCATTGCTGTCTGTTTCCTCCTTCAATTCTGTTAGTATTGGTTTCACATATGCTGATGCTCCTGTGTTGGGTGCATACATATTTATAATGGTTATATCTTCTTGTTGGACTGACCCCTTTATCATTCTGTAATGTCCTTCTTTATCTCTGGCTAGTTTCTTCATTTTGAAGTCTATTTTATCTGATACAAGTATTGCAACACCTGCTGTTTTATCTTTGTTGTTTCCATGAAATATCTTTTTCAATCCCTTCACTTTTAGTCTGTGTATATCCTTGGGTTTGAGGTGAGTCTCTTGTAAGCAGGAAATGGATGGATCTTGCTTTTTTATCCACTCTGTTACTCTGTGTCTTTTGATTGGTGCATTCAGTCCATTTACATTTAGCGTGATTATTGATAGATATGTACTTATTGCCATTGCAGGCTTTAAATTCGTGGTTACCAATGGTTCAAGGGTTGCGTCTTTACGACCTAACAATCTAACTTAACTTTCTTGTTAAGTTATTGTGAATGCCGTCTGATGTTTCTTTATCTCTCCCTTCCTATTCTTCCTCCTCCTTTCTTTATATATTAAGTGTTTTATTCTTTGCCTTTAGTTAGTATTTGGATGGTCTGCTTTCTTTGCTATGATTTTATTTTCTCTGGTGACATCTTTTTAGCCTTAGGGGTGCTTCCCTCTAGAGCAGTCCATTTAAGATATCTTGTAGTGGTGGTTAATGAGAGGCAAATTCTCTCAACTTTCCTTTGTCTTGAAATTGCTTAATCCCTCTGTCATATTTAAATGATAATCATGCTGGATACAATATTCTTGGTTCGAGACCCTTCTGTTTTAATACGTTAAATATATCATGCCATTCTCTTCTGGCCTGTAAGGTTTCTGTTGAGAAGTCTGATGACAGTCTGATGGGTTTTCCTTAGTAGGTGATCTTTTTCTCTCTCTAGCTGCCTTTAATACTCTGTCTTTATCTTTGATTTTTGCCATCTTAATTATTATATGTCTTGGTGTTGTCTTCCTTGGGTCCGTTGTGTTGGGAGATCTGTGGGCTTCCATGGACTGTGAGACTATTTCCTTTCCCAGCGTGGGAAAGTTTTCAGCAATTATTTCTTCAAAGACACTTTCTATCCCTTTTTCTCTCTCTTCTTCCTCTGGTACTCCTATAATGCGAATATTGCTCCGTTTGGATTGGTAACACAGTTCTCTTAATATTCTTTCATTCTTAAGGATCCTTTTATCTCTCTGTGCCTCAGCTTCTTTGTATTCCTGTTCTCTGTTTTGTATTTCATTGACAGTGTGTTGTACCTCATCCAGTCTGCTGTTAAGCCCATCGATGGCTTGTCTCATTTCTGCATAGTATTTCCTCATTTCCTCCCTCAGCTCTTGCACATTTTTCTGTAGATCCGTCAGCATGGCTATGACTTTTATTCTGAATTCTTTTTCAGGAAGACTGTGCATGTCCATTTCTTCAGGTTCTCTCTCAGCGGTTGTCTGGGTTTGGAGCTTTGTCTGTACCATATTCCTCTGTCTTTTCATGGCTATAAAATTGGTTGCTGGTAGTTGTTACGTATGTCAGCTGGGCTCTTTATGACCTTGAAAAGGAAAGAGAAAAAAAACCAATAATAAGAATAAAATAAAGAGAGAGAGAGAGAAAGAAAGAAAGAAAAAAAGGAAAGAAAAAGCAGCAACTCCTAAAAAAGAAAAGAAAAAAACGCCCACTAGGAGTGGTTTCCTTGTGAATGCTGTAGGTGGCGCTGTTGCTCCACTATTCCAGGTCCATGGCCATGCAGGTCCGCATGGCCCTTTAAAGCTGTGAATTGGGTGAGAATTAATGGGAGTCTGTTGAGCTCTGTGGGAGTCCTAAATATGGCTACCCTTTCCCAGTCGCCCGCTAAGGGATCCGCAGCTCCACAGGACTCCCAGCCTGCTGGGCTGCGTGTGCCAAGGTGATGCAGTCCTCTGCTGGGCTCCTGTCTCTTTAAGACCTCTGAAAAAAAAAAGCACGCACTTTTCTCCTTTTTTTTCTTCTCTTTTCTCCTTCCCTGAGCCAGCTGCAAGCAACCAGGTGCTTTCCGCTGAGACCCTGTACCCTCTGTCTCTCCAATCTCCCCTACACTGCGCTCTGCTCCCGGCGCAGATCTCTGGGGCTGGTTATCTCCCAGGCCTCACTTCCACTCCCTCCCGGCTCTGAATCCTCTCCTCCCACTGGTGCACTGGGTTGGGGGAGTACTCAGTTCCTGCCGGGTTGCAGTTCCATTTCTTACCCACCTCGCTGGCTTCCAAGTCCTCTCAGGTGTAGTTGCCCACTGGTGCGCTGCCCCGCCAGATGCCAAGTCCTCTCCGGTGTGCCTGCCCACCTGTGCATCGCCTCACTGGCTGCTGAGCCCTCTCAGGTGTGGCTGCACAGTATGCGCTTTCCTGTGTGTTCTTGTCTCTCTTTTGGGAATAGTTGTATTTGCTGTGTTTTCATGGATAAATATAATGTTGGGAGGAAATTTCCGCTGCTCCGTTCAGGCCGCCATCTTCCCGGAACCCCAGTGTTTTTCTTTTTATGAAAAAAATGAAAACAAGGTATTTTAGACCTTATAGCAGGAGTCCAATACTGGCTAGGAAAGTGACAGGAGTACTATGATGGAACAGAAAGCTAAGATTGTGAGAAATTTAAAAGTTACTGACTAAAATCCATATCCAGGTAGTGAAGACTGTAATTCAAGCTGAGTTAAACTGCAATGAACCAGAAGGCAAACCAAGTATATACTTACTAGTAAGAACTTTAAAGTGCTATGTGATCCTTATAGCCTTAGATGTGATAATTAAGCATGAATTAATTATTAAAATACTTAATTTGCTAATTTCTATCTCCTTAGTTTTAATTGTAATTGATTAAACTAGAACTGACAGAGTATTTGTCTTTGTCCCATGAAGTTTGCAGGAAATTCAAAGCTAATATAAAAATTTGGCTATGTTGAGTAATGTTGCATGAAAGGGATGAATATAATGGATGTCTTCAGAAAAGCTGTCATTAGAAGGAAATTTTATGTAATCCAGAACAAAAAATAATCATTAGAAACTTCAGAAGACATATTTTGGCTCTATCTAAAGAAGAAAATTTTAAAATTTCGAGATCTTAAAATGAAAAGAGGTAGAATTTGGAAGTGGCATGTACCCAGTTTCATGCTTAACACAAATAGTGAGCATGTATATGTCCATTTTTCCTAGCCCAATTTATATAAAGAGAATATCCTTCTCCGCATTGAGTATTCTTGGCACCCTTGTTGAAGATCAGTTAACTGTGTATGTGTGTTTATTGCTGAGTTGTCTATTCTGTTCCATTGGTCTATACATTCATTTTAATGTCAGGAACTTATTGTTTTAATTGATGTGTCCATTATATTCATCCTTTTCATGCAACATTACTCAACATAGCCAAATTTGTATATTAGCTTTGAATTTCCTGCAAACTTCATGGGACAAAGACATATACTCTGTCACTTCTAGTTTAATCAATTACAATTAAAACTAAGGAGATAGCAATTAGCAAATTAAGTATTTTGATGTTGGTTTGTAAGGTATTTTGAAATCAGTAAATGTTATACCTTCAGCTTTCTCAAGATTGTTTTGGATTTTTAGTATCTTTCATGGTTCCACACACATTTTAAGGCTATTTTTTTTCTATTTCTGTGAAAAATACCCTTGAGATTTTTCTTAGGGATTGCACTGAATCTGTACAATGCTTTGGATAGTATGAACAGTTTAATAGTATTAAGTCTTACAATCTATGAACACAGGAAGTCTTTTAATTTATTTGTGTCTTTTTAACTTTCTTTCATCAATATTTCATGGTTTTCAGTGTACAAGTGTTTTATGTCCTTGGTTGAGTTTATTGCTAAGTATTATATTCTTCGAGAAGTTATTGTAAAATAGGATTGTTTTCATAATTTTCTTTTCAGATAGCTTTTTA
Source organism: Phataginus tricuspis (assembly GCA_029783875.1). Taxonomy (NCBI): domain Eukaryota; kingdom Metazoa; phylum Chordata; class Mammalia; order Pholidota; family Manidae; genus Phataginus; species Phataginus tricuspis. Next base: position 71,641,559 of record JAQQAC010016209.1, read on the forward strand.
GTATGTAGAAACACAACTGATTATTTTACTTGGTTTTGTATCCTGCACCTTTACTGAATTTGTTTATTATTCTAATATTTTTTTCTGTGAAATTTTTAGGATGTTTAATATGTAAATCTTTGTCATCTACAAATGGAATTTTACTTCTTCCTCTCTGATTTGGAGGCTTTTTTTTCTTTTACTTGCCTGATTATGCTGGCTAGGATTTCCAGTAGCGTATTAAATAAAAGTGGTGAGAGTGGGCATCCTTGCCTTGTTTCTAATAATAAAGGAAAAGCTTTCTGTTTTTCACCAATGAGTGTGATGCTAGCTGTGGGCTTTTCAAATATGGCCTTTATTATGTTAAGGTAAACTTATTCTACACCTGGTTTGTCGAGAGTTTTGATCATGAAACGGTGTTGAACTTTGTTAAATGCTTTTTCTGCATCTATTGAGGTGATCATGTGATTTAATTCAACTCAAAATGCATTAGAGACTTAAATGTAAGCCTGAAACTGTAAAATTCAAACAAGTAAACATAGAGGAAAGCTTCATAACATTGATCTTGGCAATGATTTCTTGGATAGGAAACCAAAACCACAAAAACAAAAGCAAAATTAGGCAAGTGGAACTACATCAAACTAAAAACCTTTTGTATTACAAAGGAAATAGAGTGAAAAGGCAACTTACATAATGGGAGAAAATACATCTAATAAAGGGTTAATATCCAAACTATATAACAAACTCCTATAATTCAACAGAAAAAAACAAATAACCAAATTAAAAATTAGAGTATGGAATGGTGGTTTTCAGGGCTGGTGTGAGGTTGAAATGGGGAGTTATTCAATGAATATAAAGTTTCAGTTTATACAAGATGAATAAGGTCTAGAGATCTGTACAACAATGTGCATATGATGCCGAGGTTCTTGTTCACGAAGCCGAAGAATGAGCTTAGCAAACACACAAGGTAGGAGAGCAAGGTACAGGCTTTTATTTAGAAATAAAGTGATAGGACAGAGCTCCCGGCTCACGCCAGGAGGGGACAAGAGAGTCCGCGGTGGTGCGCTGTCTAGGGGGTTTTATAGGCAAATGAGGATTTTTCGAGAACATGAAAAAAGGCTTAGGGGTGTGGACTTGTACCACCTGCCCTGCCCTCATGGTGGGCTGGGTTGTTCTCTTCTTGCTAGGGCTGTTTACAGTGAAGTCACGGGTTATACTGAGATACCCTTCTTTATTTGTGAAACACTCAAGCATTCTAGGCCAAGTTACTCTTGGCCTTTTGACTTTTGACTGACTTCACTGAAGATGTCTATATTCTTAGTCTGGTATCTTGATCCTAGAGAATTAGTGTGACCTTGACTTTGCACAATGCTTAACACAGAGTTTCAAAAGGGACTTCTTTGCCCATTGTTATATTGCTCAGACTGTAAATATTCCACCCTGCTTTTTCCAGAGGCCCTCACTCTACTCTGACTACACCCATGGTCCCATTCTCACCTATTGTTAACAATATTGTACTGTGCACTTAAAAATTTGTTAAGATAGAATGTTTCATGTTTAAATTTATACAAAAATAAAAATAAATAAATTGTGTGTAACTGTTGTCTCAGAAATTTAGGACATTTAAAATATTGAGTAAGTGATACAATAAGTATGAAAAAGTGAAAATTATTTCCAAAGATTAGAAACTGGGGACACAATTGTACTTCCAAAAATTAGTGCGACACACAGTAAGAAGTTTAGGAGAGTGAGAGGTGCAGTTTACTCACAACTTAAACCCCCAATGCAGTGACCCAAAATCATGAGAAATGTCACCACCATGGAGATCCTTTCTGAGGAGTGAGGAGGAAGGAATTCAAGCCCCACATCAGGCACTCCCTGCCTTGGGGACCTCCACCGGGAAGATAAGTCTTCATAAGGTCTGGCTGTGCAAATCAGTGGTTCTTAACTCTAAGAGAGTTGGAGGGATATAGCAAAAAATGACTGCTTTTAAAGCGCCCATGGAAAAAACTCACTTTTTCTGAGACCCAGCACAAAGGCAGGAGTTTAAAAGTGCTTAGGCTGTATATGAGGGAGACTGATTTACTAAATTTAGGATATGTGCTAGAGGGACAGGGATCTATAGGAACTTTCACAGGGAGCAGAAGTGCTGGAAGGAGTTGTTGCACTGCACTGTTGGTGGGAATGTAAATTGGTGCAGCTACCATTTGGATATTCCTCAAAAAAATTAATAGAAATACCATATGTGGAGTATAAGAACAAAGAAAAAAACTGAAGGAACAAAACAGCAGCAGACTCACAGAACCCAAGAACGAACTAATAGTTACCAAAGGGAAAGGGACTGGGGAAGAAGGGCAGGAAGGGAGGGATAAGAGGGTAAAAGGGGCATTACGATTGGCAGACATAGGGTGGGGGGGCACGGGGGGACTGTACAGCTCAGAGAAGACAAGTAGTGATTCTCATCTCACTACACTGATGGACAGTTGCCTGTAATAGGTTTGGTGGGGGGGACCTGATGAAGGGGGTAGTTTAATCACCACAATATTGCTCATGTAATTGTAGGTTAATGATACCAAAATAAATTGTAAAAAAAAAATTACAAAAGAAATATACGTTTCTTGTTATAAAATAAAAAAAAAAAGAAAGAAAGAAATATCATATGACCCAGAAATTCCACCTCTGGATATTTACCTGAAGAGAATGGTAACACTAATTTGAAAAGACATATACACCTTTATGTTTGTTGCAGTATTATTTGCAATAGCCTAGATATGAAAGAAACCTAAGTGTCAATTGATAGATGAATTTATAGAGAAGGTGTGGTATATAAAAACAAAGGAATATTACTCAGTTATAAAAAAGAATGAAATGCTGCCATTTGTGACAACTTGGATGGATGAATTTAGAGGGTACCTTGCTAAGTAAAGTAAGCCAAACAGAAAGACAAATACCATATTAGTTCACTTATATGCAGAACCTAAAAAACAGAATAAACAAACCAGAAACATACTCATAAATACATTGGACAAAATGATGGTTGCCAGAGGGGAGGGGTGTGGGGATGGAAAAAATAGGTGAAAGGGTTTAAGAGTTACAAACTTCCAGTTATAAAATAAACAAACCATGGGAATTAAAAGTAGAGCATAGTCAATAAAGTTATATAATTAATAATATTTTAATAACTTTGTATGGTTACAGATGGCAACTAGAATCATGTTATTTTGTAATTATATAAATGTTGAATTACTATGTTGTATACCTGAAACTAATATAACGTTTCATGCCATATATACTTCAATAAAGAAACAATAAAATTTAATTATAGAGAATATGTGGTACATATACACAATGGAATATTACTCAGCCATAAGAAAAAAACAAATCCTACCATTTGCAACAACATGGATGGAGCTGGAGGGTATTATGTTCAGTGAAATAAGCCAGGCAGAGAAAGACAAGTATCAAGTGATTTCACTCATCTGTGGAGTATAAGAACAAAGAAAAACGGAAGGAACAAAACAGCAGCAGACTCACAGAACCCAAGAACGGGCTAATAGTTACCAAAGGGAAAGGGACTGGGGAAGAAGGGCCGGAAGGGAGGGATAAGAGGGTAAAAGGGGCATTACGATTAGCAGACATAGGGTGGGGTGGCACGGGGAGGACTGTACAGCTCAGAGAAGACAAGTAGTGATTCTCATCTCACTACACTGATGGACAGTGACTGTAATAGGGTTGGTGGGGGGGGGACCTGAAGAAGGGGGTACTTTAATCATCACAATATTGCTCATGTAATTGTAGGTTAATGATACTAAAATAAAATAAATTGTTACAAAAAAAGGAAAAAAAAAAGAAAAGAAAAAAGAAGTGGTATACATATACAAAGGAATATTATTCAGCTCTGAAAAGGAATTAAATCTTGTCATTTATGACAACGTGGATGGACTTGGAGGTATTATGCTAAGTGAAACAAATCACACAGAGAAAGACAAAATACTCTTATTACACTTAAATGTGGAATCTATAAAACAAAACACAATAGAAATGTACTCATTCTCATAAACACAGAGGACAAACTGGTTGTTGCCAGAGTGGAAAGGGTTGGGGACAAGCGCGCAACAGGTGAAGCAAACTAAGAGGTACAAACTTCCAGTTATAAAACAAAATTATTGGGATATAAATTGTAGCATAATGAATACAGTCAGTAATACTGTAATAAATGTAGGGTGACAAATATTAACTAGGTTTGTGATGATCATTTTGCAGTGTATTAAATGTCAAATCATTATATTGTACAGCCTGAAACTAAGATAATATTGCGAATTTCGAAAAAAATTCTAAACAACTAGATCCTTATATATGACTTAAGTATTCAGTAAGTGTGCATCACTACTATTATCTTTATTGCATTCCCACACACTATTGTTGACATAAAACATCTTTTCCAGAAGCTTATTCTATTTTTATTTCGTCTTCTATGAAATGTAATTTGTTGTATGGGGTTGTGTGTATTCTTGAGTATTAGGCAATCTTTATATGCCATAGTTGTACTTGAATGTTACACATTTTTTTTTCTTGTAAGAAGTTTATATATTTACTCTTAAACTCATCAGGTTTTTTTTATGGATTTGATTTTTGTAGTCTTTCTTAAAAACCTGTCTCCTACTTTAGATTGTAAAAACACTTTCCTTTATTTTCTTCAAATATTTTTGTAATTTTGGGTTTTTTTGCACCTTAACCTCCAGTATATCTAGAATTTATTTTTATTCATGGCATAAGGTAGGAATCAAATATTGTATTTCCCAAACTCATAGCCTAGTACCCCATCATCATTATTTGAATAATCTACCTATTACTAACATTAAATGTCATCTTTATCACATATTAAACTCCCATATAAATAAAAGTTTCTAGAAAAAAATGGAAGTAATAAGCAATCTAGGAATATTTTGGGGCAGACAAGAAAAGAATCATAAAATAGATGAACATTAATTTTATCAAGTAAGTACACAACAAAAATTATTTGGGGTAATTTTTTTCCTTCACTGGTATATTTTAGTGGTTACTTTTATCCATTCCATTGATTGTTTTACTAATGAATTTAACATTGGCCTGTATTGTTGTCTTCACAGAAATGAATAAGCACAAATATAGTACCTGCAGAATAGAAGTCTGTCACCTAGCTGCCGACAGTGTCCACAATGTTCGTTCATATGTTCATTTTTAAATAGCTCACGTATTGTATTACTTTGGCCATATGGTTACTCCTGGTAGGGTGAGAACTTAGTAACGTTTTCTTTCTATTCTCCTTTACCTTGCTATTCCAGAACCAGAGAGTAATTCATACCATACTATATGGAAACCAGAAATTGTGGTGACCGAGTGTTGGTTCTTGAACCAGACGGCTTGTGTCTTCTTGGCTTTCCCAATTTCTAGCTGTTATTGACTTTGAGCAAATAATTTAATCTCAATGCCACTTATGTACTACATAATTTTTGAGGATCACATCAGTTAATATATGCATATAAAGTATTTTTAACCAGTGTGTGGCCCTTGGTAAATGGTTAACAAAGATTCACATTATGATCACGATGATGGTGATGATGATCTAATAACATTTGTTGTTGCTGCATAGAAAGTCATTTTGCAAATAGATCAGCATGATTTTTTTTTTCAGAAATTAGGCCATTTGGAGAATTTACTGCACATATATCCTTCCACTGAAGCTAATATTTCCAATATTTTGCCTAAAAAATCTGCTCCCTTGACATACCACCACAGAAGCCAGTTTAAAAGTTAATGAAAGGTGGTTTTTGGCCTAGATGTTTCCTCCAGAGTTTTTAGGCTGTTAGAAACCCTGCTATATAGATCCCTGAGAAAAAAACAAATTGTCACCAGATCACTTAAGATAGAAATATCCTGAACCAAATTCTTCATCCATTCCCCTCAGGATGAGTACTAAATTGTACTTGGTCTCTACATTTGATCTTAACTTCAATATAATTTTGTCTCGTATCCCTAAGATCATGGCACATATTGATAAACACTAGGTTAATTTAAGGTTATTGTATTTGGCTGTCTCCTTTAGAGAATACATTATTGTTACCCAAGTTGGGTAGGTAAATAACTTTTGTTTGGTAGCAAGACTCAGTACCTAAAATGAAGCAGAAATATAAATTCTTTGTATGAAAATATCTATTGTCTTCATGGAGAAAGTAGCTACATGATACTTTAATAATTAACATGTTTCCAATATTATGTAATAAGTCTTTGAGAGAATTCCTTGAATTTCTTTTAAGGTCATTAACTTTTTTATTGAAGTATAGTTAATATCTAGTATTATTTTGGTTTTAAGTATACAAAACAGTGACTCAACAGTTACACACATTATTAAATCCTCACCCCAACTAGTGAAGTTTCTGTCCACATAGAAAGATGGTACAGAACCATTGACTATGTTCTCCATACTGCACTTCCATCCCCACGAGCAACTTATAATTGAGGTTTTGGGCCTCTTTATCCTCTGTATCTATTTCACCCACTCACCTCAACCCCTCCCCTGTGGTAACCACCAGTCACTTTTCAGTTTCTATGAACCTACTGCTGTTTTGTTAATTTTGTTTTGTTTTGTTTTATATTCCACATATAAGTGAAATTATAATATTTGTCTTTATCTGTCTGTCTTATTTCACTTAGCTTAATACCCTCTAAGTCCATCCATGTTGTCACAAATGGCAGGGTTTCCTTCTTCTTATGGTTGAATACTATTCCATTGTGTATTTGCACCACCTCTTCCTTACCCATTCATCTACTGATGGATATTTTGGTTGCTTCCATATTTTGGCTATTGCAAGTAGTGTGGTAGTAAATATAGGGGTACATATATATTTTTTTCAATTGGAGATTATACTTGGGTAACTTCCTAGGGCTAGAGTTACTGGGTCATATGGTATTTCTATTTCTAGTTTTTGAGGAGCCTCCACACTGCTTTCCATATTAGCTGAACCAAAATACATTCCCACCAACAGTGTAGGAGGGCTCCCTTTCTTATTTTCATGTTGTACCTGAAAACAGGCATCTGAAGTGAAACTAGGTTTCTATGTGAAGAACATTTAAAGCTGATTTGTATAGAATTATATATCAGTCATTTATTACTTATTCTGAAATTACATCTAAAATATAAAAATAAACTATAATCATATTTCCACAGCATACATATTAAATGGGGATTTTTCATACTAGCCTAAAGTTAAAGGAGATTTTTAAATATGGAAGATATTGAGTAATATAAACAGTGCTTGAGAAAATGTGGTAGGCATATAGAAACCATCTCATGGGAATATTACATGACTACTATCTGTTTAATTCCAGGATTTTCATAGAGAAATAAGAATGACTTTAACTCATTCCCTAGAAAAATGGCATTTTCACTTTCATAAAATACAGTATAATTAAACAAGCCTTTAATGTTGAAAAACTTATATTAAGATATGTTACATGTGTATTGACATTTATAGTTTAGAGATACCATGTCTTGAGGACAGTGTATAAAGCATACATGTACAGTATAATAAAGAGTTTTAAAGTGAACACATATGGAATCACCACATAGGTCAAGATATAGAATACCAGCAGCACCTCAGAAAACACATGTGAGGTGTTACTTTTCTTAGGACATTTTATCCTACACAGACACTATATTTATTATATTTTTATTCATACATTTCACTCACAGATGCAACTTTAATAAGTGTAGTTTTGCCTGGTTTTGAAGTAAACATAAATGGAATGTTGTGGTTGTCCATTTATTTACACTCCAAAAAGTATGGTTTAGCATGTCTTATTTTTTGCGTGAGTTTTTGGTATGATTTATTCAAGTTATTGCTTAAATTGTAGTTCATTCATTTCCATTATCACAAAACATTCTATTGTATGAATACAACAAAATGGCTTTACATATTCTATACTTTATAGACATTCCTACTAGCCCCCAAGGTTAGGTAATGTGGACAGTTTTTCTATGAATATTCTTGTACATGTATCCTGGTTAAAATGTGCATATATTTCTCTACAATTATTTACTTAAATGTAGATTAGGCTTTAGACACTTCAACTTTACCAGATAATGTCACAGGGCTTTTCAAATACTATACCAATGTACACTTCCACCAGCAATGTATCAGTGTTCTCTATATCTTATTCAATACTATGGGAAACTTTAAGGCATGTAATGGACACACTATTTTTTTCTTATTAATTATCTTAAGGGGAGCTATTTATATTAAGCATGAAATGACAGGCTTTGCTGAAGTAATGAATTAGGCTTCAAGTCTCAGGTGTTTTAATACAATATAAATTTGTTTTTCACCCACATTACCATCCACTGTCCATCAATAAGGGTCTGCTCCTCAGAATCACTCATGGACCCAACCTGACAGATAGTCTACCATCCTACAGTTGTGTCATGAGGACTATATGGCTTCTGAGGTTGCCACTGAAGAGAGGGATGGATGAGGAACACCAGGCTTAAACTGCCTCAGCTTAAATGTTACTCCCATTAGGGCCAGCATTTGTTGGTTTTTGTCTGTTGGATGTTGGCCATCCTAACTAGTGTGAGGTGATATCTCATTGTGGTTTTAATTTGCATTTCCGTGATGATTAGTGACATGTAGCATCTTTTCATGTGCCTGTTGGCCATTTGAATTTCCTTTTTGTAGAAGTGTCTGTTGAGACACTCTGCCCATTTTCTAAGCAGGTTATTTATTTTGTTTTTAGGTGTTGAGGTATGTGAGTTCTTTATATATTTTGGATTGAATAAGTCATTTATGAATATATTTCTTTCTTTCCTTTCTTTCTTTCTTTCCTTCTTTCTTTTTTCTCTCTTTTGTTTCTTCTTTCTCCCTCTCCCTTCATCCCTTCTTTCTTTTTCTTTCTTTCTTTCCTTCTTTCTTTCTTTCTTTCTTTCTTTCTTTCTTTCTTCTCTCTCTTTCCTTCTTTTTTCTTCTTTCTTTTCTCTCACTTTTTGTTTCTTTCTTCTTTCTCCCTCTCCCTTTATTCTTTTCTTTTGCTTTCTTTCTTTCTTTCTCTTTTTTTTACAAATAAATGTTAATCCTTACTTATATATATAT